>SMDT01001488.1:0-88559 GCA_005392925.1 Aquilaria sinensis | reverse complement strand
ATATATTAATCCAATACATAAACAAAAGTTCTTTTGTACATATGTAATTATATGTTTATATAATTGTCTTTATGTATTGTACATATTATACTCTGATATCAAAATTGTTCTAACATTATTTTGAGATACATATAATTTCCGATTACGTATTGCTTTGCGTGTGCACATATGTGTACCTAAAAGTACTAGGGATTTTTTTAAAAACAAAACAGAAATATGAGGGATAAATGAGGATTTGATAAAAAAAACACTAAGGTGGCGTTTAGTTGTGAAAAATAGTTTTCCTTTTCATTTTCTGTTTCTAGTTTTCATTTTCTATGTATAGTTTCCTAATATGCTTATGGAAAACATGTTTACTTGTTTCACTATTAGTAAAGATGATATTATGCATATACATAAATAAGAAACGTTTAGTCCCTTTTTTGAAAGTTTAAGAAAAGTTTGTGCACTATAAATAGCAATTTTCCCTAAGTCTATCAGCTGCAAAAGTGCAAAAAAAAAAATCCAAAGTCAGACCCCAACTTTTTACCTTATGCCGATTATGTCCTAACGTTTTTATTCCTCACATCTAAGCTGCCATCTTCATCATACCAAAGCACGACACTCAAACATTGTCGTCATCTTCAATCAATGAATCGCTCGTTGCCGACCAACACTGTGGCTTTGTGTCATGTTGTTGATAATCAATTTCGTTGTTTGAAGCAAGGAAAGTGGCCCAATTGCAATTTTCACGTTGACCCGATTTCCGACGAAGCCGATTGCCGATTTCGATTGTTGCTGCTTGTCGATTCCGAGGACACTGGTTGGGCGACGGTGACAAGGTGATTAGTCAGGTGGCGACTCTAAGGGAGAACCTGGTCCGTGAGTCCGTGATGAGTGTCCAACAGTGAAAGAGGATGGGAAATCGCGAGCAGGATAAGCAATGGAAAATTTGGAAAACATTAAAAACAGTGTTTTCCAATTCTTCACAATTTAGAAAATTGTTTTCTCAGAAAATAGAAAAAGAAAACTCATATGCTAAACACGTTTTCTTTTCATTTTCTAATTTTCAGAAAATTTTCTAGAAAATTTGGAAAATTTTCATGAACTAAACAGGGCCTAAGGATTTACCAGCAGGTAGAAGACATTAGTGCAACATCTCATCTAATTTCAGTCTGTATAAAGCCAAGGTCTGTTGAAAAAGGAAGGACAAAAAACCTTCAAAAGTTAGTTGGCGGCTCCATTTTGGCAATTCATATCGACCTATTAACTAGGAACAGACTAATTTATTGCGTTAAGTGTTTTTGTTTTCACTAGCTGTTTCAACATCCTATAGAACGCAAGAATCCCAGCAATTTAAAGCTAATGATATTTAGCTACAAAAAAAATCAGAGACATGTGAAGCTACAATAAACCAACAGTGTTACAGTGAAGGTGCTTACCCTAGTGGATGCATATACCCCAGCTTCTGTTGGTGCAACTGGACTTCCCCTTCTTATAAACTTTCCCTCCTTGAAAATGTAAAGCATTGGTATCCCAGTTGATAGTTCTAAACTGATAACGTGTCAAGCATAACAAAAATATCAGAAAAAGACAAACACCTGCAAGTGAAGAACATAAAAGAACTTTGGAAAGCATCAAGAGAAGAACAAATACAATCTAAAGAAAGTGTCATACCTCCTGGGAAGTTAATTTATCAAGATACATGATGATGGACCTTAATGAATTCCCATGGGCAGCAATCATGACATTCTTTCCGATGATAAGTTGGGGCTCAATCTATACAGTTATATTTTTGCAACAATATTACAAAATGATATTCTAACACAGACATTTTACAATACAAGATTTCAAAGTTCTTAGTAGGCAAAAACATAACAAACGAATCATGTATAAGGAGAATATGGAAGAGATTGATCACACATACATTGTTCTTGAAATAAGCAACAGCTCTTTCAGCGCACATCTCCAAACTCTCACCATTAGGTGGAGGTAGGTCATAGCTCCTGCGCCATTCATGGACTTTTTCCTTACCAAATTTATCTGCTGTTTCCTGTTTATTGAGACCCTGTAATTCCCCATACCTGACAGGAAAGCAGTTGATAAGGCATCATAGGGATTACAGGCTTTACTAAATCAGAAAAACAAGGCCAATAAACTTAGCACAATTCATTCAGGAAAGGAATCTGGAAAGTAATTACATTCTCTCATTTAACTGCCATGCTGCTGCAACTGGAATCGATTGCTTCATGGTATCTTCACTGTATATTCGACTCCAGGCCATTGCCTGCTCTGTCTCATTATGCATGACAATGGGCACCTGTGACCAAATTGATGGTCCATGAGAGATGAGATTGCCTTTTCACCATAACTAAACACTACGCATGGACAAGGTTAAGATATAGTTGGATGCAATCTTTGCCTCAAATCCCTCTCAGTACAAAATTATTCATGTAGTAGTGATAACAGTACATCAAATACCTAGAATCACCTACTAACCCCTGCTAGTTACTGAAAGTCAGCATAAGGCGTCAAAATGCTTTCTAAAATTACCTTTCTGTGACGGTGCTGTGTCATGGCAAGCATAGCAGTCATCTGTGCACGAATCAGTGCTGATGTATAGATGATGTCGACAGGTATGTTGCTGATTCTATTACCAGCTTCGATAGCCTCTTCCACTCCCTTCTTCGTCAATGGCACATCAACACATCCGGTAAATAGGTTCTTCTCATTCCATAAGGACTCCCCATGGCGAATCAATATCAAGGCTGCTTCATCTACAAAGAATGTAAGAACTAGGAATTAGACTATTAAATAAAAAAGAAAACAAACTTGAAGCCTCTTTCATTGTTTATGCTGGTATAAGAAAAGAGACCTACACAAGCAACAAATTTGGTAAGTGGTTTGCTATTACTGAAATTCAACGGAAGTGTCTAAGTCTAAAACAGTTGGATGGGGTGCCGGTTAATAGAGTTTCATCCTGCTTAGGTAGAAAAGCACTATGATTTAAACAATGTAAAACGTGGTATACGATGATCTCCTTACACGATTTCTTCCCAGATTCAAAAGTGTTTGTTTTTCTAGGAGATGCAACAGGATCAAACACAGTAGATTGAGAAATTGAAGCATGAAGGGAATCGCATCTCCTTCCTCTAAACACAAAGCACTGACTTTCTGACTGCCCAACATTGGCCTTCTTCAAGCTTTGGCGCAGCTGATTAAGATACCCAAATCTGCTGACATTATAAGACTGAAGAGGCCCCACAGTTTGGTGTACAATTGCAGTGGCCATTTCTGAATATAGAATAACATGAAATTAGAATACAGCTCAACAGCAACCGATTAATAGAAACAATAGGCTAACCAATGAAAAGCTAAGAAGAAAGTGAAGGGCATCCATAAAAGCCACAATCAAAGCTACCCATTTGAATTTGAATTCTTACTGAAACAGCATAAATGCAGAACGCAAACAGACCTCAAATTAACAGAGAAGACAACCACGCGAGACCCAGAGACGGAAGCTAGCAATGTAATAAAATGCAGAAAGACAAAAGGACCAGCCTGTAAAGAGAAAATGGAGTGGCAGGGAAAAAAGATAACTTCTTTCTCATTTATAGAAAAACTGAAAAATAACCTTCATTGTAGAAGCCGAGCGATTAGAATAAGGCAGGGAGAGCTGAGAAACCAAGCGAGTATAAGTGATCACGAGATGAAGGTGACGGAGCAGGGGATGCAAAGCGCTTGGCTGCGTCACCAAACCCAACACAGCACAACATAATCGAAGCTGGTCGACCTTCTCAATCGCACTTTAGAACGAACAAAACAAAAAACAAAAAAGAGAAAAACGATTTCTGGAATTGATCGGGAAATTCTGAATGCGAACATGATGATCACGGATGTCAAAATCTAAATATGACTCGACAATCAGTCCAATCTGACACGATTTGGTTAGAAAATTTACACTTTATTTTTATTAATTCGTCAAGCGAAGGAGGGGGGAGAGGAGGGAATAATCATTTCACCTTGTTTGGATGGACAGAATGAATAACGGTAAATGAGAGATATATATCTTCCCTTACTTGGATATACTCATTAAAGGAACGGGATGAAAGGAGTTTTTTATTTATTACAATTTTACCTTCATTTAATCTTTTTAACTAAGTTTTTTCTTTTTTCTAACAGTGTGATTAATTACTCATAATAGTAAAATTTGTGCATATAGAAGCAACACATGTTGGTTGATTTTAACAAGATATTAATGAAAAAAAATGTGTAGAAGTTTTGGTTTTTAAGTAAAATTTGCCAAAGAAGATAATAAAAAATGTTTGAAACCTTTTATTACTAAGTGAAATTGTTAAAAAATGAAAATGAAAATTATTAAACAAAATGTACCGAAAATTTTCATAAATGTTCTCCTAATTAGAATGTAACTAGATACTTATTAGATAAAACATAAGTAATAAAATCTAAAATTGTGCATGGAGAAATAGCAAATTTTCTACTCTTAAAAATAAAAGTGTTCCAACTTATTGAATGAAGCTAAAATATAGATTTAAGAACATCATGGGCCAAAATGTCCGAACACCAATCACATGACAATTTCCTTCATCCTTTCTTGAGGACATCCTAGCACTGCTTGTATTTTTTTAGGATGTGCAATCAAATGAACATACACATCAGTTAACACATGTGGCTCCAGTGATATTTTTTCTAAAAGAGACTAGACTTCTTTTTCAAGAATTGGAAGTTGCTACATCATCTTCTCAAGTACTAAATTTCCTCGTTCTATGACTTGAGCAACATTATCATTGCTTGTTTAATCAATATTCCATCATCATTATCGTTCTTGGCTTTCTTAATCTTACTTTTACGAGTTTGTGCTTGAGAAGAAGGATGTTGCACATCATCAAACAGGGTCTGAAGTCTCCAGATTAACTTCATTTTAAGAGACAAGATGATCAATGTCTTCAATGGTCTATGTTTGCTCAAAACCTTGATGATGCCTTACTTTTTTTGCAATTCCACTTTCATCACTTATAGCTCTATCATTTCCATAAAGTAATACCTCTATCAGTTCCACTTTCATCACCTATAGCTCATCATTTCCATAGAGTAATACCTCTATTAGTTCCACTTTCACTATAGGCCTTTCCTGAAAAGGTAAAAAATAGAATAATAAGTTCAAAATGATTCATATAAATAAACAATAAATAAAATAAATTTTTTGTGGGTACTTGTTACTAGAAGATATTGACCTTAATGAGGCTTTCTCAAATCTCATGTTCTGCACTCTAAAGCTTGGTAATAGGATTCCATGCAAATCCGCTCATACCATTCCTCTAAAATTCATAACACTTTGCAAAATTATTTTTTAGTGTCTTCTATCGGTTTTTTACCTTGTCCTTAGTTATATCTTCCCCAATTTTTTTTTCTTAATTCAATGACAATATTGTCATAGGCTGAGGAGATAAAAGTTCCATTTTGCTTGAGGCCTCTCTCTTATTGGCGCATTAAGGCATCCAACAAAGTTTCATCCATTAAAGGTGTAGAAACCATTGGATTCCTTTTACCATAAGTTTCAACACCATTGAAATTGTCCCCATTTATTCTAGTCACATGATAAGACTTCCTTCTTTTTCCCTTTTCCTTCTTCCCTTTTTTTAAAGTACTTATGATACAATCTGTCAATCGATAGTTAATCAAAGAGTCATCTATTTAAGTGACAACCCATCATGCTCCTTGGTGAATTTAAATAACATCAAATCTATCCCCTAAAGATTATGTAGTTCTAAGCTTTTAAGGTACGATAACAACAATCATTCTACGTGTCATTTATTTCATTATATATATTTTCCACCAACTCCCCTCAAAGGACATCATTCATACGTAGGGTATATTTCAGTGATGTCTCAAGCACCCTTCGTACCTTTTTGTTTTGTTATGTATTAACTAACCTCCATTAGATAATGGCCTACGCGCACACCATCCGAAAATCTCAACCAATTTTCCCATCTTTTAGTTCTATGTTCATCATCTTCAATACCACTCCAAGATCAGTGATGCGGACGTCGATTTTTACCATTCGTTGGTCAAAAGAAAAATAGAAGGCCCTCATCTGGAATCAACAAAATAACAAAACCGTTAACGCGAAAAATTAAAGACCGTACTAAAACAACGTAAACGCGTATTGGTGTAACAATTTAGCCACGTGATATCAATTGAGAAATCATTGACACTTTTTATTCTGATTACTAGCAAAAGGGCTTTTTTCTATTAACACCCCAACAACGCATACATAATCTATTGCATTTTCACAGATATGCACATGATGATGATTAAATAACTCTCAGTTATGTATTGGTCTTGAAGAGGATTATTGTGTGACACGCTTCATTCTTTAGGTAGATATTGGACCTCCTATATAAGTATGCTGATAAAACACATTAGGCTTTTATCACGCTCGAATCCACACTATTCCACACACAATAATGTTTTCTCCTAAAACATAAAAATAATAATACTCCTTTAGAAATTAAATTATTAATAAATAATAATTATATTAACCAGTTTGATAATTCGATAATTCATTAGTCATACTTACTAAGAAATTACAAGTTAGAAACCTCAAGCTTGGTCTTCTCGGCTACATTAAGTGGCAAGAGGTAACTCACTTTTAGATATTCTTGAGTCTAGATGCAGTCACCCTTTAGCATCTTAGAGATAACGATATCGTAAACTTCAAATCAAATGGAGTGCAGGTACATAATAATGTTCATTGTCAGGTAATCTTATCCTCCGCAGCAATTAAATAGTAGAGCGAACTTGGACTCTTGCAGACACTTTTAGCACTAATGTGTGTGCCAATCAATTGCTCGCTAATGCAATAATATTGCTGGAGGTTGAGCGGTATTGGGAAATCTAAATTGTCAAGCAGTTAGACAATGACTGTTATTACATCCATGGATTGATTAGGGAAACTATAGCAACACAATAATTGATTATGTCTTTCACATTCAATATGGATATTTTTAATTTTATTATTCTTCTACTGTACATTTCTGGCCTCATTAGGAGTGAAAGACAGTCCCGTTAGGACCCCTCAGGTGCTGTTGATGCTTTTTAATCACTCTTCCTCTAACATTCTCTAAACACCGAAAATTAAGCTTTCTTTAATAACTTCGATGTATAAATGGTACTGACTTTGTTGTATCCTCTACTTGAATGGTTTCGTAACACCACATAAATTCACGCGACAACTAATTACCTTTGGGCATGATTGGTAGCGTATGTACCCACCATTTGCGTCTTGGCTACTTGCATCCATTCGAATCATTTGGACTATGCTTTGTCGTTGGTTGAAAAAAACATCTCTGTTGGTATGTCCTAATTAACAGCATACGTTTATGAAAGTAGGCTTCGGTAGGGCTCATCGCATAATTGTATAGCATCGGCCCTGTGGCCACTTCCCAACAAGCTATTCGCATTTTATCCACTTTGAGGGTTTCTTGTGCTTTCATCCACCCTCTTCTTAACCCAATTAATCATATTATGTATTTATGACACCACATATATGTTTTGGCTTTATTAGAGTCAATACAAACCTACAACAATGTGAGAACTTACAGAGATGTCATTGTCTCTCTTCAGCATGTTTTGCGTGCCCACCAAAGCATGGACAAATTGTCTCCGAGATTATCCCACCTTTACCCATGATGTCTTGCACATATAATTCTAAATATATACGTAGTAAATTTATGTCCCAACTACTTAAAAAAAGGTTCTACTCCTTTAACCGGTAGTACCAAAACATGGGCTAAAAATAGGTCCATTTTTTTGACTAGTATCAATTAAAAATGTAACCCACATCTCTTTGATCCATACAATTGATTGATACTACGCCATCTCTAATTATTAACGTTTCCCATTGTTTATATATTGTTAATGTAGTAAACTACGGAACTTTTTTAGCCAGCACTTAATCATTGTCATGGGGGCGAAGTCCCGTTTTTCCCCCTTTTTTTCCCTTGTGAACCCAGCACTTCCCACGATGGACTTCACTCCCACGCTTTGCAGGATTATTTCACACAACCAACTACTCAATTCTGGTACCATTCGTATTGTTTGATCTGACATGATTTTACAAACATCTTTTATCATCTACCCTCTTACACCGATAGCAACCCAACATACCAAAAACTCCCTTTCTTCCCCTTTTCCCCCTCTTTTTCACTCCTTTTCCCTTCCCTATACTCCCAGTTAAAAAAATCCCACGGCGATTAATAGATTACCTTATTGACATACACACACTTTTTTCCCCCCCTTTCTTTCCCTCCCTTCCCTTCCCCCCTTTTCCATTAGAACGTTGGTTATAATCAACTATAACATAATACACCTTCAAGATAAAAAAAATGGGAGAAAAAGAAAATAGTGCTTACCCTTTTTTACTCTTCGTATTTTTTTTTTTACGCAAATCTTGATAATAACCTCCTCTAGCTAATGAACCTAAATGATCACCACGTACAAAATAAATTTAAATTAAACAAAATACAAAATTACCAGATTTAAAATTCCCAACCCATCCCCATATTTCCATCATTTGGATGAGCACGGACCAATAAGCAGTATTTGTATTTGCACCCCACTATGTCCTATCGGTCTGCCACAAAACCACAACGTTCCTTCTCTACAATCACGTTCTTTCCTAACGAATATTAAATAACGGCGATGTATTTATCTTATGTTGTAAACACCAATAACATTAACCATGTTATAAAAAAAATGGCTTTCCCCCCACCCACCTAGTCAGTATATTTAAATTATATCACATTACATAACCAATTGCTAAAACAAATATGGCAGTCTAGTTGGAAAAGCAGAGGGAAAGAAAAAGATTATCTCCCATTACATAACCAATTATATCCCTTTGACTTTCAATGGAAAAAACAAAACAAAACATTAACATTATCAATACTGTTTGAACTTAAGTAGGAGTGGAACCCAAATAGCGAAAGGTTTGAAACTTGGCATATATTGAACCTTGGTTATTGCTTAATTTTTCAATTAGCTAGAAGCCTAGAAATCGATATACTTGTGTCTCATTATAAAATACTGGAAACTAACATGGTCCAAATCCAAATAAAATCTAATGAAAATAAATAAAATTTTTTCATTTGAACTAGCAATAAGTTGGACCGAAATAGAGAAACTAGCAAGTTGCAAGTATTACGTGATATGGAAACAAGATATGGACTTGGAACTTGGACCATGAATTAGATGAAGAAACAAAAAAAATACCTAGAACTTGGACCAAGAATCAGATGAAGAAACAAAAAAAATACCTAGAACTTGGACCAAGAATCAGATGAAGAAACATAAACAATATCCAGAACCTAGACTTGGAAACAAGTCATGTACCTAGAGAATCGTGTACGTTGCCGCCGCCGCCACTGTCAAGACTGCCATTTTTCAATGCTGTCTAAAAAGATTGCTTTTGAATGCATGATTCTGCTAGCTTTAACCTGCCTCCACACCCTTTGTATAACTAATTGTGATAGTTCCGAAAGGCAATTTGTTTGGTTAACACACGAAATGAGCCCTGACATCACAACATCCTCCTCCTCCTCCACCACCGCCCTGATTTTCTTCCCTTGATGGACTGTGGGAAAGGCCTCGCCCACGCGTGATCGTAATTATAAGGGCGTACCTCGTGGAGGGCCAAGTGTTAGATCCCCTCTATAACCCTGTCTTTCCATCTTATTTTTTCTTTCTCTCCATCCACATAACCGCCGGCCGTACCCAAGGAAGGGGCGTCTCCGCCCACTTCCACACCCTCCCTCATATCCAAACAAGGGCTTAATGATTCAAATCCGACTGTGTCTAATCTTATTTGAACTCGAACCCGATTGCAGTGAAACTTGAGAAAACTATAGGCCAAATAACTAAAACCCGAAACACCCAAACCCGGCATGACCAAAACCCAAAATGATTCAAACCCGAGATTGACCTAACCTGAACCCAAAATGATTTGATAACTAGACCCGACATAATTCGATTTTAACCCAAATCAACATAAATATATAGTTAGTAGAGATCTAAAAAATTGTGATTATTTATATATTGCTTACTTATCTAAATTACACGTCAGTTATAACTATACAATTTAAAAAGCTTACCATACCAAGAAATTTACCTTCAGAGGGCTCCATGAATTCTACTTAAAAATAAGGTGCTATGGAGAACTGAAGAAGAATGAATGAAGTAGCCAAGAAAGGGATTTGACTGAGTATTCTTCATTACTGTTGCAACTCCGGCAGAGGTTGTCCTTGGAAAACCTGGAAACAAACACATTACTCTATATAGCCTATAATTCCTACCATTCCCTTTTAGCTTGACCCCTATGATTCCTAGACAACACATTATTCCAAACCCAACTATCCCCTTTCCAAACACCTATAGAAGAAACAAGACAATTTGAATCCTTGGATCACTAAAACAATCTAGGAAATCTACACTTTAAGATATCATCCCTAAGCCATTTATTTAACCAAAAATTTATAAGATTCCCATCTTGTAATTTCCAAGACAAATAATCACCCAAGACAATACCTTTAGGAGACAAGTAATCACCTAAACCATAAATTCTACCCCAAACTGAATTTTTCCTTGATAACCTAAAACCATTACTCTCCCCCCTACAAAGAACTTATGACTACCCTTTATCAAGCATCATTTTCTTCTCCGAACTTGACCAACCACTTCACTAGTAAAGCCACTTTTTTTGCCTCTAAACTTCATAATCCTAAACCCCTTAAAGATTTGTGTGCTACCACTCTCCTCCACTTAACCTAATGAATTTTTTTGGCTTTCTTCTACCCTTTCCCATAAGAAATTTTAAAAAAGTGATTCCAGAACTTCGAGAATGGTGGTAGGGCATCGAAACAGAGAAAATAAGGATAAGGGAAAATTTGAGTAATAGGATTTGAAAAGCATAATCTTGCCACCAGCAGAGACAAATGTTGCCTTCCAACTTGAGAGCCTAGCCTTCGTTTTATCAATCACAGGCTTCCACATCGAAACTCTCTTCAAATGCTCTCCAACAGGTATTCCCAAATGCACGAAAGGAAGAAAACCTACTTTACAACCAAAGGAGAAAGCCATCCATTGTATTTCCAAATTGGACACATTCAGGCTATATAGACAACTCTTATTGATATTGATCTTTAGCCTAAAGATTGATTGGAAGCACCATAGTAGCCTTCTAAATTGTGTGACATTTTGTTCATCCATTCTCATATTAAAATCGTATCATCCATGTACTACAAGTGAGAGATTATAACTCCATCAATACCAAGTTTGATCCCTTTAATTTCATTTTTAAAGCATGGCTTCCTCCATCAAATAATGTAGAATTTCCATAGGGATAATGAATAACAAAGGTGACAAAGTGTTTTTTTGTCTCAAGCTTTTTTGCATTTGAATTTTTCTTGTGGGGCTGCCATTGACAAAAATTGAAATAAAAGTAGATGTCAAACACCATCTTAAACATCGAAGCCACATGTGGCCAAAATTCAATTTTGCCATACCGAGAATAAAAATCCCCAGTACACATTGTCAAAAGCCTTGGAAAAATCGACATTCAACATGGCTACCAATAGCAGTGGGATCACAACTTCCTAATAGCCTACCAATAGTAGTTAAATCAAGATACTGGAACTCGGTTCTGCTACACAACCGACATAACTAATTATTGTGATTACTGTCTTAGTCAACGACTGGCTTTGACCGGGTAAGTGTATTTTATTTAAGTATTTTCACTTAAGTACCTCCAGTTAGTATATTATTAAGCAAGAAACACAAGCTAAGTGTAAGTAAAATTGAGTTTCTAAGTATGATTTGGTACCTAAGAGTCAAAAGGGTAAAATGGTAATTTTGAACCAAGTGAGTGACATGACCATAATTTTAATGAAATTAGGGTCATGTGAGAAATTTTGAATAATTAAGTTAAGACCATACGTTAATCTAGCTAGTAGAACCATCATTTGAAAGAAAAGTACAAAAATTGTACTAAGTGCTCAATCGAGCCATTTACATATTAAGTGGCTTAAGTGTCTAAGAGGCCAAGTGTAAGAAGCATTTGAACATTCTTTAGGACCAAGGAGGGATGGTTTTGGGTGTGTGTTTAGTGGCCAAAGTAAAGAAAAAGAGAACTTGAGAGCCAAAACACAAGAAAACAAGAATTATGCCTTAGTGGAGTTGGTAGGATATTTCTACCATTTGTTGACCTCAATTTTCCATCTATTGCTTTCCACGGTCAAAGTGTTGACCTTTTGACAACTTTGACCGTCAAATTCTGTTGACTTTTCCTTCTTTGTCTTAGTTCTTCTTCGTTCTTTGGCTCATTACAGGTTTGGTCAAGTGTTGCGGATAGGGCATTAAAAGCAAGCTCGAGTGGGACGGCATTTGGACGAGGGACGCAGGAGAAGTGCAAAGACGAAGGCTGGCGACGCGTCACCAGAAGTCGTGAAGGTTGGCGATGCGTCGCCAACGTTATCAGCATTCGACGAGTGAGAATTCACCCATTTGGTCCAATCTGGCGACGCGTCGCCAGAACTCGACCCACGCTGGCGACGCGTCGCCAACGTCTGCTCTGTTTTGCCGAAAGTTCGCATTTTTTTTATGGTCCCCCCATTCTTTCCACCTGATGAGCTGGCTTGGAAGAAGGGATACTTATCCCTTTAGAGCTAGAATGAAGAGGGGTATAAATAGAAGAGAAGAAAGAGTCCAAAGGTGGCTTCTTGGTTGATTTTGATCTTGACCCATCTAGAGGCCTATTGATCATTTTGGAGGCGTTTTGGGAAGCTGGAAGTAGGATTGTTCATCTTGGGAGTACAATCTTCGAGGGGGTTTCTTGGGTTTATTCTCTTCTCTATTTTGATTTGTATGATTTTCGTGGATATTGTTGTTATGGATTTGTTGATGACATTGGATATGGATTGTGAGTAGATCACTTTACCTCTCTAGGGTGACTTTCCTTCCCTTGTTACTTAATGAAGTTGTTTCGTGTTTATGGATGAGTTCTATTGTGTTGTTCCTTGCATTGTGCTTATTGTTTGATTAATGGTAGGCCACCATGTCTAATGCACTAGTCCATTAAATCCTTGAGAAAGGTTTTATGGATGACAAAGAGGAATGGAAGGGGCATAGTGTTAACTTAAATTAGAGATAATCTAAGTGAACACTAGGAATCAAAAGAGGTTTAGTTCTTCAACCACCTTAAGTTAAGTTGGAGCTTGAGTAAAGCCCAAGTTAGTGGAGGGTGAGCAAAGACCCATCTTGAGAGAGAGGTTTTTTTATGTGAGATCTTTTCTACCATACATGGAACATCATACTTGGGGACCAACTTTCTTGGGTAGCAATGGGTAGGAATGGAATCCTAGAGAGGTAGTCACCTTTATTCTAAGTTCTCTCTTTAGTACCTTTCACCTTCTTTAGAGTCACTTTTCTTGTGTTGTTAGAGTTAAGTAGCTTGAGCAATTTTGATCTTTGAATCTAGATAGAATCACTAAATTCTCTTGGGATGATACCCTTAATTACTTCTAAGTACACAACGATTCCATTCACTTACGGGTTTTTGAGGGTTAAATTGATAAACTCTTGATTTTGACAACAAAGTTTTTGGCGCCGTTGCCGGGGAGTTTTGATTTGATTTTTTTCTTGATTAGAAAAAAATTTGGTTAATCTTGTCTACTTGATTTTAGTTCTCATAATTGGTGTGTTCCCTTCTTGTTAATTTGTAGGTACATCTAGTGCATGACCCAGAGCTCTTGTTCTCATGTGTTACCACTTGATCTAAAAATTAAGAGAAGCTTGCGAGAACGTCGGCTAAGAAGTAAGGTGATTGAAGAAGGCGATACTAGTACCTTCGATTCCGTCAACATGGAAAGGAACCAAAAAGATGACTTGAGGAACCTTGGACAAGAAAGAAATGTCAATGCCATGGATCACAATGGAGTTGAGGAGGTAATGGACAATGGGAATGGTGCTAGAAGAAGGGGAAGGCCGGTACTTGATTATTTTCGACCTCAAAGGGTGGAAGACCATGATAATATGATAAGACCGGTGCCGCTTCAAGGGCGAGCTTTTGTGATTCCTAGCCATGTTCTCCAATTGGTGGAAGCACATCCATTTGGAGGAACCCTTGATGAAGATCCAAACAACAAAATCAAGAGGTTTGTTCGTTTATGTGATACTTTTGATTTGGATGGTGTAAGTGAATATGCGAAAAGGATGAGACTTTTCCCATTTTCTCTTGTGGATGAAGCATCGGAATGGTTTGAGAATTTGGAGCCTACTTCGGTTCATACTTGGCAAGAGTTATATGATGCATTTATTTGAAGATTCTTTCCATCTCAAAAAGCATTTGAGCTTAAGAATGAATTGTTGGCATTTAGGCAAAATGAATGGGATTCACTTGCGGAGGCATGGGTGCGTTTCAAGAGGATGGTGAAGAGCGTACCCACTCAAGATATTGATCAAGCTCACCGACTTCATCTTTTCTACAATGGTTTGAGTTTGAACACCCGATTACAAGTGGATGCCGCCGCCGGTGGTTTCTTGTTGTTGAAAAATGTGGAGGAATGTTTTGAGCTATTGAACAACATGGCTAAAAGTCTTGAGCTTAGCGGCAAACGGATCCCAAGGAAGGGGAGTGGATTGTATGAGGTAAACAAAGATACCGTCCCTCCAAGCTCAACTTTCTGCACTCACTAGCATGGTGGCCAAGTTGACGAAAAATCAAGAAAAAGGGAAATTGCAACAAGCCATGGCTAGTGAGGATGTAGATGATGTGGAAGATGTAAATTTTGTGGGTTACCGGAATCCTTACCCACCCAAGCAAGGAGGAGGGAATTTCTTCCCAAGGAACCGTCAACATGAAGGATTCAATTATTCTAACCCCAAAGGCGCTATGCAACCATTAGGTGAGAATTCTAATGATACGGAAGCATCTTTGAAAGATTTTATGAAGGGCATGATGGGAGAATTCATGCAAGAAGTGAGGGGGATGGCAAGTGGCCAAAACAAGAAGATTGGGGCATTTGAGGATGAAATGAAGACTATGCAAGCTAATACTCAAGCATCCATCAAGAATTTGGAAACTCAAATGGGCCAACTTGCAACTTCTATGAGGCAACTTCAAAAGGGCAAGTTCATACCTAGTGATACGGATGTCAACCCAAGGGAGTCTTGCCAAGCTATTATGCTTAGAAGTGGTAAGAATGTGGTAACGCAAGTTAAGGAGCCACCAATTCAAGAAGAATATCCTCTCCAAGAGCCACCCCCTTCAAGTGAGGAAGATAGCTCAAAAGTTAAAGCTAAAAATGCTCCCGACAAGGAGGAAGCACCCAAGCACACGCCTACCCTTTCGTACCCCCAAAGGTTCAAGCCCAAGAAGGAGGACACTCACTTTATAAGGTTTCTTGAAATTTTCAAGAAATTGGAAATTAATATCCCTTTCTTGGAAGCATTAAATCAAATGCCCTCTTATGCCCAGTTCCTCAAGGAGTTGATTACCAAGAAAAGGAAGTTCCTCGACAACGAACTCATTTTAATGAAAAATGAAGCAAGCGCCATCATTCAAAGGAAGATGCCCAAAAAACTCAAGGATCCGGGGAGTTTTACAACACCCCTTGATATAGGGTTTTTCCATTGTGACAAGGCTTTGTGCGATCTTGGGGCTAGTATTAACTTGATGCCCTTGTCCATTTGTAGGAGTCTTGGCCTTGGAGAGGTGAAACCTTCATCTATTTGCCTCCAATTGGCGGATCGGTCATTTACTTTCCCAAAAGGTGTGTTGGAGGATGTCTTGGTCAAAGTTGGTAAGTTTATATTTCCGGTAGACTTTGTAGTTTTGGATATGGAGGAAGACCGAAACATGCCAATTATACTTGGGAGACCATTCCTTGCTACCGGGAAAGCCGTCATTGATGTGGAAAAAGGTAATCTCACCTTGAGAGCTAATAATGAGGAAATTACTTTTAATCTTGCTCAAGCCATGAAATCTATTGATGATGAGTTGCCCAAGTGTTACATGATTGATGTGATTGATTCTTGCATTAAGGAAAAAAGAGATGTATTACTTATAGAGGATCCTATTGGAAGAGCACTAGTGTGCGAAAAAGCATGTAGTGAGGAAGATCATGATGTGTTGGGTATTTTAACAACTCTTGATTCTTATGGGAAAGTGCAACTTCAAGGAGAAAGGGTAGAACAACTTTTGTCTTGTGATTCCAAGGAAGAGCTCAAGTTGGAGTTGAAACCATTACCAAAAGATCTTAAGTATGTGTATCTTGGCAAGGAGGATTCTCTCCCGGTGATTATTTCGTCTACTTTAACCCCTTTGGAGGAAGAAAAGTTGATTCGTGTGTTGAGGGATCATAGAAGGGCAATAGCTTGGTCTATTTCCGACATCAAAGGAATTAGCTCGGAAATTTGCATGCATAAAATTCTTATGGAAGATGACTTTAAACCCTCCATTGAAGCTCAAAGAAGGTTAAATCCAAATATGAAGGAAGTGGTCAAAGAAGAAATTGTGAAATTGCTCAATGCCGGCATTATTTATCCAATTTCGAATTCTCCATGGGTGAGTCCGGTGCAAGTGGTGCCGAAGAAAGGTGGTACAACCGTGGTGGGCAACAATAACAATGAATGGATTTCTACTAGGTTGGTTACCAAATGGAGGGTGTGCTTTGATTACCGGAAGCTCAACAAGGCTACCCGGAAGGACCATTTCCCTTTCCCTTTTATTGATCAAATTTTGGATAGGTTGGCGGGACATGAGTTTTATTGCTTCTTGGATGGTTATTCGGGGTACAATCAAATTGCTATAGCACCGGAAGATCAAGAGAAGACAACCTTCACTAGTCCTTGGGGCATATATGCCTTTCGAAGAATGCCATTTGGACTTTGCAACGCTCCGGCAACTTTCCAACGATGTATGATGGCTACATTTTCCGATATGGTGGAGAAGTGCATGGAGGCATTTATGGATGATTTTTCTTCTTTTGGCGACTCCTTTGATGCATGTTTGGATAATTTAGCCATTGTCTTGAAGAGATGTCAAAAAACTAATTTAGCCTTGAATTGGGAAAAATGTCATTTCATGGTTAAATCGGGAATAGTACTTGGGCATAAAATTTCTTGTGAAGGCATGGAGGTGGATAGAGCTAAGATTGTAGCTATTGAAAAATTGCCACCACCCTCCAATGTAAAAGGAGTGAGAAGTTTCCTAGGGCATGCCGGTTTTTACCGGAGATTTATTAAAGATTTTTCCAAGATTGCTAAGCCATTATGCAATTTGCTTGAGAAGGATGTGCCGTTTGACTTTGATGAAAAGTGTTTGGAATCATTTAAGAATTTGAAGGAGAAATTGGTTAGTGCACCGGTGGTGATTCCACCCAATTGGGAGGAACCATTTGAAATTATGTGTGATGCTAGCGATTTCGCCGTGGGGGCGGTGTTGGGGCAAAGAAAGGACAAGCTTTTTCGGGTGATTTACTATGCTAGCAAAACTTTAGATGGAGCTCAACAAAATTATACCACAATGGAGAAGGAGCTTTTGGCAGTAGTATATGCAGTGGATAAGTTTAGATCCTATATTGTGGGTTCTAAAGTTGTGGTGCACACCGATCACGCGGCAATTAGATACTTATTCACCAAGAAGGATGCCAAGCCAAGACTCATAAGATGGATTCTCTTGCTTCAAGAATTTGACTTAGAGGTCAAAGACAAGAAGGGATGTGAAAACCTTGTGGCCGATCACTTATCTGGATTGGGGGGCCAAGAAAAGTCATTGGAGCAACCAATTCAAGAGCACTTCCTGGATGAAAGCTTGTTCAAGGTGGAGGGCAAGATACCATGGTATGCGGACTATGTGAATTACCTAGCTTGTGGAGTCTTGCCACCAAACTTGTCTTACCAAGAAAAGAAGAAATTTCAAGCCAATGTCAAGCATTATCTTTGGGATGATCCTTTCCTTTTTCGCCGGTGTGCCGATCAAATCATAAGAAGATGCATCTCAAATGAGGAAGTGAAGGATGTTCTCCACCATTGTCACTCCTCACCATGTGGCGGACACTTTGGAGCCTCCAAGACGGCAAGTAAGGTATTGCAAACCGGTTATTATTGGCCAACTATGTTTAAAGATGCATATACTTTTGTGAAAACATGTGATAGATGCCAAAGGTTAGGAAACATTTCTAGGAGGGATGAAATGCCATTACAAAACATTCTTGAGGTAGAAGTGTTTGATTTGTGGGGAATAGATTTTATGGGTCCTTTTCCTCCTTCTTGTGGCAATCACTATATTTTGCTTGCGGTTGATTATGTGTCTAAGTGGGTGGAAGCTATTGCCACCCTCTCTTGTGATGCTAATACGGTTGTTAAGTTCCTTCAAAGGAATATTTTTTGCAAGGTTTGGTACACCTAGAGCTATCATCTCCGACGAGGGGTCACATTTCATTAACAAGATGTTGACTCAAGTTCTATTGAAGTATGGTGTACGGCATAAGGTGTCACTTCCCTATCATCCACAAACGAACGGGCAAGCCGAAATTTTGAACCGGGAGATCAAGAAGATATTGGAGAAGACGGTAGGCATCAACCGAAAAGATTGGTCTCAAAAGTTGAGTGATGCACTTTGGGCATATAGGACGGCTTTCAAGACACCTATTGGAATGTCACCATATCGACTTGTGTACGGGAAAGCTTGCCATTTGTCGGTGGAGTTGGAGCACAAGTCGTATTGGGCGGTTAAGAAGCTCAATTTTGAATTGAAAAGGGCCCAAGAGAAAAGAGCTATTCAATTAGACAAGTTGGAGGAAATTCGCATGGATGCTTATGAGAATGCGAGGATGTACAAGCAGCGAACGAAGTTGTGGCAGGATAAGATTCTTGTGAAGAAAGAGTTTCAACCGGGTCAAAAAGTGCTACTCTTCAACTCAAGGTTGAGGCTCTTTCCGGGAAAGTTAAAGGTCAAATGGTCTGGACCTTTTGAGGTGATTAGGGTGCAACCATATGGAGCGGTGGAGCTAAAAGGACAAGATGGATGCATCTTTCAAGTCAACGGTCAACGAATCAAACCTTACTATGGTGATGAACTTAGACACATTAGTCAAACCGTCTTGGCCGAACCCGACCATTGAAAAAGCTTAAAGGCGCCAAGCTAGAGGCGTAAAATCAAGCACTTGTTAGAAGGCAACCCGATGCCAATTATTTCTTCTTCTCTTTTTCATTAGTTAGTTTGTGTAGTGCTTTGTGATTTTCTGCTTATTTGGTATTTTCTTGTGTGTTTGTAGGAATGGGAGACCCATTGGAAGGAAAGTGAGGGGAATGGACAACATTTTCTCAACTTAAGGAGGTACCATGTATTGAATTTTCAAAGGGTATGAGAGTTAGGATGAAAAGATTAGGGGTTATTTTGCAAATGTTTTAAAAATAGAAGGATGGTTTCGAGACGTTGGCGACGCGTCGCCAGTTACGGGTGCAAATTTTTTAAAAATAGAAGGATGGTTTCGCGACGCTGGCGACGCGTCGCCAATTTGTGCAAAAGCTCACCGAATGATGATAACGTTGGCGACGCGTCGCCAGAATTCGTCCAGAATTGGCGACGCGTCGCCAAGACTGGAACTGCCATTTTAACCTCATGTTTCTTTTCACTTCTCACTTTTACATTGCTCTTCCACCAAAGAAACCTCTCAACTTTCAAACCCTACCCCTTCCGTAAGCATCACGGTTTGATTTTTTGGTGTCGATTCGTCTCATCAAGACTCTCATCAAGTAAGTTTCTCTCATCTTCTTCCTCTCTTCTGCGTTTTTTAGATGAGATTTGGGGTGAATGGTGCTTGCTTGTGAAGGTTCCGAAAATTACTTGATTTTGCTCGATTCTCATGGATTTCATGCTTGAATTCGATTTGATATGGATACATTTATGTATGGGAAGTGTTTTGTGCATTAGATTACGAAGGGTTTGGATTAGAAATCAAGGTTAGAATTTCTCTCATCACAAGGGCTGCGAATTTTCATGGCAATTTCTTGTTTATGCATGTTCTTGTTGTTTGAGTGATTTTAAACTTGAGATGTACCTGAAATAGGAGTGGGTCAAACTTGCATTGCTATCAATTTGCTCTGGATTGATTGATTTTTGAGTTGGAGGATTTCCGGAAAAGTGTAATTTGACTGCCTCCATAGTTATTTTGCACAACAATGTGGCTTCGTGAGGTGCAGGTTTTCCACAATTCTTTGTATTTGATGCATCTAGGTGTTGTTTAGTTCAAGATTGAATGATTACTTTGCACTAGGAAGCTTGTTTTCCATTTGTCCCAAGAGCCACATATTGGTAGGGACCTTGATGGGATTTTCCTTGCTACCTTGTTCATGAGCACACAACTAGGATCCTTAACATCGATTTTGCTTGAATGTTTTGTTTAATAAGAAAGTGTGTATTGTTTTGCAGTCCAATACCAATATGCATGGTCTTATAATGGTTGGTGCAATATCTTAGAACACCTAGGATGGACGTGAAGTAAGATAATGGATTGTTCTCTTATGCATGAGCTTTTCAACTATGGATTGTCAACTTGAAATTGGGGAATGTGGTGGTGAAGGTTAATCCTTGGTTCTTTCATTCTTCATGTAAAGGAAGTTGAAGTGTATCTTGTGATTTTGTAGGAAACATGCCTCGCAAGTCAGTGCCCACTCATTCTTTGAAAGAAAAGGGGAGGGGAAAGAGGATTCGTCAAGAAGAGCCGCAAGAACCTCCCTATGATACATTTCGCTTTGTGTCATCTCAGGCAAACAACTACTTTGAGGGGTTCGTGAATCGCAAGCTCACACCGGAATGAGGCTTCGACTTCTCGAAGAAGGAGAATGAGGGGATATTAAGAATCGTGGAGAGGCGTGGATGGCAGCAATGGGTCGCTCATTCTCAAGCGGAAGTGTCCAAGATCCTCATAATGGAATTCTACGCCAACTTGATGGGAGCTTACCACCTGAATCGCCAAGCCAAGGCTTGTTTTGTGCGCAAACACGCAGTGCATTATGGGGATACAGTTATCAATGAGCTATTCAACATCAACCCATTGATTGGGGGACAATTCAAAGAGGCTTCCCTTGAGCAGCAGGCTCAAGTAGTATGCGGTCGCCCGGTCCATTGGACACTGAGCTGGGATCAGTCTCATAGGAAGCTCTACTTCAGCTCTTCGGCTCTCCCCCCAGAGATGAAGGCATGGAACTACTTCATCTCCTCCCGCCTCCTCCCGACAACTCATGTTCGGGAAGTTACCCCGGATCGCTTGGAGATCCTATATTGCATAGCTTGTGACTTTCGCATTAATGTCGGCCACTTCATCCTGAAGCATCTTCTCCGCGCCGCCAAGTCAAAACGGGGGAACCTGCCCTTCCCGCAGTTGGTCACTACCTTAATATTGAGGGCCGGTGTTATCATGGAGGATCCCTCAAAGATGACTTTGATCATTAAGCCAATCTTAGTGGACAAACTTAGTGGTGCTTCGGAAGGCGTCCAGGAGGTATCATCGGAAGAAGAGGAAGCAAAGGCCGCACATGAGCAAGAGCAAGTAGAAGAAAGAGAAGAAGAGCAAGAACAGTTTTAGGAGCCCGAGGACTTTGGGGGGGCTTCTGATCAGTCAGTCGATCCAGCTACCGCGACTCTGGCCTTTTTGGCTATAGCACTCAACAAGATGTACTTGATGATGCGAGAGCAGCATGAAGAGTCAGCGGCTCGGTTCGAATCAGTCGGTGGCTCCTTTACTTCTTTTGCGAAGGAGATTCGCGAGGGCATCTCACTTATTGCTGGCAACCAAGAATCTCTTTCCGGGCAAGTCCGTTGGGGCCACCAGCACCAGCACCAGCAGCAGCAGCAGCAGCAGGACCTCCTGCCAGAATACCCTCCCTTCCCACCCATTCCACCTCACTTCCACCCCTCCGCATACCAGTGGTACACGCCCCACCCCTCAAGCCACCCACCTCCCTTTTACCCACATTTTGGACCTCCCCATGACCCGTCTGAAGGTCCTTCCTTTTTTCCTCCTGCCGGTGGGTCTTCCGGCCACGATGACATGGGAGAGGATTAGTAGGGGCGGGAACACCCGCCCCCAGGTATGATTCTTGGACACTCACTTTCCATTGAGGACAATGCTAGCTTTAAGTTTGGGGGAGTGGTTGTTTGACTATCATACTTGGTCTCTCTGTTTGTGTTCGTGTCTTTGTTTTAGACTTAGTTGTTTTTTCTAGGTTTTAAAGAATTGTGGTTGTTTCATTTAGGGTGCATGTTTCTTGCATATTTTTTTTTCCTGTTTTCCTTTCTTCCGTTATTGAATTTTGATAGGTTGCATATAGAAGCATATAGGTTGATAGTTTCTTTTTGTAGTCCTTTATTGTTTTTGGTGTCTTTAGGACCCAATGGGGACCATTTTTGCATATGGATGGATGTGGTTACTAGTTTGACTCTCTTGAAGCTTTGATGAATTGGGAAAAATTAGTTTTGATACTTTTGGGTGAATCCTTGATGATGTGTTATAATGAACTTGGGAGTTGTGCTATGAACTTGGGAGTTGTGCTATGAACTTGTGTCTTTTGAGATCCTTGTATTGAGTTTTGCTCTAAAACTTGCCTAAGGACCTAGCAAACTCACAATAGTGCATGAACTTGAAGCGTGTGGTCTCATAGGAGGAACCTTTCCACCAAATAACCAATCCCTCTACATTCCCTCATACCACCCTTATTTTGAGCTTCCATTTTCTTGTGGTTATACCCTTGAGTTACCTGAGGTGGAAAAAGGTCAAATCTTGAGCTTAAAAGAAATTGCATTGACTTGAATTAAGTGGGAAATAATGGCAAGTTTGGGGGATTTATATTCTTGTGTCAAAAAAAAAAGAAGAAGAAGAAGAAAAGAAAAAAATATATACTACTCCGCTGTTTCCTAATATCGAAGTAGGTTGGGGTCTTCTCCTAAGGCAAGAGTTGATCACAGCTCGAAAAGGTGCTTGAAATAAGAGTATGGTTGTAAATAAAATCACCTTGGATTGTATTAAGTTAGTAGCTTGGGCTTAGGCGGAGCTCCCGTTTATGCACTTGCTAAACGGCTAAATACATGAAGAGGAAACAATAGTTAGTTAATAGGTGTAAAGGGTTGGTGAATGGTGGATTGATGCTTGTTCAACTTGATTGTCTCTTTTAAGCACTTGGTTTTATTTTTTATCGCCTCGCTAACTCTATTCTGAAAGTTATCTTTTGGTTCCTCCATTTTCTTTTTAAGCCTTTAACCTGTTGCTATCTTTTGAAAGTAAACCATTTGAGCTTTGAGTTTGGTGCTACCGACCGTAGGGGAATAAGGTAGTGGGTGCTGAATCCTTTTGCAAGCGTTTGGAAAAGAACTTAGTGCAAGCCTCAAGTTAGATGGCACAACTCCTTTAATGGAAATTTAAATCATCTAGGGGGTCATACCTCTAAGGGCTTCACTCTAGGTAGCAAAATTAACTTTTCCTTAGTCACCATTTCTTCTTTTGAAGTCAAACTTAGTTGATCATTGAAGTTTAGATGCAACATTTGGTTACCATGGTAGCTTCTTCGGTTGTTGAGTGTGTTGTAGGTTAGGTCGCTAGGGACTAGCTTAGGTTTAAGTTTGGGGGAATTTGTTAAGTGCATAAATCCACGGTCAAAGTGTTGATCTTTTGACAACTTTGACCGTCAATATTCTGTTGACTTTTCCTCTTTTAGCTTATTTCTTGTTTCTTTGGCTCATTTCAGGTTTGGTCAAGTGCTGCGGACAGGGCGTTAGAAGCAAGTTCGAGAGAGACGGCATTTTGGACGACGGACGCAGGAGAAGTGCAAAGACGAAGGCTGGCGACGCGTCGCCAGAAGTCGTGAAGGTTGGCGACGCATCGCCACAGTTATCAGCATTCTGTGATTCCTTTTGGCCATTTGGCGACGCGTCGCCAGAACTCGACCCATGTTGGCGACGCGTCGCCAAGGTTATTAGCATTCTGGAACGTTTGGCGACACGTCGCCATAACTCTACCCACGCTGGCAACGCGTCGCCAGCGTTGCTCTGTTTTGCCGAAAGCTCGCGTTTTGATGGTCCCCCACTAGTTTTCCACCTGATGAGCTGGCTTGGATGGGTGATACTTATCCCTTTAGGGCTGGAATGAAGAGGAGGTATAAATAGAAGAAGAGAAAGAGTCCAAAGGGGGTTTTTTTGGTTTTTTTTTTATCTTGACATATCTAGAGGCCTATTGCTCTGTTGGGAGGCGTTTTTCAGGAGCTTGAAGTGGGATTGTTCATCGTGGGAGTCCACACTTTGAGGGGGTTTCCTGGGTTCCTTCTCTTCTCGATTTTGATTTGTATGATTTTCGTGGGTATTGTTATTATGGATTTGTTGATGACATTAGTTATGGATTGTGAGTAGACCTCTTTACCTTTCTAGGGTGACTTTCCCCCCTTAGTTACTTAATGAAGTTGTTTTGTGTTTATGGATGAGTTCTATTGTGTTGTTCCTTGCATTGAGTTTATTGTTTGGTGAATGGTAGGCCACCATGTCTAATGCACTAGTCCATTAAATCCTTGAGAAGGGTTTTAAGGGTGACAAAGAGGAATGGAAAGAACATAGTGTTAACTTAAATTAGAGATAATATAAGTGAAAATTAGGCATTAAAAGATGATTTAGCTCTTCAACCACCTTAAGTTAAGTTGGAGCTTGAGTAAAGCCCAAGTTAGTGGAGGGTGCGCAAAAACCTATCTTGAGAAAGGGGTCTTTGATTTGAAATCTTTTTGACCACACATGGGACTTCACATTTGGGGACCAACTTTATTAAGTAGCAAGGGGTAGGAAATGAATCCTAGAGCGGTAGTCACACTTATTCTAAGTTTTATCTTTAGTATTTTTCATCTTCTTTAGAGTCACTTTTCTTGTGTTGATTAAGTTAGGTAACTTGAGCAACTTTGATCTTTCAATCTAGATAAAATCACTACTCTCTTGGGACGACACCCTTAATTACTCCTAGTATACAACGATTCCGTTCGCTTGCGGGTGTTTGAGGGTTAAATTTATAACTTTTGATTTTCACAACAACGTGAATTAGTGACGAGTCACCAGTAATTTTCTAGGGAACCAGAGAACTGATGCCTTTGGTGACGTGTCACAGACGGCATCATTAAGGCCCAAGACCCTTAAGTTCGGGGGATCCTCAAAATGTCTCAATCTTTTGGTTATCATTCCTAGGCTATTCTAAGATATTTCATAGCCTTGTGTTGGGTCTAAAATTTATCCATAAGTTGATAATTATGCATTATTTAAGTAGTAGCTAAGTGGTGTGGTTAAGGTAGGGCTAAGTAGAATGATAAGGGGGTAAAAATGCTCAAGTTGCTAAAGGGACACTAAGGGGATTAATGTGGGTTTCGGAGTCTTCATTGGCCCAATATTTAGGTCATAAACCTTTGGGGAAATGAAGAAGAAACCTTAGAGGATCCTAACCAAACCATGTGGTTTGGTAAGTGAGCCACTAAGGAGCTTTAAGCTAAGCTTTAAGAGATTAGCAAGTTGGACCACATAAGATGGCTACAATGCACAATAAGTTAAGGGTAAGATGGGTAAGTTTTGAGAGGAGGTGATGACCTACTCTAAGACCCGTAAGTACTTAATGGAGGTGAAGGATTCAGGAAATGAGGGCCAATGTCTTAAGTACCTCGGCCGTTTGAGCTTATGGCAAGAATAAGACACCTAAGGTGTAAGAAGTTCTAAGGATTATGTATGTTGTATATCATACATTCATGCATTGCATATCTTTATATTTGTGTGCTTGCTTGTTATCTTTTTTGCAGGTACCCAAAGGGACCCTTATTGAGTACATTCATGTACTTACTCCCTTAAGTTTGTTGTGCAGGTTCTAACATTGGGCCTAACAACTAAGTGGATAGTTATAGGCTAAGTTTCCCTTCTTTGTAGGTACTTATTTACTATAATCCATGAGATTTTAAGATTACTTGGGAGTTAAGCTTTGTACTAATTACGTGTTATGCCTTTATAGTTTAGAGGCTAAGTGATGCACAAGGATAAGAAAGGGGCTTGCACTTGGAGCATGATAGCTCAAAGGTGAGGCTCAAGTGATGGATCTTAGTTAAGGAGTTTGTCTTGTATATATATAGTACCTTGTGTATTAAAATATTTCCTTTATTAGGATATATTGTGGTGTTAAACCATTGAGCTACTTTTTTGTGCATACTAGTTTTGTGAAGTGTGCACAAACTATTACTTGAAGTTGAAGTAATTAGTATTTTATCGTCTTGACACGGTTTAAGTACCTTGTAAAGGCAATGCTCGAGCGATGTCTTTTTAAATGGTTTACTTAATTGTTGTATCGCCAGGACAAACTCATACATATCTTCTTGTAGGATAGGCAAAAAAACTAGTTGCACGTAAACTGTTTTAATTTACCTACAAGTAATGGTTAGCTAATAGTGACTAAATGGGATCACAGTCTTAAAGGACCTACAAATTAAAGAATTCAGGGCACTGGGACCTCGCTCTGTGACAATTATAATTGCTATAGAATTCATACCAATACTCAATAGTTTAAGCCATTTAGTATTTATTAATTTAATATAAATGATTCACTTTTATGTAATTGTTTGTTCTTGAATATGAATTCAATCTATATATATATCTGCTTATGTTGTTTGTGTAATTATTTTTTTGTTTGTTTTTTTATTCAGAAGCATTATTATTACAAGTATATAAGAGAAATATGTACTGTATACTAATTAAGGGGAAGATGCACACCAACTTTTTCAGGATCTAAAGGGTAAGCAAACCGGCTGTTTATGACATTGTAACTTCGGACTTCCCCAATATTGTCCGATGATTTTAACCATTGTGCTAAGGCATGGAGGATGTGTAAATGTTTGTGATGTAACATTATTGAAACAAAATGATCTAATGAAGAAGAGAAGGCGGTACGGGATGGAAGTGATCCAGTATGAACCTGCTTATCTTGAAACTTTGGGCAGCTAGCAAATCTTGACGAACTTAAAAATATTGGGGAATCTGAAAATTAGATCTATAGTTTTTGCAACTTTTCTAATTAAATCCTATATCTTTACAATTTTCTATTTAAGCCATACAACTTTGAAAATGTTATCACCGCTAGTACCATAGTCGATGGCCATAACGAAAAATCTAGCTGGCAAATAACAGACAATAAGAAAGGGGGGGAAAGATCAAAATCAGTCATCTAAGTTTTGTAACCTGTCTAATTAAGTATCCCGAGTTCATAATAGTCTCATTTTCACTCTCGACCCCAAATTTTAGTCTTTTCTCTTCTTCTGCATTCACCAGCGCCGACTGGTACTCCTTCACCTACAACGCTCTCGACCATGACTCACTCGCTTCTTAAATCTCTCTAGTACTCTTTCCAAATGTTATTGTTAACAATTTTGAACCTGTGACTTGTGACTATGCTGAGAAAAAAAGGTCTATCGCTAGAAATAGCGAGACTAGTACTGAAGTTGGCCATTTCGGATCCAAACAAAGCATCTGCAGCCACAATAACAGTCATCTCTCCAAGCTAGCAGAAAAAGTGATTGGTACTGCTCTTAAATTAAAGTTTTTGATTGATTCTTCAGAGCAATTATGCCATGGCACTTCGGGTTCTATTGAAATCAAACATAGATAAAGACATGAAAATTGAAAATGGACCTGAGCTCCTGGAGGTGAGCCGACTGCTCCAGCTCGTCCTCCGGCCAGTTCGTCTGCGTGACTCGCGACTTTGCTTTCAGCCAAGTCACATGCAGCGGCAGCACAATCGAGCTTGCAGAGAAGTAGTTAGCGGACGATCATGCAATGGATGGCGTCCTCAACCTTGCGGAGAACTGGATCAGAGGACAATTCGGAGGAATCCGAAAGGTTAGAGGTCCAGTTGCGTTGATTGGATTGGCTGCTTAAGGTGAGCATGGAAGAGGAGAGGCAAGCCATGGCGGTGGCTTGGCTAAATTTGGTGGGGATTTGGCATAGAGATCGTACCATGGATCTAGAGCGATTAGAGGTTCTAAATCCCTGTTCTTCACGCTTAGGATGAAGGAGAATGGAAAACATGATTTTTGTCTCTAACTGCCTCTCAAGTACTCATAATTTCGTGTTCGTGAAAGATTTTTATGAAATTTTCATTTTATGCAATCAAGTCCACCTACGACTGCGAACCATGTGTGCCAACTAGGCAAGATAATGGCCCCAGTTTTTCCAGTTGGGTAGGAGTTAATGACTATCAAGGGCCATATAGGATTTTTCATTAGCCTCATCAAATATAAGACTAATGTTACTAACGTTTTCAAATATATAGAACTCAAACAGAAACTCAAGAACCTATAGGACTAAATGAGAAAATTTATGAATGTTATAGAATTATTTTTGACCATCCTCAAAGAATATCTGATATTGTTAAAGATGAGGGCATTTGACCTAACCACAGAGCAACAAAAAGGATTCAAAATGATTATTTTTTGCATCCTTTTTCCTTTCAGCTAATTTCATGTGAAAATCAATATCATGTTAGTGTAAAAATTCTTTGAAAGTAAAAATTTTATAATATTATTAAATTTTTATAATTTTTTCCTTTTCAATGCCTTAAAAATGAAAAATTTATGAAAATTTAATAACATTATAAAAAAGTTATTTTAAATTGATTATTAAATCTATATAATATTGGATTTCAAATGAATGGGTATCACATAAAATCTCAAACTTTAAACTACCATATCATTTTAGTCCTCACCTATTGACTATTTTAGTTTGGGCCTAAAATTATTAAAAATGTTGAGCTAAGAATAATTTGGGCCTGATATTTAGGTAAAATTATACTTTGTTCTAGATATTAAAAAAATTACACTTTTCCTCTCAACAAAAAGGAAATAAATAATATTTACATTTAGATAGATGAAAAAGTAATAATCTAAACCATTAACTAACTATAAACTATTATTAAAAGGCTTTAGTTCATTGGGAAACTGGTAGTACTATACATTTTAAATTTTAATTTAAAAGTTCAAAATCAGAAAAATAGTGGCACATCTAGGGCAAAGTGTAGAATTCTAAAACATGGAAAAATTGAAATTTCACAAGGTAAAGTGTAATTATTTTTTTTTTGTGGTCTTTCCTTAGGTGAAATACATTACTGTTTTATATCATTTTTTGAAATCCTAAATTAAGCTTTCTAATAGTTACCTAACTATTTTATTAAAAATTAACACTGACACGGCCCCCCGTGGCAATGCCCAGGAAACCTATGAGAATAAGTCATATACTGGTTACAATTGGCTAATTAATTATATGCGCCCTGGTTAAAACTTCATGCTACTAGTCGTTTAATCTGGCTAAGAGTACAATTATGCATGCAAGAGTTGCTTTGACTAGAGCAAGTAGAAAATCATAAAACATTTATATAGCCTAGGCATTTTCATAAAAACCAATGTTCAAAGCGTCAAAGCATACAAAACCTTCATAGTGTCATCATAATAAACCTACACATAATTAACTGCATGTGGGCATTCAAATAATGGTAGACTATGCCCTACACCCACAGGCAACCCTAGAGTCTATAACTCTATTCATACACATTGGAGGCTACTATCATACACCATGTATATACAAGACTAGTACTACTAAGATTCCATCAACTAGCTTCCACCTTAGATGAGAAATCTTGGTGGCAAGCCACAATAATCCTCCACGTGCTCACTAGCCTCTGTGACCCAGAAAACTGTAGTTAGTACAATAACAACTTAACATTCAAGTAGCAAAATAGCTAGAATCTCAAGGATTCTCAAAGCAATGTACCTGTAACAAAACCTACCATGACAATTCTCAATAATTGCTGGGTCCAACAATCTCTATATTTGCACAACATGAAACTAAGGGAATGAGAATCTTATGATTCTTAGTAAGGGTTCTTGAATCTACAAGGAAAACATTAAAGACAACACAAATACAAAGATATGTAATCTGCTGTGAGGTCATACAGCATGAGGCTAAACTTATGCACATACGTTTTAGTCCCTTAGGACTTGTCCTCTTCCTAGTCCTTTTATGGGCATCACTCTGTACCTAGCAAGTTCTGACCCCTACCTCACTACTAGTAAGCCTTGGCTTATTGACGCAATAAGTCTAATCTTCCCTCAATTGTTGTGAAGGTGAACATGGTGGATTCAAGTCGCTTGAGTTCCGAAGAACTCACTAGGTATACTAAGCCTCCACATAGTGCCTTAAGTTCTTAGACTTGCCTAGGTCACTTGTATACTAAGCTTCCACCTTAAACCTTTACCAAGAGTGCACTAAGTTCTCACTTGTACCTCAAGAAATCTTGCCTAACCTACAGGTGCATTAAACCTTTACTCAAGGTATATACTTATCCATCATTACTTGGTTCACACCAGTGGAGCAGCAATGATCATGGTTGGGCTCATTTACTAGGTTTTTTAGAACCCACCTAGGTGCTGTAAGGTTTCCACATCGAAGCCTCAAGTCTGAAGGTCCAACTACAATTCCGATGGTACTAAACCTTGCACCCAACTAATGGTGCCCTATTGTGGCCAAACATGCCTTCACTTTGAACAAAAATAAATTTAAACCTGGGCAATTTTAGGCTTGGTGAAGGCATGGAGATGATAATGCTCTCTTAACTTCCTGTGAAATCTAGAATCGCCTCAATCAGACACCTGGGCAAAAATTTTTAAAGAAAACACTACCGGGTGTCAAAGCTGTCGTGGAGACACGTTACCACAGTACAAAACCCCTGGAACTTTTATGAAAAGGTTGGCGACGACGACACGTCACCAACTGCTTTGTGCCCAGAAATTCCAAAATTTGCACCATAGCTACTTTGGGGCCTTCCAAGGCCTTCCAATGGCCGTAGGGATGCCTTGAAATGCCTCAAATCTTCATGAACACATGAACAAGACCACAATGCACCATTTATGTGACGGCCCTCGGAGTTATAAGTCTAATCAGCCAGGTAATTAGTTAATTTAATAAATTACACTTTAGATAATTTATTTGCAAGCTAAGTCTCGGTAATTTAGGGTCCAGTAGTTAAAAATGAATAAAATTGATCATTTAAGCAAGCCGGGCCAAGAGGGGTATTTTTGTCATTTCATATAGTGACCCATTTTTATTGCACAGTTGAATAGAGCATGAGAAAATATTAAATTTGAGGCCTCATGGTTTTTCGTGATTTCTGCTCTATCATCGTGAAATTTTGGATTTAACTAGATTATTTATATGTGGTTTATGTGTAATCCTGAGAAAAATAGGGATAAAATTGAATATAACTAAAAGGCTGAGACTGGCCGTGTAATTAATTCTGTGAAGGAATAAGGTGCAAAAAAATGCTGGGTTTGGTCCTAATATTTCTCTCTGGTTACAGAGAAGGCCCCAATGTACTATTGAGTACAAAGAAGGGACCAGGTGCGTGGTATGTGCACCTTAAACCAATTTAAGTTGACTTGGTCCATTCTTTCACCCGGCCATCTTCCACCTTCGTCTCCAGACCACCAAAACCTCTCTTTCTCTCCAAACATCATAGCTAACACAAAATCCAAGCTTAATCCATCAAATTCAAGCACAAATAACCAAGACTTTGAAGAAAAATCAAGTTTTGTGCTATCCTAAGCTAGGATTTCTTGCTTCTTGTCCAAGTAAGTTTGGTTTTATTATTTCCCCTGTTTTTGAGCTACAGTTAGGTTTTTAAATTCTGGGAATTAATGTTAGACTTGGTTGTTAAGAGAAATCAAAGGTGCTCAACATGTTTATAGGCATTCATGAGCTCATCCACGGTTAGTTTTGTTCCTATGGTGTAGATTTCATCACCTTTGGATATTTGGTACTGTTCATACGTTTTTTATGGCAGAACTCATGGTTGGAATAATTGTTTGATGTGTTTCCTAGCTGTAATATGTGAATTGAGATGCAAATGAGCTAAAAACCCAAGAGAACTAAGGCTGGAATTTTGGGTAGCTGAAACCGTGAGTGTTGAGCTAGGTGTGGTTTAATTCTTTTACAGCCAGCCATAATTTCTTGTTCCAGGGCTTTTAGTAGCTCACCAAGGATGTTATCTTGTTTATGAACTAGTATTTGAAGGCTAAGAAGCAAGGGAACATTTATTTGGAAGTGAATTACCAATGAATGCCATGAATGTGCATTATATGGCTGCTGTAATTGTAGTTACTTCCAAGAATAAACTGTATTATTACAGTAATGTGGTGGCTTTTGGTGGTGATAATCTTGCTTATACATGAGTATACAAAGCATAAAAAAATAAGAGAGCAAGATTTAGGCTACATTTATACTATTAAAAGTGTAAAGAACCACAAGATAGGCAAACTGGAGACAGAAAATTTTGGGCAATTGGTGGTTGTTTCAGGGGCTGTTTTCAAGTGTTAAAGTTGATAAATTGTGCTTCAAATGATCAATATAGGTGCTGGAAATAAGCTACTAAAAGAGGACCTAAGTTTGGATTGAAACCGAGACAAAAAGGCTAAGTACTTAAAGCTTGCAAACTAAGTTATCTAAGGTAAGGGTTATTTAATTTGTATGCTTATGTGTTAAATAAATTTGGCTATGATACTTGTATATCAAGTGGCCGAATTATGGATAAATTTAACAAGCAAATGATTTGAGTATTGATAGCTATTTAAGAAGCTTATATGATTGGGTTTGGTAAGAAGCCAAACTATGAAGTGCATATGAAGTGTGTAAGTGCATATTTGTAAACTTATATCTATAGGCAAAATGGACATTAATATGGTCTAATTTACCGTGAGTATGACGAGTTAGGAACCTATGATACCTAAGGTCACAATGATGGGCTAAGACCTAGATGGACCTAAGAGGGGGAGGTGTTCTTAACCACTCACGAAACCTGATAAAGGTAGCACTAACACATGCACTAAATAAGCAAATAGTTCATTCCTGTACATAAAATAAGAGATATTGGCAAATACTAAGAAGTTTTCAAAGTAGTATTTGTATAGAAAAGTTGGACTTGTCAATTGCAGGACAAATGGGTAAAGGAATTGTAGGAACTAGCTACTTCTATAATTATTGGCCAATAATACGAGTTCCTAGCACTATGACTTGAGCTCAAGTGCACTAGGCATATATCGACATCCTTATGGATAATATGCACGGTCCTATATTGTTGATTTTCTCGCAGGTTATGACCCTTACTGGGAACTTTTGGTTCTTACATCCCTTACATATTTTGTGTGTAGATACTGGTGGACCTGGGGCTAATAACCAATAAAAGAACTGGTTATTTGTATTTTAATACCAGGTGTGCAAAAGTTAATTAATATTGTACATTGTTGCTAAGTTTCTTTATTGCAGGTTTCTAATTACTGGAATACTAATTTACTGGCCTTTGTTGTACAGAGGCAAGGAACAGGGAATGTCTGAGCACTGTAGTGACCCTTTTTTGGCAGTGTAACTCAGGTGGGATTGGATTCCCAGATTCTCAATGTGTAGCATATGTATAACACTTTTGTGTATGATGTACATATGTGTGCAGAAGTTTTGCCTCTAGTAAATGCTATGGAACTAGTAGTTGTGTTCCCTAGTAGCTTGTATGGATTCACGATGCATAATAGTATGTTTTATATAAATGCATGTTTGAAGTGTTGGCCAACTGCATCGATTATATATTATTTTTATGGTTATTAACCTACAGCCATAGTAAGGCATAGTATAATAAAGTATTGCATTAAGGATTTAATCAATTAGCAGGCCCACCAAGGACAAATTTACATTGGCCTAACACTGAATAAGTGTAAGATTCCTGGGGTCCTATATGACTAAGATGAGATTAAGGTTCAAGGCCTGTGACAATTTAAGCCAATCCTATGGTATCCATAAACACCACACTAACAATTAGAACATTACTAGTCCAACATGTTCATCACCATCTACCAACTAATGCCATTCATCAAACTACTTGAATTTAACATGCAAACAAGCTATGAATGACATTAAATATGCTTGAATCATAAATCTCTTCCCTTGATTTCAAGTTACAAGCAAGAATCAAGCAACTGTTTTCCAAAAGCAAGCTTCCACAAAGTTCAATCTAGTTCCATGCAAAACCAATGCAAATGACACCAAATTACTAACTCCTAAGCAAAATCCAAGCTTCAAATCATCAAACAAACAAGAGATTAGCAATAAATCAATGTTACCTTTCGCCAAAAATAGGGGACCAATTGGAAAATATGGAAAAAACTTCAAATCCACAAACCAAGCTTGAAACAAGTTGCCTAAAGCTTGTATACATCTTGGGCCTTCAAATTCCACCAAAAACTCTTGATTTGTAGTAAGATTTGAGGGTGAAATCAATGGGGAAAAAGGGAGCTCGGGTTTGGGCTGGAAAAAAGTGAAATTGGCAGCCACACCATCTTTACAAAGTTTATAACAAAGTTTCTTCCCTTTAGCCCTCAAACTTTTCTTAAATTTTCAAAAAGCCTTATTCCCCAAATAGTAACTTAAGTCAAAACTTGGTCAAATCCTCCTTAATTAAGATAAATTTTTGAGTTTAAAGCAAAGGTTAGGTTTTAAAACACATTTTTAACTCTCAGGACCTAGCCCGACACTTCAAGATGCAAAATTACCATTTTACCCCCAAACTCTATTTGGTGTCTCAACCTTCTTGGAACTTAGTGAACTTTGTCAAACATACTTATTCTTGCTATGTGAACTTGAAATAAAGTTCCAAACTAAGTTTCAATTACTTTACCTTCCTCAGTCAAGCTTCTTGCTAGGAGGGCTATAACATTTTTCCCGCCTTGGAGAATTTGGTCCTCCAAATTCAATCTCCCTACCTTAGAGACATTAAACTAGGATATGGTGCTAACATATTTCAAACAAACCTACCAAGGGGAGTCAAATCCACAACAACCCTCTTGGCATCGAACTACCCGAATCATATAGCTAATGCCCTTAGGCACTTGAATCAGGTCCTGTCTCGTATAGGTACTATGGCTAGTTCCATACTTCGTGCTCAAATCCAATAGCATGCTAAAAAATGTCAATTGTTCTCCCCACCTTTGCCTAACCTTACTTAGTTTGAATCACCTTAGTGCAACTTCACCTTTGAAGGCTATGGGTATGGTCTTTTACTACCCTTAGCATATAGTGCTGCTGAAAGACACCCACTGCTCAACTTGTCCCGGTGAATCCGGTGACCATAACTCTGCAACATTAATCCCTGTGCCCGAGCCTCATAGTGTAAGCTAGATTAAGAAGTTTTGAAAATTTGTCCACTAATCTTACACTAATAGTTGCTTACCTAAAGCTCGGCATTGACCAACTTCTTACTTTTTATCCTTTGTGCCAAACCTACTAGTGTAAGCTAACTTAATAAGTTAAAATTTTCTATTAACACTCACACTAAAAAAGAATCACTCTACGTTCGGCACCAAATGTCTTTACACCAAACCACTTAATGCAAGCTAGCTTAACGAGCATACGACTCGTCCACTATTTTTCACACAGTTAGTTCCTTACTCTAGGTTTGGTACTCGACAACTCCCAACAATCACTATATTAAGTGTGTCACTACTGTATCATGGCCTCACCATATACACCACTAGCACCTTAAGGCATATTCCACTCCAAGCTCCATTATACTCTAAGGCTTTTCTGAATGAACGAACTACTGATACTTATAAGTCTCGGCCCACCTTAGAGTACGATTTTTCCAATGCTGCTCTCGGACGGCCCCAATGTATTTGGCATATTAGTGCACTGAGTACGATACCTATACACCACCCGAGCACTATGATCCTATAGCCTCTGCTACTTTGGAGTCTCTTACACCCACATGCTTACCAAAGAAAGCTTTTCTGGCATGAGTGCCAAGACCTTCAAGTAGTTAACAACCCTTGGGCCTTGTCTGTACCGCCTCAGCTCAGACCTCACAGCACTTGAAAATTAAGCTTTCAACATGCTACCCAAGCTGAAGGTCTTGACGCTTAGCTATTCCACTCGGAGTATCTTGGGTACCTATAACTTACACACAAAATCGCTTCATTTTCTTGCACTTGGAACCCATCAACAAACACATGCTAGATAACCCTTTTGGTGTGTCTTTAGTACACTTGCTTCCCAGCCGTGAATACTCGCTCTGTGTTTGAAGCACCCATGGGGTCCTTGGCCAAGTTACAAAGTACTACCCAATCCTAGGCTAACCTAATTGTCCTTATAGGGTAGCAAACTAGACACCTCGGCCTTTGTCACTAGGCTCCAATTTGCCTCCAGTCTTATTCAACTTCTCAACTCACTCTTAGACTGCTTGGCCTCTAACACTATCAACAAACTCCTCGACGAACATCCCTCACTTGACCTATGGTTACAAGGAACCATCTCCACCTTCTATACTTAACTACCATACCAATATTATGCTATGTCAAAACGATTCACTCATGGCTTTTGTCTAATCATCTTATTTACCTAATAGGAAAACCGCTTTCACCACCATTTTAGTCAACTATCAAGAGGTGGTTAGCCATGTAAAATCTTTCAGGTGCCTTGTCCATGGTAAATTTTGCTTAGTGCACCTACTAGCCTCTAACCAATCTTGGTCACTAGGCCTTCAATTACAAGGCACTAGGGTCAAATGAGTTGCTATAACTTTAAGCTTAAAACTAGCTTAACCAAAACCTTGCCAACTAAGGTTTCATCCCTCAACTATCCCCTACCCAAGCGAACACAACAACTTCTAAAGTCACTACACAACACTTGAGCATAATTTACCTATACTAGACTTGGCACTTCTGGCTATATTAAACTAGTTGGGAGATTACTTCTCGCTTTGGCTACTTGAGAGTTGACTCTCGACCAGTCATAGTGAAGTCTACCTCATGGGCACTCCTCGAACACTAACCCGAATGGTTAAAGCAAAACATCCTCTTTCTGGCATCACCTGATCTTTTTTGACTTGACAGTATAATATTTTACAAAATTACTGGCATTAACTCGAAGCAACACATGATCCCCACAACTTCCTTGGTTCCATTCAGGACTTAGTCCTTAACCTAGCTGGCTAGCTTCACTAGCCAAGTTTTTCTTCTTCCACAAGTCATCTAAGTGGCACTCCACTTAACCTTAAGATGATAGCTACAAGTCACCAACTACCTCTTGGTCAATGGCAGTTAATCCTACTATATGGGCTCTCTCACTACCTTCTAGTTGTCAAGCAAAACCCTAGGAATAACTTTACTCCAATTGGCTTAACCCTAAGGTATACAGCTAATCGATGAGCAAACCTACCCATCCGTTTACCCCTGGATGAGTTACATGCTCCTTTCTTGCTTCCACAGTTACCTCCTGCATTCAATGGTTAGAAATAAAATAAAAACTTACATACTTACCTTTTCGACATCTGACTGAACTGCACCACTACTGGTGACTCTAAGGAATTCATCTATTCAACTAGCTAGTCATTCTCTATGAACTAGGCCACTTAACTAACTCATGCAAGAAGGCAACCTATGAAACATTAGAATGTTTCCAATCTAAGGCATTTAAGCCTTTACTTATATGGGTTTACACACTAGCAAGTGGGTCCTAGGGTTTCAGGTATCTTCTAATACTTGGTGTATCTTTAGGTCATAATGCACTTGGGTTAGCTTTAATCCTCTCAAAACTACCACCCAAGAAGCCAAATAAAACTATGTCATTAATTGATGCTAGAAATTACCAAGTAAATGGAAAACTACTAGTGAGAGGGCAAGGACTTACCTCACATTAGCCATGCATTGCCCATGAGTTCACTACGACTAGTAGTCGCACTTGGTTGGTGGCTGCCTACTTTGACCACTTGACTAATTGAAGCAAAGCTTTAAACTATTGCTCTGGTGTACTAGGCTGACTCCTCCCAGCAACAACTATTGGGGTTAAGCTTCCTAAGCTAGTGTTAACTCAATCGAGCCTAAACATGCCACTAGTCCAATGACCACTTGGACCTTTGATAAATAGTTCTTAGTTGCACCCCAAAAGTCATGCACCTTTGCACCCTGGGCTTAAGCTCCACTCTTACATGATCCATTCTTATTCCTCGAACTCTAGTCAACTTTTTCACTATAGGCGTATCGCCCATGCTTTTATTAAGTTGGATGAGCCAAGCTCCACCTCGCCATCTTGTGTCTTCAATTCTTCTAACTCTCTTTCAAGAGCTACTACATGCTAGACCATTCACTGGTAGTCCTTCATCAATGATCATCAAGTGCTAAAGTATGCTAGCTCAAGGCCTTGGTAGTCTCAGCCCTAAGCTCCTACTCTTGAAAGAAATGTATGAAAGTACTTCACTCCATTTTGTAGCCTGCTTGACCAACTTCTTGTCATTCATTTATCATATCTTTAGCTTCTTCCTGGTAGCCTAACTCATCCTCATTGGTGGGCTCAACCCTTGGAGCTTCAGGAGTAATCCCTCTAGTTCAACAGTATTCTCTACCTTCGACGTTTCCACAACCTCTCAATCTTATGGATCATGTAGTCTACCTCATGTTTGAGGTTCCATAACAACTCCCTAGGATGGTGGTCACATCCTAACTACTTACTCCAAGGTGTTTCCTTATACCTCAAAGCAAGTCAAGTTACTTGCCCCAATGATGCCAGACTAGACTACTAAGATCCATTACCGGACCTCTCGCATCCAATCCACAACTAACCTAGTTTCACCATCACAACTTGCGGCTAAAGCCAGACGACAACTCACAGATGTTGGTTAGTATTAACTACCCTAGCATATGGATCATAACCTGGATCTCAGTTTCTAACCTCCAATGTCTATAAATCGAGCTCTAATACTAACTGACATAGCCTTTCATGGCTCTACCCAAGAAGCCTATAAGAACAAGTCTCATGCTGGTTGCAATTGGCTAATTAATTATGTGTACCCTGGTTAAAACTTCATGCTACTAGTGTTTAACCTAAGAATGCAATTATGCATGCAAGAGTTGCTTTGACTTGAGCAATTAGAAAATCATAAAACATTTATATAGCCTAGGCATTTCCATAAAAAATGAATGTTCAAAGTGTCAAAGCATACAAAACCTTCATAGTGTCATCATCATAAACCTACACATAATTAAACGTGTGTAAGCATCTAAACAATGGTAGACTATGCCTTACACCCAAAAGCAACCCTAGAGTCCATAACTTTATTCATACACATTGGAGGCTACTATCATACATCATGTATATACAAGACTAGTACTACAAAGATCCCATCAACAAGCTTCCACCTTAGATGAGAAATCCTGATGGCAAGCTTCAATAATCTTCCACGTGCTCACTAGCCTCTGTGGCCCAAAACTATAGTTAGTACAATAACAACTTAACATTCAAGTAGACAAATAACTAGAATATCAAGGATTCTTAAAGCAATGTACATGTAACAAAACTACCATGACAATTCTCAATGATTATAGGGTCCAACAACCTCAATATCTGCATAACATGAAACTAAGGGAGCAAGAATCTTATGATTATTAGTAAGGGGTCTTCAACTTGCAAGGAAAATACTAAGGACAACACATATACAAAGATATAATCTATTGTGAGCTCATACAACATGAGGCTAAACTTATGCACATACGTTTTAGTCCCTTAGGACTTGTCTTCTTTTTAGTCCTCCTATGGGTGTCACTCTGTATCTACCGAGTTCTGGCCCCTAACTTGCCACTAGTAAGCCTTAGCTTATTGATGTAATGAGTTTAACCTTCCCTTAATTATTGTGCAGGTGAACATAGTGGATTCGGCTCGCTTGAGTTCCAAGGAACTCACTAGGTGTACTAAGCCTCCATATAGTGCCTTAAGTCCTAAGATTTTCCTAGGTCACTTGTGTACTAAACTTCCACCTTAAACCTTTACCAAGAGTGCACTAGGTTCTCACTTGTGCCTCAAGAAATCTTGCCTAGGCTATAAATGCATTAAACCTTCACTCAAGGTACATATCTATCCACCATTACTTGGTTCACACCAGTGAAGTAGCAATGATCATGGTTGGACTCATTTATTAGGTTCTTTAGAGCCTACCTAGGTGCACTAAGGTTCCCACATCAAAGCCTCAAATTTGAAGGTCCAGCTAGGCTTCCAATGGTACTAAACCTTGCACCCAACTAATGGTGCCATATTATGGCTAAACATGCCTTCACTTTGAAAAAAAAATAAATTTAAACCTGGTTAATTCTAGGCTTGGTAAAAGAATGGAGATGATAGTGTTCTCTTTTAGTTTCATGTGGAATCTAGAATCGCCTCAATCGGGCATCCGAGCGAAAAGTTATGAAGAAAACACTATTGGGTGTCAAAGTTGCCGTGGCGACATGTCACCAATGAATGAAGATGCGTCGGCATAGTAAAAAACTCCCTGGAACTTTCATGAAAAGGTTGGTGATGCGGGCGATGCGTCCCCAACTATTTCATGCCCAGAAATTCTAGATTTCCCACCATAGCTTCTTTGGGGCCTTCCAAGGCCTTCCAATGTCCGTGGGGATGCCTTGAAATGCTTCAAATCTTCATCTACACATGCACTAGACCACAATGCACCATTTAAACCTATCGTATGGTGTCCATAAATAGCACACTAATCATTAGAACATCATTAGTCCAACATGTTCATCACCATCCACCAACTAATGCCATTCATCAAACTACTTGAATTTAAGAAACAATAAGCTATGATTGACATCAAATATGCTTGAATCATAAATCCCTTATCTTGATTTCAAGTTACAAGTAAGAATCAAGCAACTGTTCTCCAAAAGCAAGCTTCCACAAAATTCAATCTAGTTCCATGCAAAACCAATGCAAATGATACCAAATTACTAACTTCTAAGAAAAACCCAAGCTTCAAATCATCAAACAAACAAGAGATAAGCAAGAAATCAATGTTACCTCTCGCCAAAAATAGGGGACCGGCTGGAAAACATGGAAAACAACTTCCAATCTACAAACCAAGCTTGAAACAAGTTGCCCAAAGTTTGTATACACCTTGGGCCTTCAAATTCCACCAAAAACTCTTGATTTTTAGCAAGATTTGAAGGTGAAATCAATGGGAGAAGAAGGAGCTCAGGTTTGGGCTAGAAAAGAAGAAAAATGGTGGGCACACCACCTTTACCAAGTTTAAAACAAAGCTCCTACCCTTTAGCCTTCAAACTTTTCTTAAATTTTCAAAAAGTCCTTTCCCTAAATAGTAACTTCTGTTAAAACTTGGTCAAATCTTACTTAGTTAATCTAAATTTTTGGGTTTAAAGCAAAGGTTAGGTTTTAAAACTCATTTTTAACTTTCAGGACCTGGCCTGATGCTTCAGGATGCAAAATTATCATTTTGCCCTTGAACTTTATTTGGTGTCTTAACCTTTTCGGAACTTAGTGAACTTTGCCAAATATACCTATTCTTGCTATGTGAACTTGAAATAAGGTTCCAAACTAGGTTTCAGATTCTTTACCTTCCTCAGTTAAGCTTTCTTCTAGGAGGACTATAACAAATGCATAGGTTAATTATTCTTTTTTCCTTTTAAATGTAATAAATCTAATTTTATAGAAAGAAAAATTATTCATTTTAAAAAATTACTGTCTTTTAGAAATGCATAACCATGTACTTATTATATAAGCATAGGGCACCAAGGTGGAGGTTAAGCAGTCAAACCTTGCCTCCACCAAAACTTCCCATAAAATGCAAGTTATGCTAGTTTTGTGGCCTTTTAGTATTTAGAAAAGTAGGTATTTCCTCATTCCCTTAACTATAAAGTACATTTTATTGTTTGCACAGATGTTTATGATTAGAAAAGAAAAAAAATAGTGTCACACTTAGAGGAGATGGAAATCATAGCAAAATAAGAAAGTACGTCAAGAGAGATAAGCCTTCTTGTAAGCTTTAAATGAACTGAATGGTAGAAATAGACCTTATTCATGTTTGCGACTAAAGGAACTAAACAAACAAACGTATTTGTGAATACCCTTAAATAAACATTTTTTAAAATAATATGGATAAATGCGTTTGTGAACAATATAAATGAACAAATAAACAAAAATAAATATTAGAAATAAACAACTTACAGAAAATAAACAAATAAGCAAATGTACAAACGAGCATAAACAAATATTAACCAAACTTTTTGTGTGCAAACGGATGACACTTTATTCATGTTCATTCATTTTAACTAAAATGAACATAAAATTTTGTTTGTGTTCATTTATTTAACTAAATAAATAGACATAAAAAACCCTAACCAAATCGTTCACAAAATGATTCACTAAACATTTTATTTGTTTATTGCTTTACCAGACCATTCTAAAATATAAAGGGTGTAACGGTGCTGCCTCAATCTCCATCAGCCATCCATGTTATGGGATTTTGGTTGAAAACTGCTCTTCACAACTGTATTTTTACCTTTTTATTGTTCTAGTCCCAAACTTTTATTTTCTTGTTATTAGGCCATCAGATTGAAATCAAATAAGAGAGAGTTTGATGGTAGCCTGATATAGCCGGTTACAGGTGGTCTTCTTTGTCTCTTTTCACAGATCTCTTCCTCAATCAATCTCTTTTCTTCTCATCTTCCTCAAATCTCGTCATATCTTCTTCTTCCTCAAATCTCTCATCTGTATCGCCAATTTGCCTGATCCTTGGAAGGGCTCCTTACTCTCCATCACCTAGTCATTAGTCTAGCTTCGAGCAAGCTGCCAAGAGCAAGCAAGAAGCCAAAGAAATGAAACATCGATTCTCTTAAAAAACATGCAAAAGAAGGCTTTTTAAGCAGTAATGATTTGATGCCAACAAAGCAGAGAAAAAGGCTTTAATCAAATAGCGGAAGAGAGGTAAGCAAAGGGAATGAAAGGAAAAATTGGCCAGTTTGACCAAAGAGGGGAAGCAAAAGCTGATTGAATCCAGGATAGGTGATGTGAAAGTGAATGGACAAGTGATTGGAGGAGTGAGAGAGGAAGATTCAATAACTTATACCCCAATCCTAAAGATAATGGTTAGAAAATTGTCATCGACCTTGAATTCTCTCACCTCATGACAACCAACAAAATCCACAATCTCGTCCAACATGTTCTTCCTGCAACTTTGTTCTAGTCTCTCAACGAAATTAGAATTGCCCATTTTGTTAGCCTACTAAACTTTTGCTGTAACATTTGAAATATAAGAGATCCAGTGACTTAAACCCTAATCCTAAATATTATTTTGATACGGATACCATGTCTGTACTCTAATAATGGGAACTTTTGGGTAACTTATTTCTTTATTTTTTTTTTATCAACAGAGAATAATTGCATTAATAACGGCCAAAGGCTGTAGAAAAAGAACATACAAAGGGCCATAGTGAGACTCCAGAAGAAAATTACATTAGAAGAAGACTAGGATTTAAACACCAAGTTACAAAGGACAAAGCTCTCAAATCACTTTCAGCCTAACCCCTAGGCTGCCTTACCCATTTTAGGTTCCATTCACATGAATCACCTTCCTATGACACAAGCTCAGAGACAACGATCAGGTTTTAGAGACAACCTATATAACCTTGGGAACTTAGATAAAAGAGCTTATTTCTTGATAGTTATGGTATCCACAGAAATATTCTCTATTCTTTAAACATGTTTATGATCTTTTGGAATTGTTTAAACTTATGCTACTGTGTATATATTTTGTCTCTTTGCTAATACAGGTACCTGGCACCTGAGTATACCTCTACTGGGAAGCTGACTGAGAAGTTAGATGTCTTTTCTTTTGGGGTTTTGCTTCTGGAATTAATTACTGGAAAATGTCCTCTTGATAGCCAAGCCTTTCTTGATGACAGCATAGTAGGTGAGACCTTTGCTCTCACAAGCACTACAAACTAGTAAGCTTTCAATATTTTGAGCAGCTCCATGCCCGGATCTTTCTTTGCATTATTAATAATCTAGGCGTATTTTGAAAATTAGGTGGACTAGGATTTTGAGCGATTGGCTGCAGATTCTCCTCAACCTGAACAAGAACATGTGTTCTGGTGATTGGGATCTATCAATCAGTGCACTTAGAAAATTTACCATAATTCGTATTTTGTGTTTATGGATGTGCCAATTGTGATGGCAGGACTATGTCTCTGTTTATCCACAATTTTACGGATTTGGATTTTTGGTTGATTTTATAGAGATTTTTTACTGAGCTGCAGTTTGCCTGGAATTCGTGCTGGCAATCCTGTCTCTGTGAATTGTTACAAAATCCATCATAAATTGTAGGCTATGCATCTACTGATGAAGTTTCGTGTACTGATAACTATGTGTGTCTACTATGTCCTTGATTTTACAGAATGCAATTTACATGTTTCTATGATTTTATATAATTGTTTTAGTAGATACCAGTCTATCTGGAAACTGGTTTTGTGTTACCAGTTGAAGGGCCTGATTTCGAGATTTATGTTAATTTATGTATTTTGATTTTTGAGCTGAAATTTTATATGAGGGTTCATGTATGTGTCGAGTTGATATGCATATTTTTATATTATGGATTGGACATCCATGAGTTTTATCAGATTTTAGTAAGTAGTACTGCTCTCTCTGAAATTTTGAGCATCCGCCTGTACAAACAGCTTTGAGGTAAATTCCATAATAAATCATGCAGTGCATGTCTAATGTTGAAACTTTGCTTGAATGTTGCTACAGATGTATAGTTTTTTCATCATTTGACGGATTGGGATTTGAAGATCTGGGTGCTTTTGTACACTTCCATGACGGAACTATGGTTGTTCTGAAATTCGTAGCAGTAACTCCATCTTTGTGGCTTGTTACAAAATTTATGATAATTTATGTAATCTGTATCTTTAGCTGAAAATTAGTATGCAGACAGCTGTATGTGTCAATCTTGTCCATGATTTTACGGTTTTTAATTTGCATAATCTTGGGATTTTATATATTTATTTTGGTGAGGTTTAGTATGCCTAAAGACTGGACATGTTGCCAAGACTTATATCCTGGTCTTTTTAAAACAAAAAAACTACTTATTCTTGCTAGGTTGTGTGATTTTACAGGTGTTCTTGCCTAACAGCTAGAGACATTTATGGTTATGCTTTTTTTTTTAATGATCTTACAAGTTGCAGGTAATTCTGTTACTAGCTAGATTTTGAGTCCTATATCTTTTTTGGTACCATGACAAATTGGAAATGGTCATTGTAATTTTTTGCAGGTTGAACTTTTAATTTGTGCCTATTTTTGTTTGGTAAGCTGAGGCATGTCCTCATCAATATTTTCAATTTTTTTTAGTTTAGATTTAAGTTTTCAATGTGTATTTGGCTACCCATATGATTGTTTTTACTGTAGTTTCTTGGCCTCCTTTTGTTTCAAGATTGATTTGTATTTTTAATGGTTGGCTTTGGATTTTATAGAGCTATATGTGGCAATTTTTTGGAAAGAAATTTGAATGAAATTTACTTTAATGTTAGTTTCTTTAAAAAGGAATATAAAGCTGAAATATAGTACTATATTCTATTTTTTAATTAATTTATAATTTTTCTCATTATCATGGATGGAAATGTAATATCAACATATATATGGAGAACCTTTGTTGAGATTTTAGAAAATTTACCAAATATTCATTAGATTGGAAAACATATGTCTCTAAACATTTACAAAATTGATAAATATGTCATTATAGTCAAATTAATATTATATAAAAGCCCTAAATATTCAAAATTCATTTTATTTAACAGTGTTAGGATTGTTTTCTTATTTTTTCTAGGCCTTGAACTAATTGAGTTTTCAAAATAAAATAAAGTAAACTTTACACTAGCAGTTCAAATATCTTGATCACATTAAAAGAAAAAAACTTAAAAAAATAGATAACATAACTCAAAAGTTTAACCCACAGCTCTAAACCCTAAACCCTAAACCCTTAATATAATGTTAAAAAAATACTAAACAAAACTCTAACCCTAGCATAGCTCTAACATATTCGTAAAACCTAACAGTTTGACTCTAGCCTATAAATATAAACCCTAACTATAGATCTTAGACCTAATCCTAACCATAAACCTTAAACCGTAAACCCTAAAACCAAAACCTCTAGACTTAACACTTGACCCTAACCCTAATATTGATCCCTACAACCTATAATTTTAAGCCTAACTCTAAACACGAAACCTTAAACCCTAACCCTAAACCTTATAAACTTAAACATAGCATTAAACCCTAAACCTGAACCCTAACCCTAACACTAAATCCTAAACCCTATAAACTTAAACATAACACCAAACCCTAACCTTAATCCTAATCTCTTACTCTAACTTTAAATCCTGAGTAAATTATGTAAATGGTTCCTAACCTTTAGTCTTTATTTTCTTTTAGTTCATAACCTATTGGATGTTCTGTTTTGGTCCCAAACCTATTAAAATTATTTCATTTTGGCTCTTCACCAGATGAAATTCATTAACTCAGAATAATTGTCTGACAGAAACTTTTAAAATTCTAATTTAAATATTCGGTAACTATCTTCTAGTACATTTAAATAGTTTAATATTCTTTTACAGTAAATAGACAATTTAAATTAGTAGTTTTTTCTTTTTGAATGAAATAAATTCAATTTACAGAGAGAGAAAAAAAAAGTGATTTGAACTTTTCTTTAATTGTAAAAAAATTATTATACAGATTAAATTTATTATAAAACAGTTACCGGATTGTTTAAATTATAATCTCAAAAGTTGTTATCAAACAAATACTTTAAGTACAAATTTCATTAAATTGGGACTAAAATAAAATATTTTCAATAGATTTAGGACTAAAATGAAACATTGTAATGGGTTCGGGATTAAAACAAAATATTCAATAGTTTAGAGACTAAAAGGAAATAATGACTAAAGGTTTGAGACCATTCATGAAATTTACTCTTTAAATCCTGAATCCTAAACCCACCCTAAACCCTAAACCTAAAATCCCCAAACACTGCCTTAACCCTAATCCTGACCCTAATCCTAATCCTAAACAAACAACCAAAAACTAACTCTAACCTTAAATCACTAAACATAACTCTAACCCCAACCTTAATCTTAACTCTTAAACCTAAAACTAACCCTAAGCCATAAGCCTAAACCCTTGCCCTAAACCTTGACTCTAAACTTTACACCTAAACCCTAGCATTAAATCTTTAATCTTAACTTTGAACTATAAACCCTAACTTGAAATGTTAACCCTAAGATGAAACCCAAAACTCTAACCCTAAACCCTAATCTTGAACCCTAAACATAAATCGTAACCTTAACATTAAACCTTAAACTTCAATCAGCTCAACTGGTAATTGATCACACCTAACCTAAAAGTCATACCATGTAAACCTGAATATCATACCGCTGAACTTGATTCTTATACTACATGAACCTGAATCTCATACCATATATATACCACATGAATTTGACTTTCATACCACATATGTACCACATAAACCTAAATCTTATACCATATAACATGATTCTTATATAACATGAACCTGAATCTCATAACATATAAACCTAAATCTCATATCATATGAACCTGAATCTCATACCACATTGCACCATATAAACATGAGTCTCATGTTAGGTTAAGTTGAATCTAATAACAAATAATCTTATTATTATATCAACTAACCTGAATCTTATACCACTTTACCTAAATCTTATACCATTTAAACCAGATCAAATACCACTTTAACCTCATACCAATTTAACCTCATTCTCATACTACTTAACCTCAATCAAATACCACTTCAACCTAAATCTCATAAGACTTTTACTGGAATCTGATACCAGTTGCACCTGAAGTTGATACCACTTTAATCATAATCCAATACTACTTAAACTTCAATCTTATACCATTAAAACCTAAATCTCATACCTATGAATCTTAATATCATACTAGCCTAGCCAAAATCCTATACCAGTTCAATGAGGTTACATGGGTAAAAAATTTGGGTTACTTAGTATTAGATTCAGGTTCAGCTCAACATACCTATCATTGCAACCTCATTTTCCATACCACTCTAATCTTGTTTTCATACCACTCATCCTAGCTTTCCAACCATTTAACCTATTTTCACTACCGTGTAACCTGCAACCATAGTAGCAGGTTGTAGGTCCATACACTTATTTCATGATATCTTGCTATGCTTGAAATCTTAGTTAATTAAGTGATCAAACTTGAAAAATTTGAGGAAATGGGAAAAAAAGAGGCATGGCTACCCTTTGAAAGATTCTAAAATATGTGCCATGTAATTCTTTTTGGTAAAACTCTATTTTAAAACCAAAAGTTACACTCTAGTCCTTATAATTTATTCTCTATCTTATTTATTTGATTTAAAAGTTAGAAAAATTTCAAAAAAACCCCATTCCTTAGTAATTAAAAATTATTTTTAAGATCTTTCTAAGCTATGATCCAAGTCCTATAGCAATCGTGAGACCCGCTGTTAAAGTGAGAAAATAGTAAGGTTACGTAAATTATTAACAGACAGTTGTTTAAGATATTAACACTAATCAACAGTTACTAATAGATAAAATCTTTAGAACTTTGTTTAGGTCTACTTCAAAGATACATGAGGAAGAATAAATTATGGGGAGTAGAAACATTAAAAACTCACAAGCTATTTTGATTAGAGATATTGGGAATAAATTAGGAAATTGGAATATTCTTAAGGTAGATAAATGAGAAGTTTATTAAAAAGGAACTTTTAATCTTAGAATGACTTATGTCATTAAAACAGTTGAAAAAACTATTCCAATAATGGAAGAAGACCATAAATTTGAATTATTTTCAAAATATATGATCAAAGATCATCTAGAAAATCACTACAATCATTTGCATATTGGTCTTGTACAAATTGCTTTGAAACCTTTGACAAGAAGTGGTTTGAACACTTCGGTAATCATTGCCTTAAGAGATTGTAGACATAATAAATTTTCTAATTCTTTGTTAGGCATAGTAGAATCAAGTTTGTGTGTTGAACTCTATTTACTTTAATTACCATCCAAATTTCATTGTTTCTTTAAAATATCCTCATATCATGAAAGTCTTAACTGCAAATATCATGACATCTGGTTTTGATATGCTGGAAGGATCTCAAAATCTTGCTTTGGTTTATAAAATCTATTACAAAATAATGACAACACAGATTAAGCCTGAGGCTTCAGAATTTGATACGTAAGGAGAAACTTTGTTATTAAAAGCTAATACAGAAAAGAGTCATGTTGTCATCACAAGACCAATTAAATGGAGAGACATCAAGCTTAAAAAAAAATGAATTTTCCAAAATGAAAAACCCATGAAATCTTTAAAACCTCAAGAATTAGGAAGAATAGTTGAATATGAAAATGGAGAGGTTGAAATAAAATTTAGCAAAGACAGAATTACAAAAATTGATTTTTCAGAATTGGAAACAAAATGGCTTCCTTTAAGAATTGCTTATAAACCCTCGAGGGCTTCATGCTCTCATATTCTAGAAGATAGGAGGAATTAGAGAATCTATAGTAGGAGGAGTTAGAGAATCTATAGAAAAAGTTTTACATCCTGTTTATAAAATTGATCCAGTTGTCTTAAAAAAGGGTCACAATTCTAGACAATAAGAAGAAGAAACAAAATCTATATCCATAAGATCTCGCAATCCTACTTTTTCAGATTTTCAACTAAATGTCTTAACAGAACCATTTAGGTTTGACCTTAAAGTTTAAATGAAGGGTTTTGGTCAAAAAGAAATTAGATAAAAAGAAAATGGTTTGTTTGATACATATGCCAAAGAAAATAGAAAAGAAATTAAGCACCTTTGATATAAAAGAATAATGAGAACTAAGAAGAATTTGAAATTCTTCGAATGGTTTATCCTGGCCATAGTTTTGGATGAAGAAATCACATTAGATGCGTTGGAAGAAATTTGGTTGACATACAAGACTAAAGATGGAAAAGAAATCACATCACCACATCCACCTAACATTACGGCCATAATGGGAGAAGAAACTAAAACATCTGCTTCACCCTTTAAGTCATTTGACAAAGAAAACTCTAAGATTGCCAAGAAATCTGTAGGTAAAAAAGATCTCCAGAACATCATGGAATAGAATAACTATACAAATCTTTATCTACAATCCATAAGAAAAATGTGATTGGTCTCAAAAATGTGATCTTTAAACCAGAACTTTTGAGAAAGTCCGAAAGATCCAAGAATTAAAACCAAATGATAGAATTACTCATCAAATAGCTAAATCAAAGAACAAAGGAGACTATAGATAAAAAAATAAAAGAAATAAATTTAGAATTAAATATCCAAGAATTAGTCTTCATTCTGAATTAAATCGGGGGGGAGGAGGTCCAATTAGAAATGTTTCAAGAGTTTGGAATGTGTCTCATCCTTATACTCCAACAAAACCATCTCCAGTGGACATAAGATTGAATAATTATTCTGAGTCTTATGCTTTTGCAGAATATAAAGGAGATTCAATAAGAGAATGAAATATAGATGGTTTGTCAGAATACCAAATAATAAACATTATCCAACATATGATTATGTTTGGGATAGCTGCTAGAAAAAGAGTTGATAATTCAGACCCAAATATAGCAGAAATGATCATAACTGGTTTTACAGGTTAGTTAAGAAAATAGTGGGAAAAGTATCTAACTGAACAAGGTAGAAAAGAAATAAAAAATACAAGAAAAATGCTTATAGTATAATATGAGAACCAATTAATCCAACCAAGTGAACTTGATATTGTAAATACTTTACTATGTACTATATATTCTCATTTTATTGGTGATATAGTAAGTAAAGAAAGTGGAAATGGAGAATTACTTTTAAATTTGAGGTGTAGAATTTTATCAAATTTAGAATGGTATAAAGATATTTTCCTTACTCGAGTCTATAAAAGAGAGGATTGTACATCCTCTATTTGGAAAGAAAAATTCATACAAGGTTTGCCTAAACATTTTTGTCAATTGGTCATGGAACATATTAAAGAGAAAAATGAAGGTCATGCTAACCTAGAGAATTATACCTATGGTCAAATCATAGCAGAAATAAAAGAAGTTGATTTGAAAATGTGTCACGAGATGAAGTGGCAAAAACATGTAAAAAGAGAAAGGCTAGTAGAAAGAAAAGAACTGATTAGGTTTTGCTCCTAATTTGGATATAATATCCTAAGGTCATATTTTGAATATGAGTTTAGAAAAAAAAAAAAGAGAAGCATAAATCCTATATGAAATATAAGAGAAGAAGATTTGAAAAATTAGAAGAAAAACTAGGACCTTCTACAAGGTTTAGAAATAGAAAATCTAGAAAAGATCAAAAAGTTTGTTAGAAATGTGGCAAAACAGGACATTTTGCTAATAGATGCAAGACAAGACAAAAAAAACTCTTTAAAAATAGATGAAGGTTTAAAAAAGAGTTTAATGTAAATTCTACTAAATAGTGCTAGTGAGCCTGAAGAAGATCACGAAGAAATAACTTCTGAAAGTTTTGTAGAAATCAATGTTATTGGTTTTTCAGAGTTCAGAATTTGAGTCAGAAAGTTGTGGTTCTAATTATGGTTCTACTTGTGGTTATGATTCTTGCTAGCTATAGAATACATTTGATAGTCTAAAATTAAATGTGATTTAGGTCAATGCTGCTACTAAAGAAGATGAAAGAATCTTAGAAATTTCTAGACAAATTGATGATATAGAATCAAAAAAAGAAATTTTGTTTAAATATCCTGATAAGGTAGGTAAGCAGGAACACCAATCTAGTCAGGGTAGAAGAAATTCAAAAAAGAAGATTGATATACAAGATTTAACTAAGTCTCCTATCTATAGTTTGAATGAAATCCTTAAGAAAATAGACGAGGCACAAAAGCATCATAAAGAATTGACAATAACAAAATTGAAAGGAGAAATTTTAGAAATAAAAGTAGAAATAAAATCTCTCAAAAATAGAATTGAGATTTTAAAACTTCAAAATTCTGAGGGATATTCTTAAAATATTCTAGCAGATGAACTAATTATGGAAGACATGAAAGAATTTAGCTTTAAGATAAAGCAGAAAAGAAGGAAAAAAATGTTACAGAAGTAAGCCAAGAAAATATAGAGATAGAAATAGATTTTTCTCAAGAAAAACCTCTGCAAATTAATTAAGTCTATTTAATGCTAAAGCAAAGATTTACTAGTAGAATGACTTTATTAATATAAAATTAACTCAAATTAACAGCATTAGTCTAGTAGATTCAAGAGCTAATGGGAACTGCATTAAAGGAGATATTGTTCTCTACTAATATTTCGATAAGTCCTTTGGAACTATTATTGTTGCCAACAAGGAAACTATACCAATAAGATTTAAACTAATGAATGTTGATGTGTGTAATGATGATATTTGTATTAAACAATATTTCACAGTTTTAAACATGAATCAAGAAATAATTTTAGGAACTCCATTCTTGGTTGTAGTCATGCCTTTTAAGGTAAGTATGAATGAAATTTCTATTAAGAAATTTGGAAAGAAAATTACATTTGAGTTTGTTGAACTACTTAGAAGATCATTATTAGAAGAACTTAGTATAGATTTAGGAAAAAAAAATAGAATACTCTTATGTGTTTACAAGAGGAAATGCAACACAAGAGTCTTGAAGAAAAATTAGAAAATCAACAATTAAAATGTTACCACTATGATGCTATAGTACAATCATCACACATGACCATTTGTGGGTGTGCCCAAGTCCCAAGGCAATGCATGTTCTGTGGCCCAATTAGAACAATGCTCACAATGTTTACCTAAGTGGCCCTCTTAGTCATTAAGTAAATGTACGTATATTGGTCTAACCAGCACATACATATTCAAATACAGGTTATTTGGATAGGGAAGACAATGGCTGAACCCTAACTTGAGCCAAGATAAAGCTTATGCGCAATTACATGCACACTTGGTGTACATGGTGTCCATTTATATGTCTAAACAATCACGCCGTGTCTAACTCAAATCTACCTGTGTTCTTATGGGTCACAAAGGTTTTAAAACCTTTAATACATTTAAAAATTCATAGGGAAATAGGTTTGAGACATTAAATCCATCTAGAATTGCAATTGTGGATTTTACAACTAATCAGGTGAAAATGACCAAATGAATAGTGCATAACCAAATCAACCAACTTTGACAGAGCATATCTTAAGCTACAGGGCACCAAATTGACCAATTCAAAAGCCAAATTGTTCATCTTGAAGGATTCTAAATGCTGTCTAAATCTCCTTTTAAACTCAACTTGTACAAGATGTTATGGCTACTGGACTATAGGGTGTCAAATTTGGGCAACAATTTCCCAAAATGCATACACAAAATTTTAAATAATTCATGCACTTCACTTCTAAGTGCAAAACCAACTTGGAAATGTCCAATTATGTCTCAAACACATGGGAAAATCATTCCCTTGAGTTTTAAGCCATTCCATAAGTATTTAACATGTATGCCAACAAAATAGCCCATAAACCATAAATGGACAGAATTTGCACATTCAACTCAAACCACACTTCATTGCTTCCAATATCATCCATACAACATTCATAAAACATTCATAACTTTTTTTACATGCATATATGCATCTTATACATGCCCTAGCCTAGTTGGGTGCCGACACTAGCTTCTTGGAAAGCCTTAGAAATGCAAAGCACTCCCAAAACTTCAAAAGGCAGCTACTATGTATGAGAGAAATTATCAACACTAAAATTAGCTAATGTGCTCTAAAAATAATGAAACTTTACAATTGAAAACTAAATATAATTAAGTTCATGTACCTTAAATTTCAATAGAAAATTCAAACTAAAAGTGTTAGTTTAATTGCAATTTTCCAAGATAACCTGAAATATAGACAGAAAGGAGGGATAAGTTCCTTTAAAGAACTTAATAAGGGCTTATCTATAAAATCTTGATTTTCTAGCAATGAACGTGAAAACCAAAAACACCAAAACAAGAAAAAAAAAGCAAATACATAATATAACAATCATATGCACCGAACAAACATAGCAACAATACAAGTGCAATGTGGCAGTAACATCAATTAGGGTTAGTCTAATAAACATTCAAATAAACATTAAGAACTCACTATAAAAGCCATCCTTAAATAATTGCTTAGTCTAAGGAAGTCGTTACGTATTAGTTAGTACTATCTTAGGCTTTAAAAACCTTTACATAAATTGCCATCTTTGTGCATGAAAAATGGTAAGGCTAAAACCTTGTTCATGCACTCCCCCTTAACCTAACTTGGTTCATAAAGCTTTTTGTTCTCTTTTAAGCATAGTCTTAGCTCCATGGATGTTTGGTCCTCATTATTGAACAATAAAAAACCATAAAACTTATATAAAACCCTTACCTTGGCTAAAAATTTGGTAAACCCTAGACAAACCAAAATTAGGGTTTTCTTGCATTCTTTGTTGAGTTCCTTGTTTTCTCTTGCTTCCTCTTGTTTGCTTGAAGTATGGTGGCCATGGAGGATGGTGGCAAAGCTCAAGGAAGAGCCTTAGGGCTAGGTTGAAGGTTGGAGAAGAAATGAGGAAATGAGATTTTTCTATCACTTTTCTTTCTTTTATCTTTCTTTGACCTAAGTCTAACATTATCTTATGGCATATGTGCAATTTTTTGCAACTTTAGCCGACACTTGGACTAGGTCTTGGCTGGTAATACTAGGATGGGAAAATGATAATTTTTTACCGTCCTTGACCTTGGTAAAAGGTTATTATAACCTTTGAAATAGTTTAGGCCAGTTAGGTCCTTCTTTGGCATTAGGCTTTAAATGGTGTACTTTGCCTCTTTTTTGCATTTTGGTCCCCAAAAATTCTTTAATTCCATCCATGTCCCTCTATATTAAATACCAATCATGTCCTTTTATAAGCCATTTTGAAAAAATTTTACAATTGAGTACCCAACCTTTTGTAACCTTATATTTTAGTCCATAGGTTACTTAAAGTAAGCAATTTATTAAGGCTTTGTTAAGGACCAAACTATCATCATATATGTCACTTAATGAAGTTCATTTTGAATATTTTACACCTTGCAAATCAAACACCATGGTGAAAATTAAAGCATATAAGTTTAGGTCTTTATGCTGTAATTTTCCCATTTTGTGACGGTGGTAACATTCCCCCCCCCCCCCTTTTCTGATGTCTTGAGCTAGGATGGCTATAAGTTTTTCTTCATATGTCAAGTTAGGTTCTAATTGTATGTCTTCCACTACAATAGCATGCTTTGTGTTTAGTAGACACTTCTTAAGCATACTTATATGGAAAGCATCATGAATACTTGACATACTTGGCGGTAGAGCTAACCTATAGGCCACCTTGCCAATCCTGTCTAGTATTTCATAAGGACTAAGGTATCTTGGAGCTAGCTTACTTTTTTCACCAAATTTGACAATGCCTTTGGTTGGTGCTACTTTGAGCCACACTTTATCACCAACCTCAAACTCCAAGTCTCTTTTTGTTTTGTTTACATAAGCAATGGTCCTTTGGTTGGAAGCTCTCAATCTTTCTTATATATTCCTAAGTTTGTTTGTTGTTTCCTCAATGATTTATGGGCCCAACTATAGCCTGTTTGAGGCTTTCACCCAACAATGGGATGTTATGCACATTCTCCCAAAAAAGGCTTCATAAGGTGCCATGCCAATGGTACTTTGATAACTATTGTTGTAAGAAAATTCCACCATTGAAAAATGTTGGTCCTATTCTCCAACTCTTTCAAGCCCAGTTTTACCATCAAATTGAAGAGCTCTTAGGCTTTGAAACCTCTCCAACAATCTAATGCCAGCTGAGCCTTCAATGTCCTCCGCTTTGTGTCTCCGGGATTTATGATATTCCTCATAGTCTAAATGCTCTATATGCCTTCTTTTTCTTTCATCTTGTCTCTTACCTTCATTCCCAGTGGAATGATCACAAGCTGAGTGATTGACCCTAGATACGTGGCCAATCTTAAATCTGATTCTCCTAGCTTTGGGATGCCTCCTATCTTTATCTTCAGCTTCATCCTATCTTTTTTCCTCATTTTCATTCTCATCTTCATTCACATAAGAATGAAAATTATTTGAGTTGTTTCTAAGGCCATCTCTTGCAACTCCATGTATCAATTCCTGTGGTGTAGTTGGTGTTCTTTGTTGGTGTGCTTGTAGAAGTCTTACTAAGCCTTCATTTATTTGGGCAAGGTACCTTTTCAACTTTACCCACACCTAAGGTATGTTCAATTTAAGTGTAGGATGTATTGCTCCTTGTGCCCTTTGTGGTGCCTGTTCACCCCTTATTTGTTCTTCATTTCTCTTATCTTGCCTTTATTCACCATGAGGTCTTAGGGGTCCCCCTCTTTTTGTGGCAACCATAAATAGTATGTACTATATGTTGGGTATTTGACACTAGCAACTGACCTAACTAAGCTCAATGTATGTAACTATATGTCATGATGCGTATGCACATAAGTCCAGTTCAACCATGTTTTGATACTAATTTTTGTTACCACTCTGATGCTACATTACAATCATTACACATGACTATTTGTGGGCATGCCCAAGTCCTAGAGTGATGCATGTTCTGTGGGCCAATCAGAACAATGCTCACAATGTTTACCCAAATGATCCTCTTGCTCATTATGTAAATATATGTATATTGGTTCAACCATCATACACATATTCACATACAATTTTATTTGGATATGAAAGACAATGGTCGAACCCTAACTTGAGTCAAGATAAAGCTTATGTCCAATTACAACAACATTTGGTGCACGTGGTGCTCATTTATATGTCTAAACAATCAAGCTATCTAACTCAAATTCTACCTGTGTCCTCCTAGGCCCTAAAGGTTTTAAAACCTTTCACACATCTAAACATTTATAGGGAAATAGGTTTGAGACATTAAATCCATCTAGAATTGCAATTGTGGATTTTACAACCACCCGGGTAGAAATGATGAAATGAGCTATAGAGCACCAAACTGAGCAATTCAAAATCCAATTTTTTTTTTATCTTAAAGGGTTCTAACTATTGTCAAAATCTCATAGCTAAAATCAACTTCTATAAGAAGTTATGGCTACTGGTCTACGTGGTGTAAAATTTGAGCAACAATTTCCCAAAATGCCCATATAAAATTTTAAATAATTCATGCACTTCACTTCTAAATACAAACCAACTTTGCAGACTTGTAGTTTGCAAATATCTCTTAAACACATGGGAAAACCATTCCACTAACTTTTAGGGCTTTCCATAAGTATTTAACATGTATGCCAACAAAACAACCCATAAACCATAAATGGACAGAATTTGCACATTCAAGTCAAACCACATTTCATTGCTTCCAATATCATTCATACAACATGCATACAACATTCATAAATTTTTTACATCGATATATGCATCTTATACATGCCCTATCCTAGTTTGGTGCTTATACTAGCTTCTTGAAGAGCCTTAAAAACACAAAACACTCTAGAAACTTAAAAAAGACAGCTGCCATGTATGACGGAAAATACCATCACTAAAATTAGCTAATGCACTTTAAAAATAATGAAAATTTCCTATTGAAAACTAAACATAATAAATTTCATGTACCTGAAATTGTATTGGAAAATTCAAACTACAAGTATTAATTTTGCTTGCTCGTTTTCAAGATCACCTTAAATGTAGACAGAAAGGGGATAATTTTCTTTGAAGAACTTAGTAAGGGTGTATCTATAAAATCTTGATTTTCCAGCAATGTACTCGAAAACCAAAGACACTAAAATACACAAAAAAATGTAAATACACAATATAACAATCATATGCATCAAACAAACACAACAATAATACAGGTGCAATGTGGCAATAACATCAATTAGGGTTAGTCCAATAAACATTCAAATAAACATTAAGAACACATCATGGCATCCTTCCTCAAGCTATTGCTTTGTCTTAGGAGTTCATTAAGTCTTAGTTAGCACTAACTTGGGCTCTAGAAACCCTTGTATAAACTGCCATCTTTGTGCATGAAAAATGGTAAAGTTAAAATGTTGTTCATGCATTCCCCCTTAACCTATACTTGGTTCATAGAGCTTTTTGCTCTCTTCCAAGCATAGTCTTAGCTCCATAGATGTTTGGTCATCATTATTGAATAATAAACAACCATGAAACTTTACATAAAACCCTTACTTTGGCTGAAAATTCAGTAACCCTAGACAACTTGAAATTAGGATTTTCTTGCACCTTTGTTGAGTTCCTTGCTTTCTGCTGTTTGCTTGAAGTATGGTGGCTATGAAGAAAGGTGGAAGAGCTCAAGGAAGAGCCTTATGGCTAGTGGAGGCCAAAGGTTGGTGAAGAAATGAAAATTTCTCTCATTTTTCTTTCTTTTATCTTTCTTTGACCTAGGTCTAACATTATCTTATGGCATATGTGTAAATTTTTGCAACTTTAGCCCACACTTGGAATTGGTCCTTGCCGGCCATTCTAGGGTGGGAAAATGATAATTTTTTACCATCCTTGACTTTGGTAAAGGGTTATCATAACCTTTGAAAAAGTTTAGGGCACTTGGGTCCTTATTTGGCATTAGGCTTTAAATGATGTACTTTGCCTCTTTTTTTGTAATTTGGTCCCAAAAAATTCTCTAATTCCATCCATGCCCTTCCATATTAAATACGATCCACGTCCCTCATAAGCCCTCTTGAAAAATTTGTGCACTTGAGTACCCATTCTTTGTAACCTTACAATTTCATCCATAGATTACTTGAAAAGTAAACAATTTAGGCTTTTTTAAGGACCAAACTATTATCATATGTGTCACTTAAGGGAGTATATTTTGAATACTCCACACTTCACAAATCATACACTATGATGATAATTAAATCATATAGCTTTAGGTCCTTATACTGTAATTTTTTCATTTTATAGAGGTAGTAACATAAAACAAAGAATAGAACACTTTATGGGAGTTCAGCAAATAAAGTATGTGCTGATATCCCTAATGCTTTTTAGGAAAGAAAGAAACACATTGTAAACCTTCCTTATGAACCAGACTTACATGAAAAGAACATTTCTACAAGGTCTTGAGCAATCCAAATGAATGACGAATTGATGACCCATTGTAAAAAAGTAATTTAAGATTGTTGGAAAAGAAATTGATTAGAAATAACTCTTCATCATGGAGCTGCTCTACTTTTTATGTGATTAAGAATTTAGAAATTAAAAAAGGAGTACCTAGGCTGGTAATCAATTATAAACCTCTGAATAAATTTTTTAAATGGATTAGGCATCCAATACCTAACAAGAAAGATTTATTATCTAGACTTTATAATATTGTTGTGTTCTCAAATTTTGATATGAAATCAGGATATTGGCAAATCCAAAAAGCCGAAGGTGATAAGTACAAAATAGGATTTAATGTCTCATATGGTCACCATAAGTGGAATGTCATGCGTTCTGGGTTAGAGCATGGCTCATTAGAGTTCCAAAAAATTATGAATAAAATTTTTAATCCCTTTAATTCTTTTGCTATTATTTACATTGATGATATGCTTGTGTTCTCTTAATCAATTAATCAATATTGGAAACACTTAAACAAATTTGAAAAAATACTAAAAGATGCATAACTTGTAGTATTAGTGAAAAAGATAAAATTATTTCAGACAAGAATTAGATTCTTAGGCCATATACTTCATAAAGGAACAATTAAGCCTATTGATAGATCAATAAGTTTTGCTGATAATTTTCTTGATGAAATTAAAGACAGGAAAAAATTACAAAGATTTTTAAAAAGTTTGAATTATGTTGCAGATTTTTATAAAAATTTTGCCAAGGATTGTAAACCTCTGTCTAATAGGTTAAAGAAAAACCTTCCAAAATGGAGTAAAGAACAAACTAAAGCTATTCAACTGGTTAAAAGAAGAATTAAAGAAATTAGTTTTATTAATATTCCCAATCCAGAAGCCTTTAAGATTGTTGAAACAAATGCCAGTGTATTGATTATGGTGGATTATTAAAATAGAAAATAGTTGAAAAGGAACAATTGGTTAGATTTACTTCAGGAGTTTGGAATCAAGCTTAGAAGAATTATGCTACCATTAAAAGGAAATTCTAGCTATTGTACTTTGTGTCACCAAATCTGAAGAAGATCTCATCAATAAGAAATTTTTAATATGAGTTGATTGCAAAGCAGCTAAAGATGTTTTACTTCAAGATGTTAAGAATTTAGCTTCTAAGTAAATTTTTGCTTGATGACAAACGATCTTATCTGCTTTTGAATTTGATATTGAATATATTGCAGGAGATACAAACTTTTTGTTTGATTTTTTAACTAGAAAATTTTTGCAGGTGAAAGAAGATGGCAAAGAATTTGAATAAAAAAAACAATGCTATTCTCGGCCAAGAAATCAAGGAGTACATGATGGACATGGACATGGAAATGGATGCAGACATGACTAGAGCTATTATGGCGCAGTATCATGTGCATATGAAAATCTCTAGGGAAGGTGAATCCTCCTCCCATAATAAATCTGAGGAAAATTCCTCTAAGAAAAGTGATTTTTGGAATAGCAGTGATGAAATATTGCCTTCCCAAGAAAAAAAAATCTATAGGAATTTCCGAAGAAATTGTTAAGAAAACAATCAGAAAAATGTTATTTTTAGGCCTCAAAAGCCTCATTTAATATATTGAAATTTTGGACATTTGAAGAATGAGGAGTTCTATCTGGAAGATGGAGAATTTTGACCTAAGGAAACTATAAGAATATGTTGTTTTTATATTGGGACTATATCAAAGCTTAGGATGAAGTTTTTCACATTCAGAATAGGGATCATCAACATTCCTGGATGATTTTATTTAAGACTAAGCAAAGAAAATTTCCTAACTGGTTTTATAAGTAGCACTTTAGAAAGGGTTTATTCAGAGACTTTTTCGTAGAACAAGTTGTAAAGTCTTTTAAAGGATTTTGTATGTTCTAAGAACAATTCTGTAAGGAAGAAGAAAGAGTGTCATTCTCGTATTTTATTTTGTCTTCATGAATCATATTCTACGGATCCTCTAGTGGTTTTATGAAAAGCAAGAAGTGAACTTTGATGACCACTTTACTCCTTGCCAAAATATCAAATTTGATAAAAATTGATATAATTGATGAAGATGAGAATTTAGATGAAGATTTCTTGGACATCATGCTTAATTGATGTTATGAAGGAGAAAAAATTAGAAAAGTGAAATTCCTATCTCAATGATAAAGGAAAGAATTCTGAAGTTTGCCTAGAAGCAACTTAAGAATCAAGAAAACATTGGATCTTAATCCAACAACAAGAACTTACCAGGATCCTAGTAAAGGCATCTCTAATTCAGTGGCTTTGCTTTCATGTAATAAAGTAGTGTTGGCAAAAACCGGCAAAAGAACGACAACCAACCTACCTAGAATTATTAAAGCATCTGGCCACCAACGTCGTGGTCCCAGATTCTCTTGCTCTCTTATTGGTAAAGTATTGCGAAGCCTTATCATTAAGGGCAAGGATTTCTGTCTGTTTAAGGAGTCATCATCCAGAGTTCAAGGCATCCAAAAATTTCTATCTCTCTATTGTATTTTATGTGCTGGACCTATTTCTTTCCTCCAATGTTTGCATTTTAATATCTAGTGTTTAAGTGGTGTGCTTGTACTTGTATCCTCTTGGTGTCAATCTTGTTGAAGCTAAGTATTCTTCTTCAATAGTTCAAGTTTGTAATCTTTCCATTGTTCTTCATCTACGTGTGGTAAATTGATTTTCAGTAGTTATCTGTAAGTTTGTATTTCAAGTTAATAAACTACGTGTATGCATTTTCCAGTTCATGTTGTTCCTATTTAAGTTTTTTAATTATTTATGTTGCGAAACAGGGCCCTAGGGCCCTAAGTTTACTACAACTAGTAGGCTCTTAGGGAACTATGGTTCCATTAGGTTATAATTGGCTAGTTATTACTTGTGAAGTATCTTAAATCATTACATGCAACTAGTTACTTAGCCTACCTTGCATAGGAAATATGTATGCATTGTCCTGGCTATGCAATAACAATAATAAAAATAACATTGAAAATAGCATCGTGCCATGGTAGTTCATAAAAACGCAATTCAAAACAAGCCAAGACGTAAAACTTTAGTTGCTTTAAGTTCAAGTAATAACTATGTACATACATCTAAAACTATATATGCACCCAAATGTGATGCTAGTATTATATACACCAATGGACACTAGTAGAGGCAATATCTTTGTATGAAATACCATACATAAAGAAGAATCAACATGTATCTACTAAGATCCATCCTTAGCTCTTCACCCAAGCAAGCTAGCTTCAAGTGATGAGCCACACTTTTGTTGTACTCACCTAGCCTCAAATTGTAAGGCAAACACTTTGGTTAGTACTAGCTTATGGTATAAGTAGCTTAAAAACATAAGATTTTCTACTTAGAGAATACCTTCAATCTAATAAAACTTAGCTTTAATAGTCACCCTTTACCAATTGTTGAGGTTGACTAGCTCGCTTAACAACTGCACAGCACTTAAGGGGTGAGTACTCAAAAGTACTTAGTAAGAGATTTGGTACCTGCAGGGGGAAACAAAATGCAAGCATGCAAAGAATGACAAACACACACACACACACACACACACACACACACACACACACACACACATATAAAGCAAAGCAAACAACCAATAGTATAACCAGGAACAAGAATAGAAACAACAAACAATGCAAATAATGGATGGATGAATGGATGAATGAAATATGTACATGCAAATGCGCTTAGAACTTCTTTACACCCGAAGGTGCACCAAACTTGCTATGAGCTCATATGGCTGGGCTACTTGGATACTGGCCCTCGTATCCTATGCTAGCACTTAACTAACCCTATGAAGTCCTCTTACGGATGCCTTAGAGTGAGTCATCACTTACTCAACCCTTACCGGCCTCTGATGAGTTACTTAGAGTAAGTCACCACTTACTCCTTCCTTACCCGTCTCTTCCCTTAACTTATTGTGCAGGGTAGCTGGCTTATGTGGTTCAACTTATGAAGCTTTTTGAGTTTAGCTTAGCCTCTTTAGTGGCTCACTTACCAAACCACAAAGTTTGGTTGGGATCTTCTTGGGTTTCCTTTTTATTGTTTGAAGGTTTATGGCCTCCTACTTAGGCCAACAAGGAACCTGAAACATGCCTTAATCCCCTTAGTCCTTCCTTGGCAATTTAAGCACTTTAACCCCCTTAGCAACCATTACTTACCTACCTTAACCACACCACTTAGCTACCACCTAAATAATGCATAATTCTCAACTTAAGAATGAGTTCTAGACCCAACCGATGCTACGGAATATCTTAAATTGGCCTAGGGATGATAATCGAGAGGTTGGGACAATCTTAGGATGCCTTGAGCTTGAGTGAGTTATGCCTTGGCGACGACTTCGGTGACGCATCGCCAATGGCATTGATACTCAGTTTTCTTGGAAAATCATTGGTGACGCGTCGCCAACTTGTGCTGCCACCGGTGACGCATCGCCAAATGGCGCCATCAATGGCAACACATCGCCAATGCTCTACAACATTGTGCGACTGGGTTTGAACTTGCACGAAACTTGCTCAATCTTTCCATCCCCAAAGCCAATTCACATAGGTCTTGTTTCTACTTCATTCCCACATGTAATACTACATTTTTATGCATAATTTGAGCTAAATTAACTTAAATCCTTTACCTCAAATCATCCCTAAAGCAAGAAATAAGCAACAAGCACACTTGAGCTCCATCGAGTTCCATTGAGTTTCAAGCTTGAATTCAACCAAATTGGACACTAAGGGCACAAAATTAAGATCATTTTTAACCATTTAACAAGCTTAGAACTAACCCACAAGGATTAAAGATGCTTACCTTTAGGTTTGAACCAAAAACTTGCAAGAACAACTCCAAATGCACGAAATCCACAAAAAATGAGCTAAGAGCTTGTTGGGATGGCTTTGGGACCTTCAAATTTCATGGAATTTTGGGTGATTTGGGAGGTTTGAAGGTGGAGAGCTATGGAGGAAAGAGAGCCACAAAATTGGCAAATGGGGGAGATGATGAATAGTTCCATCTCCTTCAATTATAAAGCCAACCATTCCAACTTAGCCCAATTCTCTTCTACTTGTCACTTTGGCCTCAAACTTAACTTTGAATTACTTAGGCCACATAAACTCTTCCTACACCATCACTCTTTGGTCCCATTGAAAGGTTTTTCTTACCCAAACGCTTTGCCCTTAAGTCACTTAAGTCATTATAAGACATAATAGCTCAATTTAACACTTAGTGCATTTTTCACCCTTAACTGTCATTTTTGGTTTAAATGACTAGAAATACTTATGGGCTTAACTTATTTATATTAAAACACTTGCATCAACCTAATTTTACTGAAATTACGGTCATGCCACTAACTTGGTTCAAAATTACCTTTTTGCCCTCCTTTCACTTTAGGTGCTAATTACACTTTAGAATTCAACTTAACCTTACGTAGCTTGTCTTCCTTGCTTAACAAAACTTATTTGAGGAAATATAACTTTGAATTTACTTACCTTGACATTCAAAATAGAGGAAACTCTAGGAGAACCTAAACAATTTATGCTTGTGTTTGGATTGTCTGGGCATTTTGGTATCAGAGCAAAGTGATTGTTTAAATAAATTAAATGTTTTAAATTTCAGGTCCATCTGTGTGAAAAAACTAAAAAATTTAAGAGTTTAAAGTGAAAAGGAGGTATAGGCACTGCCCTGTATTTTAGGAAGGTTCCCTACCCCTTCACGTCATTTAGATGAGGAAAAAAAAATATAGCAATTCTGTGTACTTCAGTTTTGAACACTGATTTTTTTTTTGGGTATTTAATTTTGAATGGCATATACTTGAATTCCTATGGTGTAATTACCAATTTTTATTTGACAAAGGTTAGGTTAGCGTTTATTACATGAGGGAGTATATATACTACTACCATACATCAATTTTCATCAAATACAAACACGACACGCAGTTTTCATTTATGTGAGGTAATTAGACGAGAACAGAGAATAGTACTATCAAGACAGGTTGGTAGGACCGGCAGAATCTTCCTGCTTGTTTAGAATGTGCATTAAAACAGTAGCAGCCGGTAATGTTGCCAAATATTGACGGGGAATCACTAGCTGGGGTCAGAAGGCGAGTATGATTTACTCCTGTGTTGGCTGAAGCTGACCCATCTGAGCTGCTTACTTAAGTCAGGAATTATATAGTCTGTCATATAGCTGCTTATTTCTTATTTTTATTTATTTTTTAAAAAATTAATACAAAAGATAATATTTTATTTATTTATAACAACTTAAATTATATCTTTTAAAATAATTAATTTTTATGAATATTTTTCTGATGCAGCTAAAAGAAATTAACAAAATATTTTTTTTTTCAAAAATAAATACTTTCCAAAAACCTGCTTTTCACATTTTTTAAAAATATAGAATTTCAATTAATATCTAACTTAACAAAATAATTATCATATTTAAATTTAGCGACAAATAATAAGTTAATAATTTCTGCCGGTGCGTTCCCTAAACAAAATAATATGTCCCGGTGCACCAACGTTGACACAAATATAAGATTGGTTTATTTTCGCTAACTGTCAAATAACGGCGGCCGCTTGCTGCTGGGGAGCCAAAATCAACAATATATATTTATTTTTTTCTCTCTTCAACTCATATGACCCACTAGTCACACTTATTATTTTATTTTAACTTTTAGTCCGAATATTTGATATAATTTTATTTTGGTCCTTAAAGTATTAAATCTTCTGTTAAAAGTCCTGATATATTTAAAATGTCTCATTTTATCCTCAACCCATTAAAAATATTTTATTTTTATTATCAGAAAATAGAATATGTCAATTCAGATTAATAACGTGAACATTAAATTTTAAATTTTTAATTTAAGTCATTTAATAATTTTTTTAGTATACTTTTTGAAAGTTAATGTACAGTTTAATTTAATAAATTTTCATTTATGAATGAAATAAACTTGATTTAAGAATAAAATTAATAATTTAAACTATTCATTAACTAGCAAAGGATTAATCCATAATTTAAATTAGTGAAAACTGTTAATGAATATTTTAAATTAAAATTTTAAAAATTTGAATTCATAAAACGTTATACAAAATTTAAGTTGAACAGGTTTTTAAATATTGATATACATAACACGTTTAAACAGACAGTTAAATAGAAATTATTGCTGAACGTTCATTTGTCGGCTTCTTAGTCAGTAAAATTACTGGTTTTTTTTTTCTTAAATTATTCCCATTTGCTCTTCCATTCTTGCCTATAAAATGCCAGACCCTCTTAACTCCAATACGCCACATCCGAAGAGAAAGATCTTGCAGCCTCTCGTCCATTACAACCTATAGCAGCGGCGTTCAATGGCAGCCCAACCTGTGGAGGGGATGACCAAGGCAGAGAGGGCCACCGGACCAGCAACCGTCCTCGCCACCGCCACTGCCACGCCCCCCAACGTCTTCCTACAGTCGGAGTTCCCCGACTTCTATTTCCGGGTCACTAGGAGCGAGCACATGTCCGACCTCAAGGAAAAATTCAAGCGAATGTGTAAGTATATTGTGAAATTAAATTACTAATCCCTCAGCCATCCTAAAATGATCGACACAAAATTTATTTTTATAAACACTATATATTGTGTCACCTGATCAAAATTTATAGGTTTTTCATTTAATTGAAATGGTATAAATATGTAAGCGTGTAACCAGATTAGAAATACAAAAATCTTAAATTGTTATTTTGTGAAAGAATAAGCACCAAATATATGTACCTTCACGAAAACATTTCACATAAACCATTCCCACAGATTTGTGTTTCAAATAATTATTTATTGATTTATATTTAAAATTAAATACATCATCCATGTAATTATGCTTCAATTATTATATGTAATTCATATCATTTTATCAAACCAAAACAGGCGTGAGGACGACGGTCAGGAAGAGACACATGATCCTGACGGAGGAGATCTTAAACAAGAACTCCGCCATTGCTGACTATTGGTCGCCGTCGCTGGCCGCCCGGCACAACCTCGCGCTGGCGAACATCCCCCAGCTCGGAAAGGAAGCCGCTGACAAGGCCATCAAGGAGTGGGGCCAGCCCAAGTCCAAAATCACCCACCTTATCTTCTGCACCTCCGCTGGCGTCCACATGCCTGGCGCCGACTACCAGCTCACCAAGCTCCTCGGCCTCAACCCCTCCATCAGCCGCGTCATGCTCTATAACCTTGGCTGCTACGCCGGCGGAACCGCACTCCGAGTCGCCAAAGACCTCGCCGAGAACAACTGTGGCGCCAGGGTCCTTGTCGTCTGCTCGGAGACCAACCTACTCCACTTCCGGGGCCCGTCGGAGACCCACATCGACTCGCTCATAACTCAATCTCTCTTCGGGGACGGAGCGGCCGCTCTCATTATAGGTTCTGATCCCGATCTCCAGACCGAGCGTCCGCTGTACGAACTCGTCTCGGCGTCGCAGAGGATACTCCCGGAGTCAGAGGATGCGATTGTGGGACGCTTGACCGAAGTAGGTCTAGCCGCCTATTTGCCTAAAAACCTCCCCAAACTGATCTCGACAAACATCAGAAGCATCTTGGAGGAGGCCTTGGCGCCGACCGGAGTCCAAGACTGGAACTCTATCTTCTGGATACTTCACCCTGGCATGCCGGCGATTCTGGACCAAACAGAGAAGCTGCTCCAGCTCGATAAAAAGAAACTCAAGGCAACTCGACACGTGCTCAGTGAATTTGGGAATATGTTTGGTGCCACCGTACTTTTCATCTTGGACCAGATGAGGAAAGGCGCTGTGGCGGAAGGGAAGTCCACCACCGGGGAAGGCTGCGAGTGGGGCGTTCTTTTCGCGTTCGGGCCAGGCCTCACCGTTGAGACGGTGTTGCTACGTAGTGTCACTACTGGTTGCCTCACTAACGGTATGAAAGTTTATCACCATGAGAAAACAACTAGAAGCAAGCCACGAGCGCTTAGGGCTTCACTGTAAGACTAGCTGTTAATAAATTCCGTGATTTTGTGGCGCATACCTTAATAAACAAGATTTTTGTTAAATAATTCACCACAGAAGCGTGACATTATGGGCTTTTACTTTCAACTTAGGAAGTGTACAGGTTTAAACTGTGATTTATTGTTACTATTAGTTATTATAGTACATAATTAGATACACTAACCCAGACCTAATCTTTCACATATAACTCATCAGCTATCCCAAAACTTGATAAAATTGTCCCCAGACACATTTCTGCCTCTCTGGAACCCTAGCCTGCACTGCAGCCACCTCCCATTTGTACATTCTTCTCACTCTGCCAGTAATAGCCTTTAGATCGGAGCTTCTTCTATCACTCGTCACTTCCAAATCAGAGCTTCTCTAATGCTCATCACATCTAGTTCGTAGCTGCTTCACTGGTCGTGGCTCTGGTTCACATCTACTCACACACAAACAAAATAGGAAAACTAACACAAGCACACAATGGTGGAACATACCAGGACTGAGCAATGCACACTTGAAAGAGCTTTTACAGGAAAATCAATCACCACTTATAAATTGTAAAAAATTTTTGATTTAGGATGCCACAAAAAGATTGCGGCCTAGATAATTTGGTTGAGGCATAATAATATGGTGTTCAATTCCAAACCAAGCAGTGTTTTGGAGTTGGTTTTTGTAATTCAAAGGATGCCATATTTAGGATTATTTGGTAGGTGTTACAAATTGAAGTGTTTGTGCTATGAGTGGTGTCAAGACCCTATTGCATCTATTTTATCGCACTTATAATCAGTTGATCAAAATAATATAGGTGCTAACACTACAAAGAAAAAATGCTTTTTTCCAACTATCTTTTCCAACTGCTTTGCATTAAAAAATTAGATTTTCCAACGCAAGACCTGTGTGTTGAAAAATCACACATTGGAAAATGAGCCACATCCAATTATTTCTATCGGCCTTAGTGGTTTCCAACAACTATGGCTGTTGGAAATATCAACGGCTCTGCTTGTTGAAAATTTCCAACGGTTATATCCATTGGAAATTTATTAATGGCTCAAGTGATTTGAAATTTTCAATAGCCAAGCCATTAGAAAAAATTTTCAAAAAATAAAAAATATTAATAGAAATTATATTATATATTTTATGAAAATTTTATTTTAAAATTATAATTTAGATTTATTAAATTCAAATTTTATATTTTATATTACAAAAAAATATATTATTAAAATTATATGTTATATTCCCTAAAAATTACATTGACTAAAATTATATTAGTACAAAGAAATTATATTACTCAAGCATAATTTACTAAAAATATAATTTATATTTTACTACAATAAACTGAAATTTACTAAAAATTAAAAAAAATTACAAAAAAATATACTTACTAAAAATTAAAAAATCAAACACAAGATTTAGTAAAAATTCATTAGACATTCAAAATCAGACACAAAATTCAGAAAATCAAACTAGATCAACAATCAACAATCGAGCACAACAAAACGTATCAAATTGGACAAAATGAAAATCAGAACTACAAACACTACTAAAAAAATCCATTTTTCCAACGGCCATTTCCAACGGCTTCGCGTTGGAAATTTTAAAATTTCCAACGCGAAGCCGTTGGAAATAAGACGTTGGAAAACTAACCGTTGGAAGTCCATTTTCCAACGGTTAAATTGAGGGCCGTTGGAATTTCCAACTGTCAGCCGTTGAAATATGAGCAGTTGGAAATTTTCCAACGGCTCTATTATTTTTTTCATTTTTTCCGTTTTCCAACTGCCAAGGCCGTTGGAAGTTGAAATGTTGGTTTCCAACTGCCTTGGCCGTTGGAAAGTAGGTTTTTTGATATTTTGTATATTCCCGTTCTATTTCCAATGCGTTTCTTTAAACGTCAAACTTCCAATGCGTTTCTTTAAACGTCAAACGACTTAGGCGGTAAAAATTTATTGTATCGTATGTAATCACATTAGAACTTTGAACCATATAGAGTTCAAGATGATATGCAAGGAAGACAAGAAGAAAAGGGTCAGAGACATTTGAGCTTGTTGACACCCAATTTCGTCCGGCTTTTTTTTTTTTAAATTTTATTAAAAAAACTAATTAAAAAAATTATTATTATATAATATTATTGCTAAAAAATTTTAATTATGTTAATTAATTTAAAATATATTTTTATTTTGAGAAGATTTGATTTAAAATAATATATGTGTGAATATGTATGTGTTTGAAATAAAAATAAAATTTCAGAAAAAAATGACAAAAAATTAAAAGTTCGAGGTAAAAATGACAAAATTGAGAAGTTTCGGACAAAATTGACAAATTATGAAAGTTTCGGGAGCTTTGGGTAATTTTTCGGGTCAATTTTGGGCCTAAACGGACGTTTCTGGCCCAAATTGACAGAAAACGTTAAAATTGTCAAAATCAGAAGCTTCTGAGCTTATCCAGAGCTGGAGTAACGTAAAGGACTGAAACTGTCATTTTACCACTTTAAAAGATAAGTTTGATATTTTTTATTAATTTATCCGTCCACAGTTCAGCCAAGATCCTTCTATAAATACCCCCCCAAATTCAGTGCTGAAGACATAGAAAATCAGAGACAAAAGTTCAGAGCTCTATTTTAAAAAAGAGAAAATAGAAGCCTTAGTCCTAGCCTCTCCTCCCTCTGCCAAAACAGTCCCAAAAATTATTCATTTTTACGTTTCGACTACCTTCTTCCTCCGTTTTCTCTTTCTTTCTTTTGCTGTCGCCGTCCTATCCCGCTGCCGTCGCCCTGCCGCCGCCGTCTCGCCGTCGCCGTCGCTCCTACTCCGTCGCCGCCGCCGTCTCCGCCGCCGTTGCCATTTCCGCCGCCGTGCCCAGCCGTCCTGCCGCCGTCGTCCTGCCGTCTCGCGCCGCCGCGTCCAGCCGTTCCGCCGCCGTCGTCCCGGCCGCCGTCGCCCCGCGCCCTCGTCGCCGTCACCCGGCCGCCCTGCGCCCTCGCAGCCTCCGCCTGCCCAGCCCGTCACCCCCCTCCTCCCCGTGTCGCGTCTTCTCTGTTTTGAAAACAGAGATTTCAAAATTTTAATTTAAAAAGGGTAAACCTCTATTCCATCCTTCATCTTTTCAATTTTTTTCAATTTGGTCACTAACGTTTTTATTTTGTTCTTGCAGAATTAATTACTAACCTTTTTTTATTTTTACTTGTTTGTTTATTATTTGTTTATTACTAACCCTTTCTTTATTGTTGTATTAACAACTAACAACTAACAACTAATTAATCTAACTTTACTAACTTTTTTTTTGTTGTTATTAACAACTAACAACTAACAACTAACTTACTAACTTTTATTATTGTTATTAACAACTAATCTAACTTTACTAACTTTTCTTTTTATTGTTATTAACAACTAACCATATTAACTATGCTAACTTTTATTATTATTGTGTTATTAAAGTGGATGGCCAAAAAGCCCCACTTTATTATTATTAATTTTTTTTTATGATTGAAAAAATAAAAAGGGAATTTTATGTGAATAATTTTTAAAGGCTAACAAAAATCACTAATAAAAAAAAACCAACTATCTTTTATCATTTTGAGACATAACTTTTATTCCTTTTAATAAACAAACATAATGAAATAATGAAAAATAAATAAATAAATAAATGAATATAAATCATTTTTTTCAATGAAATAATTTAAAAAATAAAAATAAATAATAAATAAATAAATAAATACAAATCATTTTTCAAATATATCTTTAAAAGTAATGATTTTTTTAATTAATAATTAATTAAATAATTAAAAAAATAAAATAAAAATTAAACTCCATGTCCAAATGATCCGCCAGGATCCATGGCTTGGAAAATATTTTAAATAAAGTATATAAAATATTTTTTTCCTTTATTATTAAAAAATAAAAACTTTGGTAATATTTTTACTTAGCTCTTTATCCAGAAAAATAATAAAATATAACTTTTTAGTTTCTTTATTAATAAAAAGAATAAAAGAGTAAAAAAAAATTTTTGGGCTAATATTTTACTTTTTTTTACTTATTTCTTTCAAAATAATAAAAATATACAACTTTTTGTTTCCTTTATTAAATAAAATTTTATCCAAATGATTTCAAATAAAGGTAATAATAAAAAAATTAAATCTCTTTACTTATTAATTAGAGGTATTTATAAATTAAAAAATTAAAAAAAATCTTTTAACAAACAAAAAGAACATAAAAAAAAAAATCATATAAATATCAAAAATTTTTCTTTATATACATATAAATCTTTGATTTCTTTAATCTTTTTTTAAAATAAATTATATAAATATCAAAACTTTACCTTTATTTTTTAAAATATACATATAAATTTTTAGTTTCCTTATTAAATAATCATTTTTGCTTAATTTTTTTTATATAAAAAAATAAAACAAATAAATATTAAGACTTCTCTTTTTGAAATATACATATAAATTTTTGGTTTCATCATTAAATAAATAAATTTTTGTTTACTTTTTGATTCACCTTTTTTATTAAGACTTTACTTTTATTTTAAAAAAAATATACATATAAATCTTTAGTTTTCTTCATTAAATAAATAAAACCTTGATTAAATAATTACTTTCTTGGTTCATCTTTTATCAAATTAAAAAAAATAAGCTTAAAAATAAATATGTATAAATATCAATACTTTTTATATAAATCCTTTCTTGAATAATTAATTTTGGTTTATCTTTTATCAAACAACAAAAATCAATCAAATACATGAATATCAAGATTTTTTTTAACTCTTTTGTTTTCTTTGGTAAATAAAATCCTGGTATTAAATAAAAAAACAAACAAAAAAAAAAAAAAAAAAAAAAAAAACCTCCACTTTATTTATTGTTATTTAATTTTTCTTTATGGTTAAACTCATTTCATTTAAAGAAATTAGCCATAAAAAAATATATAAAATAAATCTGAGCCATGTTGTTAAGTCAAAAATTTTTTTAGTTCATGGTATATTGGCTGGAAACTGTCTCGTGCCCGCTTTTGAGCTGCTTCACCTGGTGAAGAGGGTCTGGCTGAGTAACAATGCCCCGTACCATGATCAAAGTTTTTTTTATTTTTAAACTCTTTGATTCCTTTAAATTAACTTCTTATTAAATAAAAAAATTAAAATTTTTTTAATTCTTTTATAAATTGAGTAATTCTTTAAATAATAAATATCCTTCATTAAACAAGAAAAATTAAAAAAGAAAAGAAAGATAAGAAAAAGAAAGGAAAGATAAGAAAAAGAAAAGAAAGGAAAAAAAAAAGAAAATAAATAAAATTTTTAGATTATTAATAAATCTAAAAATTTCATAAACAAAAAGAATTATGAATTAGTAATTAAATTAATAATTAATTCCATAAAAAGAGAGAACTAAATAATTAACAGTAAATTAAAATAATTTCCATATCCGGATGATCCGGCAGGATCTACGGTTTGGAAAACTTTTTTTTACTAAATAAATTAAATAAATACAAAGATAAAAATCCATGTTTACAATATGGATTAAATTATTTAAAATTTCACCAAATTCCGTGTCCAAATGACTCGGCAGAGTCCATGGTTCGGAATCAAATCTTTCGTGTCCAAATGACTCGGCAGAGTCCATGGTTCAGAAATATCAACTTAACTTAAAAAATCCACATTTCGACTAATTCAGTTAAAATTTCTAGTTTGAAAATTAACTGAATTTTTTTTAAAGCAAAGTAAAACAAAATTGAAATCAACTAAGGTACCAATTTTTGGGCGTTTTAACAAAGTTGTTTTAACGTAACCGTACTCCCGAACCTCCGAACTCTCGCAGACCAATTTTAAGGTGTCCAATCGACCTAGGTGAAACAGATTGGTGGCGACTCCCGAAAACGGCCCACACGTTGCCACAGAGCTCAATGTTTTAGAATTGGGAATTAGTTGAATCATCACAAAAGTCCCAGCTTATGAAATAAGCGTCCAAAAAGATCATAGAACTAAGCATTTCTCAATGAAACCAAATAAACCAAATAAACCGAAATGAACTAGTTCAATTCTATGAGTTTAATGAAATGCAATCAAGTAAACAAGGGTTGGAACACTCATTTTGGTTTTAAGATGAACAACATCATGGAATCCAATGGACCAAAGTGAACTACATCATTGAATTTTCATTCCATGAATTCAATGCAATGTATCAAACTAAACTTTTCCTTTTATTTTCAAAATTACACAAAAAGAAAAAAGAGGGAGCACATACTGTAATGTAGTCAATACCGCAGTCAATTTTCTATAGTCAATACCCCACCTTGTTCTCAGCATTATATAAAGCTGCTCCATGAACTTCCTCTTCTAAATTCTTTCCTGACAACCGAGATTCATCATCTGAACTACTGCTACTGGTGGTGGACCTCCGGGCATCATCAGAATGTACAATCTTATCAGATCTGCCCCCTGTCTGATCCTCAGGCTCCATATCTTTCTCAATTCTGTTGTCAACACCATCCTCATTCCCCAAAATTTCAGTGGTTACTTCATCTTTTTTTATTTCTTCAACAGTTATGCTTTCTGCATCCATAATGTGAACAGATGGTATGTCATTTTTCCCGTTCTCTTCAGCATCAACACTGAATGGATCTTGATGATTTTGGCTGTCTTGTGATGCTGGTGAGCCAATCTCTCCACCATCACTTCCCCTATCGTCTTGGCTTTTTGCATCATCATGCCCTGCCATAATTGTGTTCAATGATGAGAATCAAACAGTCAGAGGTATACAAAATCGGGTTAAGGTGGGTTTGATGCAGGAAGGATTGATCAGCCAAGGTAACCATATAATTTGAACTCCATTTATATTAAACAAGGAAGCCAGAAAAGAGATTCATGAAGCCAATTTCTGAGTTTGAAAAAAAGGGGATAACTATAAAAACCTGTAAATTAAGAGCGACCGGGTGATTGCTACAGAGTACAGATTCGGTACAAATCCAGAAAGGTCAAATTTAGGACAATGGACCTGATGCATAACCATTAAGTAAAGATGGACCCAGAACTTTAAGTCTCATAAAGATCGACCAGACCATTGTACAACATAAACCCCAACAAGTAAATAACCCTTGAAACTTGTCGCGGACAAGACTTAACAAAGCAAGAAAAAGAATGACACGAAGCACAGCAGAACTCACTCAAACATTTCCGCAAACAGCTGACGGACACAAAGGAATCCACTAAAAACCAAAAATCAAAGTGAAGGTCACAGACGCAATCTAGCAAAACCCCAACCGAACCATCAACCGACAACAACTAAAGATCATCAAAGAAAAACGATTGGAACAACACCAGATCGAGGCAGAGAAAAAAATAAACAACCCAGTTAAAGAAAACAAAAAACTGAAAAAGAAATCTGTGAAGTGAAGTGAAGAGAGCAGAAGTGCCTTGTGAACTGTTTTATGCTTCTTGCTCCTTCTTCCTCTTAGCGGCCTTTCTCTTCTTGGCTCCGGACGGCATGACTGTTGGTGCTTGAACTACTAAGAAAGAGGGCATAAAGCAGAAATCTTAATACAAGCACAACTCAACAACAAACACTTTCCAACAAGGCAAGAGGGAAACACAATTCACTAGCGTCGAACTGAATCAAACATAAGGAAAAGAGCATTGAAAACAGAAACATACAGGCGATCTTGGACCAAGTTGCAAATAAACTGCTTCAACCGGATGACCGAGCCGACCTGAACCCTTTTAGACTCGACGAGATGGTGGCTGTTGCCGCCGAGCATGCTCTGCACCGTCATACAGCCGTCGGAGAGCAACAGCCGAAGCCTCGGCTGGATCTGGGTCTTGACGGAAGCAACGGTCTTCATCTCTGTCACCTGAACCACCGGCTGGAGGTCATTCCCGTTGAAGACCTCTTTCTTCATTATACGCTCCACGGCGCCGGTCGTCAGAGTCACCTCAATCGCCCCACGTGTGCGATTTCGCGGCTACTGGGAGGGGGAGAATCCAATTTATAGCAATAGCGGGAAGGAAGTTGAATCGAACCGGAACTAGAATCGGGTTTTGGCGTAGAGCCGGGAAAATAAGAACCCTAGGACAACCAGAGTGGAAGTTAAGTATTAATGTTTCGATTGGGAGGGAGGGAAAACCGCCCAGAGTGTTAGTAAACCCTAGAGGAGCAGAGCTAGATTTTGCCAACAGACCAAAGAAAGAAACAGACGGTGAACTGGGAATCGCGGGTGGGGGTAATAAATTTCCATTTTCCAACGGCCTTGACCGTTGGAAAAAAATAAATTATATGGTGCATTAAAATTTTGCATTTTCCAACGGCTTTGGCCGTTGGAAAAAATACACAACACTTTCAAAATTTTTTCAAAATTTTCAAATTCAATATATTCATTTTCCAACGGCTTAGGCCGTTGGGAAAACTTTGCCTTCATTTTCCAACGGCTAAGGTCGTTGGAAATTGTGCTTCTGTTGACATATTCAATTATTCCAACGGTTAGGCCGTTGGAAATTACGTTTCGTTCATCTCCAACGGCTTGACCGTTGGAAAAAGACCGTTGGAAAATAGGTGTTTTTTAGTAGTGAAAGTCACAAACTCAAAAAAATCTAAATCAAAATCACAAAATGTGATCTGCATAATTGAAAATCAGATATGCATTTTATACAAAAATAGAATCTACACAATTGAAAACCACATTAAAGGAACAAGGAAATGAAGTACATCGATGGGATCAAGGGATCGAGGTGGTGAAACGGCAAACGATGGCAAAACGAAAAAGGACAAATGACGGATATGGCAAACGACGAATGACAGCAAAATGACGAGGAATTTGTTGGCCCAAATGCAACCAAAAGGGGGGTGAATTGGTTGTATTAAAAACTTTACCAAATCAAAATTTATAACTAAATTTACTTAATCAAAAATCAACAACAAATCAAGTAATGTTAATCACAAATAAAGCAAGTAAATAAAGGAGGATAAAGAAAAGAATGCACCAGGATTTATAGAGGTTCAATTCCACCAACTGGAGTCTACGTTCTCTCCTCAAGCTTGCCTACTTGAGAATTCCTCCACTATCTCTTGATCAAGATTACAATGGTATTTTCTTCAAGGTTCACACCAAACCAATCTCTAGTTTTCTCCAAGGCTCAATAGAAACTACTTTCTAGTTTTTTTCAAGGCTCCCTAGAAACCACTTCACACTCAAGAGATTCTAAGACTTGAAATGTTTACAAATTCATAAGTTCACACAATAGCACTCTTGCTAGATACACAAGTGAAAGCACAACCTCAACAATGAATTTCTCAAGATAAGTTATTTCTCTTCGATTTAATGATGAATCTTCACTTCTAATGGCCAAGAGTTATCTCCAAGGTGTTTTCCCATGTATTTATGCTCATTTGGGGGCCAAAGAAATGTTGAAGAACCATTGGGAAGGTAAAAAAAGTATCCAAGAAAGCATGTGACCATTGCTATCAAATTTGACAAATTTTTGTTTCTGTCGCCTAGTTTCACGTAGGTGAAAAACTTTCACTCGACTGAAAATTCAGTGTGATAATGAAATTCAAGGTTTGATCTCCAATGGCTATATTGCTCATTAATGACATGTCAGCACATGGTCCACGTGGCAATCTGATTTGGCATGATTTTAAAAAGATTTTTCAAACCAAAAAATCATGCGCAGGTCTGGAATCATGTTTCACCCAGTTGAAAAATTTTCACTTGAGTATTTTCCTGTTCCAGAACCAAAATGCTCTCAGGTTTGAAAAATCGCTCAAATTTCACCCGGTTGAAAAAATTTCACTCATGTGTTTTTTTTATTTCAAAACCAGAATGCTCTCGGGTTTGAAAAAAATACTCTAGTTTCAACACATTGAAATATTTTCACCCCGTTGAAACTGTAGCTCTAGATTTTTCTCACTTCCAAACTTCCAAACCTCAATGAATTTTTCACTAAAAGTATTTCTTGCTTCATAAGTAATGCTTGAATTACCATAAATACTTCAAATATACTTAAGAAATAGTTTTACTTCCAAAGAACAAAACTTTATCAACAAGAGACCAATATATAAATCTTTAGGTAGAGCTTTGAAACATATAAAATAAATATGTTTTATTATCATCAAAATCAAATAAATATGAGCAATGAATAAAACAAATCCAACAATCTCCGCCTTTTTGATGATGACAAAACAACCTTTCAAAAGACATATATAATATCTAAACAACTTAAGAAGTTGGTAGGATCAAATGCATTTAAATTATGTTTTAACTTCAATTTATAATTTTTTAGGAATTTAGAATCATTATTTAGCATCAAAATAGAAATTAATTTAGTATAAGTACTAATTTGGAGCCCTAGAGGTCGTTTGAGGTTAGTGTAGGTGAAATAAAAGAGTTTGGGTGTGAATTGAAGGTTTTTAAAAAGTTCTAGGTAAACTTAAAAATTTGGGGTAAATCTGTCAACTCTTGAGAGTTTGTGGGAAATTTGACAATTTTATAAGGCAAAATATGGTAATCTTATAAAGTCATAGGCTAATTTAACAAATCTTAGAAATCAAGTCATGTCAAGTTTAGACTTGGGTCTTTTTGGGTTTAGGTCAGGTCAGTCTCGGGATTGGGTCATTTTGGGTTCATGTTATTTCGGTTTGGGTATTTTTGATTTTGGGTTGTTTTCAGATTTTACATTAATTAGGTTCAAACCATTGATTTTTCTAGTTAAATTGGATTATGTCGAATTTGGGTTTAGATGGATCAATCTAAATTTTTGGGTCAAGTCAATTTTTGTCACCCGTACCTTCATCCCTCTAATATTGCTATATTTTTTTTAGTCATTCCAAATCTTTACAAAATTTTCATATTTAGTAATTTATCTTACCATACAATCCTTCAAACCACCATTTTAATATTAAATTTTTTTAATTTTCTTAATTTACGTAAAAAATTTATGAGTAAAAGTGAAAATAACTTATAAATTTTTTTTTATTTTTTTTTATTTTTACACTAAACCAAATAAAGTAACACTGGTAGGACAGAGAAGGGAAAATACATCACTTAAACAAAAGGAGGACCATTTCGATGAACACCTATTTAGACTAATAAGCACCTAGGCGACTGACAACGAGTAGACTACAAAGAAGGTTGGATCACGGACGGTGAAAGCTGGGGGGAGGGGGAGGTGGTGTCGGCGTGGAGAGAACACGGTTATGCACAAATAGATCGAATTGTACACATAAATTAAAGATTTATTCAATGAGATGTTGCAATTTTTCCCTAAATAGAAGCCTGATGCACGTTAATTTGAAATACTTAATTTGATACTAATAACTTGTTATTTAATTTATTCATTCTCACTCAATATAATAAAATTACATAATACTCTCTCGTCCCAATTTACTGGAAACGTATTTCTTTTTGGGATATCTAAAAAGGTTGAAATATTTCCTTTTTTGGAAAAGTTTAAACAATTAAATTATCATTTTACACAAAGCCCAATAAATACTCTTTTTTTAATCTTCACTCAATCTCTCACTGCATAAAATAAAAAAAAAATCTTTTCTTTTTTAATCATTATTTAAACTTTCACTACATAAAAAAAACATAAATTACATACATCTTAATCTCCGTGGCCAGAGAAATGTTTCAACTAAAATGGGACGGAGGGAGTATTAAATCTCCGGTAATGCAAATCGTAAAGTTATATTAATTGGTAATTATTTTGATCAACTAATCAACGTAGCATATGGTTGGGAGAGATCCAAAGAACAAGATATAAACACACGGTTTAAGGTCTCATTAAGAAATAAGAATAATCTTGTATAGTTTATCCCCATGACAAAATCGTTTAGTTCATTAGTAGCTAGTCGACGTGGCTTCAACTAAATATTACAAACAATGACTAGCTATGAATTGCTTAGCTCAGTCCTGATCTATTACGCTTTCTCTGGGTCGTTTCTGGCGGGTGTAGTATAGATATTCTCTTTGTTGTTTGATGCTGGCAGTTTATTATTTTAAAGCCTCTGGCTTGTTTTATTAGTAACCAATCTACGGTATGGTCAAAAAATGAGCATATTAATATCGGCAACTTTGTAGCGACGTGTAAAATGTTGAAAACGTCTGAAAACTGTAAAAATAAAAAAAATGCTACGAATTTGGCTACGAATTTATACATATGATTTGTTTGTGCCGAGAATTCTTACTCAAGACCAAGACTAAGAAATCAACAAAGGTTGTCTTGCCATTTACACATAAAATATATGATTTATACATATTCATCATATTTATGCTACGTTGAGTTGAGCATTCTTGAAACCTAAGTAGTACATATTTGTCACTATTTTAATATAGAATATAAAAGTTAATTGTATAAAAATTTGTTCATTTTTAAGATCTTATTTTTACATATGTGGCCATGTGTTTATTCATACATAGTTATACCTAGTGTCATATAAGTCATAAGTATAGACATTCGTGATTAATATTTAAATTTTAAATTTGATATATTTTGACTTGTTGATGTAAACATTAAAACTATTGAACTTATATATACAATTGAATAAATCTGTAATATTTTTCTGATCTCATTTGCACATATGTAGCATATATTTTATATATATTCATCACTTATATTTTTTTTTATTTTTGATCACCAAAGAGAATAAATTCATTAGAAAACCAGCCATAAGAGAGAAATAGAGTTGTGGACAACTGAATCAAGCAAAAAGACAATCTATGATGGCAAATCCAACAGAAAACAGGGAATCAGTTACAGGAACAAATTCGGGTTCAAGTACCAAGTCTCAAAAGATAGAGTGTCCGACTTGATCTCTTCGAAATCTTCGAAATCCTGAAGAATGAGATAGCTTTCACTTTTTATACATATCAGCCGTCCAATATGTACATATCTCAAATTTAGGGTAAAATCCATATTTGGTCCCTTAGCTTTAAGGGTTGTCCTAATGTGGTCCCTTATCTCTAAAAGTGACTGTTAAAGTCCTCCTCTCTTTAGTCATTCGCCTGATTGTCGTTTCCTCCTCTCTTTAGAATCCTTCAAATCTGAGCCTGATTGTCGTTTCTTCATCGTCATTTCATCGGTTTCTTTGATTCTTCGATTCGTCCCAGGTTTCTTCGATGCTTCATTCAATTCGTCCGTTTCGTCGTTCGTCCTTTGACCTGTCAGCAGAATGTGGATAACACGCAAGAGGTGGAAAAGGCCAAAGGAAATCGAAGCAACGGACGGATGACTCGATGGATCCTATGGGCCCTACTCGACGAATCCCACCCGACTCGCATCCGTCCCAGATGAAGAGCTTCCAGCGGCCACCCTAATCCCATCCGATGAACAAACCCCCCCCCCCCCAAAAAAAAGAGAGAAATTGCTCCTCTTTCTTCTCATTGGCCACCTTAATCATAGCGCCGCGCCACCTCATTATTATCCAACGATCAAAACGGGTAGCGGCGAGAGGACCGGCGAGATGAACTGGCGAGACGGAGGGCGGCGAGATGGTGGATGACGAGGAAATGTCCAAGTGGGTATCAAGGCGGATTTCTGGTTGGCAGCGGGTAGGCCGGAGGTGGTCGGCGACGGCCAGCTCGAATCCAAGAAGAATTGGGGAGGCGTGGCGGCGGGATTGGGGAAGATGGGGGAAGATTGGATTAACTAACTTTTAGGTCACTAAAATTATTTTATGTCAAGTTTAGCTTTAACTTTATTATCTTTCTAATCTAGTCACTTCTTACCATAAAAGAAGCTGCCACGTGGCAATCTATGTGTCACGTAGGCAATTTCCATCCAATATAACGGCAGAACTAATAGTAGAGACCAAAATAGGACACGTTAGTTGAGTTAGGGGACTTTAATAGTCACTTTTAGAGATAAAGGACCATATTAGGACAAACCTTAAAGTTATGGAACCAAATATGGATTTTACCCCTCAAATTTAGGTAGGAAGCAAGATTTGGCTTGTTCAATTTTTTTTTATGGAGGGTCATGCCTGTACATAATATTAAATATATTTGTAGTATATTTGTGATCTCATTTATACATATCACACATTATTTTTATAGATCCTTCAATTTTTTTTGTACATTAAGTTTATATATATCTTATACTTATTTGATTTGTATATACCTCTAATTTTGAAGGAGATACAGAATTTGATGTATTTAAACTTATTTTATGCTGTGAATGGTACAATTAAAATATAAATATATAAAAACATGAGGGGTATGCAACATATTTGGCTTACTAAAAATATATGAATCCAAAGGACTTGCATGCATATGATGCGCAACAGCGCGAATGAGCAGCAAGAAATGAACAGTTTTCGCTAGCCATGACGTCCAACCTGGTTTGGCTCCTTTTGATTTTTCTTTTTTTGAACAGCAAGAAATGAATATAATATGAAGGTTACAACAAGAGAGAGTCATGTTCAGCCTGGGATGGCTCCCGACCTTTCCAACTTTCCTCGGCGGCTCCGCCTCCTCCCGCTTGCCCGGGAGAGACAGATAATTCCTATAAAAATAATTAATAATAATTTATTTTTAAAAAAATGTTGCCCAACGCTACATGGTTTTGAACACGAGAAAAGAGAACAGAAGTCCAAAATTAAGTGCTCGTGCATTTTTAAATCGGAAATGATTTTTCCCAACGCTGCATGATTTTGAGCACGAGAAAAGAGAAAAGAATTAATTTATTTTAAATTAAGTCAATTTAATTTGAAATAATTTATTATTGTTTTAAAATTTTTTTAATAGAAAATAATTTAATTTGAAAGTCAATATAAGGTAGGTTTAATAATCCATTAAAAAATTGTTATGATGTTATTGAATTTTTATGAAATTTTTCTTTTTAATGCATAACAAAGAAAAATTCATAAAAAATTAATAACATCATAATACTAAAAATAAATTATTGCACCTGCATAATATTATCTCTTAAATGAAATTGGTTTCAGGTAAATTAAAGAAATATGTAAATAAAAATAAAAAATTTTGAATTAATAAGTTGGGTTAAATTATCTTTCACATCTTCTGTCGAAAGTTTGTGCTCTTGTATTTAGCTTCCCCTGAATTTTTGCATTCTAAGTTCAATAAATTAAGCCATTTGTCTCAAATGATGCACTATTAAATAATTCATTCTGTTACTAAAAAGAAACAAGAAAATCCTCATATCAAATTATACTCCAACACCACGTAAAGATGAATCATTTTTTTTAACATGGAGATTAAAATGTATGCAATTTATAATTTTTTTAACTTTACACTTGAAATTAAAATTAAAAAATATTTCATTTTATGTTTGTTTAGTAAGAGTTTAAATAAGGATTAAAGAAAAACAATAAAAGATTCCAGTTTTGGTTTTATATAATAAAAATTTAAATGAAGATTAAAAAGAAAAGATTTCTTATTAATTTTTAGATAAATAGAGTTTAAATAGGGATAATAAAGTAAATTAAATACTATATTTAAAAAAAATATTTCAATTTTTTTTGGAAGAGTAAAAAGAATAGTTTTATCTTTTCTTGGAATGGAGAGAGTACTAGGTATCAAAGTATGATTAGAAGTAGAAAAAATGCACAGGTAAAACCAATCAAACTTGACTTGTAAAATTTGGAAGATTTTCTATAAGAAATTTTTATTACGTGGATCCCACTCTACAGACAACAAAATAAGGAACTGCCAATCACTTGTCTCGATCACGTGTTTCTATTTGCTTTATTTTCTTTATTGAGAAAAGGGGAATCCCCTAAACTGCCTTTTGTTTATTTGGGCCTTCCAATTGGAAGAAATATGGGAAATGAAAGTGTCTGGTTTGAGGTGTTGGAAAAAATGTAAGAAGAAGCTCATGTTGTGGAATACAATATTTTTATCTTTTGGTGGAAGACTCACATTGTTGGGAGTCTCCTTTTATTTTTTTTTCTCCTTATTTTGAGTCCTTTCATGTGTGTTAAAAAAACTTGAAAGCATGAGATCAAATTTCTTTTGGGGGGCTTTTGGGGAGGGTAGTTCTATATTTTGGGTGTCTTGGTGTAAGCTGTTGGCGGAAGGAGAAAAGGGGGGTGGGTAGTCTAAGAGCTAAGAATTTGGCATTGTTAGCAAAATAGTGGTGGAGGTTCAATAGGAAGGAAAATGCTTTGTGGAGAAAGGTAATAGTTAGCTTATATGGGGGATGCGGTGAGTTGAATATGGCGGGTGGGAGTAAAAAGTTGGGCAGAGTTTAGGGAAATCTTGTAAGTATTAGGAGGAGGTTAGATGAGTTGGGTCTTCACTTTTCTAAGTCTCTTACAACTAGGAGGTTGTGGGAGGTGAGAGTATAAAATTTTGGACAGATAGGTTGATGGAGGAGGAAAGTTTGAACACAAAGTTTCCTAAGTTTTTTAGTTTGGTGTTGGACAAAAAAAAGATGGTTTGTAGGAAAGAGGTTTGGGAAGAGGGAGTGTGGAGGTGGAAGTGGACTTGGAGAAGGCCGCCAAGAGGAAGGAAATATAGTGAGCTGCTAGAATTGTCTAACTTGGTGGGGCATGTGCAGATTTCAGAAACAAAGAAGGATGAATGCAAGTGGCTTTTGAGGCACAATGGAGCATTTTTAGTAAAGGAACTCAGAGACCAAATTGATGCAGTCACTCTCCAGGTTCAGTCTTATGTTGGATGCGAGTGTTGGTTAAGACTTGTGCCAATAAAGTGAGCATCTGTATATGGCAAGCATTGCAACATCGGCTTCTAACAAATCTAAATTTACTTGCAATAGGAGTTCAAATTTTGAATTGTCTCTGTCCTTTTTGTAAGCTCGACCCTGAAAACGAAGAGCATGATTTGGTAATGTGTTCTTTCACGATGGCAGTTTAGTTGAGGATATAGCATTTGTGGCAAGTCTTGAGTCAATCGGGATCAAGTATCATGCAGGTGCTGAAGCAAACTTCAGGGATTCTGATGATGTAGAAATAAAGATGGGCATGAGAGGCCAACCTATTTGTCACTACCTGGTCACTTTAGGACACAAGAAACAAAAAGGTGTTTGAAAGTAGAGATTTGGATGTCAATGCAGTACTTTTTTAAAGCTCGAAGATTTATGTTTTGTGGCTGGTAGTAGGGATGCTAAACTTAATGTATCCTGGATGGAATGGTGTCAAAATCCAATGTTGGCTACTAAGAATAGTTTGTAAAGGTTTTGATAGGGTAAAGTTCCCATGCTCGAGTGACTTTTACCAAATTGAATATTAATACATTTTACCAAAGAGAAGCATAGTTGCAGCATTCTTTATTTTTTTTAATCTAATAATTTCATAAATGAAATTTATACAATTCATCCAAGTAATATAGATTTTATACACACTACACTTATGTAACAATATTCACTGAAATTCATGGCATTTTTCCTAGCAAACTTAAAAGATACCCAAACGACACCATTAATCCCAATTTCACTTTCAATAAAAAAATATACTAGATACACTACTTTTCAGTGAACGAAAGCAAAAGGTGAAATCTACAGACAAAATATGCAAAGGTTGATCAACATGCAAATCCCACCCCGCCCTGCTAGCATAAGTTCCCATTTCATTAGTTTCAAATACAAGGGTGTCATTTTTGTATTTAAAGATGAATTGCTACCATAATTCCATCCATTCAAAACCAACAATAGCTATTTTATTGTCATAAATGAAAAAACCATTCACATTTTCAATAGACAGAATTCAAATAATCACTTTCACCTTATGATTCTTATAGATATATAGGAAACCACTCTTCGTTGGTCTTGTCTCAAATATCCCACAAATTGATTTTGACTTGCACAAGGAAATGAGTTTTTATTAGAATTTTCCTTTTCCCTTATTTGATGTGAAGGTTTATAAACTGGTTTGTGAATAATTAAAGTTATCTTTTTTTTTTCAATTTAAATGTAAAAAAATATTTTCCTTTTCCTCGCCAGTGTCACTAATGGTCCAATAATTTTGGTTTATAAACTGGTTTGTGAATAATTAAAGTTATCTTTTTTTTCAATTTAAATGTAAAAAAATATTTTCCTTTTCCTCGCTAGTGTCACTAATGGTTCAATAATTTTGAAGAAAATGGTGTATGCAAGTTTCTTAAATAGGATGAGACAAATTATATTTTCACCTAATGCATGTTTCTTAAATAGGATGAGACAAATTATTTTTTCACCCAACCTTGTGGAGTTTTTTATATTTACCCAAGATATATATAATAAGTTGAACAGATGCTATAAACCTACAAATAACAATCGGATATAATCCAATTTAAAATATTCACATAATGATAACACATTATGCTACTTTAATTTAAAACAATATTATACACACTCAAAATTGTATTAGTTGTGTGCTACACATTTGAAGGGGTACATTGTTGGTAATTATCTTAATCAATTACAAGGATTTTTTAATGATAAAATGTATTTTATTTCAATCGAAAGTGAACTAAACAACATCTTGTAAATCAATGGTGTTTGACTCCAAAGAATAACCGGAACATAATATGACTACCAAAAAGAAATTTAAGATAGCTAACTCAGAATTCAGGGTTGATTATCCATTCCAATCACGCAGTTGATCATCGAAAGAAAATATTTCTTCAATTCAAGAAAATAAACAAGACTTTCTTTAAAGGCTAAAAAGAATCCTTAAGAATTTCAGCAGTAAAATTAACCTAGAAAAAGCTTCAGATTAGTTTCTTAATTTTGAGTAATCAGATATTGAAAAGCAATTTCTAATTAATCTCAAAATCAGCATTAAGATCAATTGAACCTAAAAAGTTTATTCCAGGACAACAATTCAAAAGCTTAAACAATTTAACCTGTCTTACTTCTTCGTATGAACTAACCAGAAATAAAAAGCAATCTCCAATCAATTCATTTGCTTCTAATTGAATTCTTCACCTAAGCGGTTGAAAGAAAATTCAAGTAGATTTGCAATTACAGAACCAATTCAACAAGCGAGAACAGGAAAATTAATTGCAATAATATCTGAATAACAAAGAAGTAAATACTTGAAATTAAAGAAATTTTAAGCAAGAAAAATCAATCCTCACAACCAGTGTTGGTGATGGAAATCATCCCTAGAATTGAATTAGAAAATTACTCGGTCATCATTCAGAAGAAAAACAAAGAACAATAAAAGAAACTAAACACTAAAAAGCAAAAAAGCAAGAGATGCTCCTGAGGGTGCGGCGGCAGCTCTTTTAAAAACCAAAGAAAACTAAAACCTATGGCTAAACTCATAAAAACTCCCTAAACCTTTTATATTGTTACAAAAGTACCCCAAACAAATAAAAAGATTCAAAATAACTATAAGGTTTCAAAGTTTTCAGACAAGCACTACTCCAGGACATTAGCAGCAACTTCAAGCTGATATTTGACCTTGATGTAGCCATTATTTCTTAAAAATCAAAGCATAAAAGTTGTAGAGATCTTTCTTATCTTCAAAACGACACTTGAATCGCATAAAACGGACATCTACAGCCAAAGATATGCCCAAAATACTACAGCTGCTTTTGAACCGGCGGTGACTCGTAAATCGCAACTTTGAAGCCGAATTTGACCCTCTTAACGTGCAAACTGGGTTTCATGGTCTGAATGTGATTTGTAGCTCCAGATGTTAGCTTTCCAATGAATCACGAATCACTTCATTCCGATCTCTGTAGCTCAAGATATGATTTTTCTACCGGAACATCATCAATCTGTCAACATCCTGAAAGAGCACAACCAAATTAAAACTTGTAAAATGGCAAATTAAATTCACTTTCAATCAATTAAGTCCAGATATGCTCTAAGCTACAAAACATACTCAAAATATATATTTAAGGTTCAAAACATATTAAAACATACTAAATATGAGAGAAATAAATATAATAAATATAAGCTTATCACTAACTCACAATTAACTGGAAATAATTTCAGACAGAGAATAAATACTAACATACTAACTCTAAAGAGAAGTTTAGTGAAAAGCTTAAAAACAAACTAGCTTTTTCTTCAAGCAGAATCAACAAGTTGAGTTTGCAAGATGCTACAGACCTTGAAAGGCTAATAGAGTAGTGTGAGATCAAAGAAGCAATGCTCAATTATGTCAGCTCCAAATTGCCTATACCTGATGGCTTTAACTTCAGATTTTCCCAACACTGTTGGGTATAGTTAAAATGACACAGCCAGATTTGTGATAGACTTTGAAGTTATAGGAAGACTTGAAAAAGAGTGTAATGCCTCATTTGTTTCCTTAATCCACAAGAAAGTCAATCAATCCATTATAAATAACCATACGCATATTAGTCTAATAGGCTCTATGTATAAGATAATCACAAGAATACTAGCTAACAGGCTCAGAGTATAAATCCATCTGCTGATTAACAACACTCAATTAGCATTTATTCATGGAAGACAAATTTTGGATAAGATTCTCATTGTTAATGAGGTGGTGAAAATCCTAAAAAATAAAAATAAAAAATCTGCTTTCATCAAATTTGACTTTAAAAGGCATTTGATAATATGAACCTGAGGTTTTTGTTTTCAATGAT
>SMDT01001487.1:0-88060 GCA_005392925.1 Aquilaria sinensis | reverse complement strand
TTGACTTAGATACCACTGTAATGCTGATTTTGTGAGACTTTCCTGAAAAAGTGCGATCCACACCTTCTCATCTTTGGTAAGTGGTTGTAGTCTTCTGAGAAACAAAGTGATGTGAGTGATGGGATCACTCGTTCCATCGTATTTCACGAAATCTGGCACCTTAAAGTCTGAAGGGATTACGACGTCTGGAACTAAGCAGAGGTCATCCACTGAGAGAGATCCGAACATAGTACCTCCTTCAATGGCTCGCAGTCTCTTTTCTATCGTTTCGAGTTTTTGAGATTCTGCTTCTTCTTTTGGTAACATCTTCTTCTCTTCATGTACGGTGTCTTGTTTCAGGTGAACACTAGCAGACGGTCCTGGTTCCTGAAACAGGTTTTCTTGAACTGAGACTCGTTGCGGGGTGAATCCCGGAGGATAAGTGGGATCTTGTGCTTCTTTGATGGGAGCTTGAGTTGCTTTCCCCTTGATTAGTTCCATCAACTGTCTCATCTGTTCTGCCATACTTTCTATCTTGGATTCCATCTCCATGAGACGTCCTTCGGCTTGTTCTGCCATTAATCTTGTTTGGAGCCGAGTTGAATATCGGTGTTGAGGTCCAATTTTACCCTTTTAAAGTAATATTTATTTTATTAGACTTCTACATGTATGTGATTGATGTAATGCATGCATGCAATGAATGTTGTAGGTACTCGGTGAAAGAAGGACTATAGTGGAAATTCTTGATTACATTCTCAAGACAATTGTTTCGACTGCTTTTAAAAGAAATGACCCAAAGTACAATATTGTTTTCTAGCTTTAGTAATAAACTCCATCATCTTTTGAACAGTTAATGATGAAGTAGGGCAGCTCAGTTCTTCCAATTCTCTAGCTTCTTCACCCATTTGTTGGGCTTGCTGAGTAATTTTCCTGACTTCGGCCAAAAACACTTCGACTTGATGCTGAGAAAGTCTGTATTGATCTTCCCAGTATCTTGCTCTCATCTCTCTTTGATCATTCTCTTCGACTAATTGAGAGATGATTTGTTTTTGACATTCAACTTTTTCTTCGAGATGTTGTGCTTTATGACTGAGCTGTTGTATATCGGTAAGCATTTTCTTATTCTTTTCTTTTTCCTCCTCTAATTCTTTTTCAAGTTCCCTTTTTGCCAGCTTTCTGGGAGCATCCTCGGGCAGCACTATTCCTTCTTTTCGATTATTTCTCCATTCATAGTAGGCGGTGGGAGAAAGAATAGGGCCGGACTTCAGTATAAATAGTCTTTTCCATGCAATTGAAATACCCATCGCCAACTTATTTGCCATTGGATCTTCGTGTGAGAATTCCAACTTACTTAGATTGTGAGTCATGGGTATAAATTGCATGGACCCGAATTGCTTCCGTACTTGGGCCGGGGCATAACTTGTTCCTCCCCATATACCTAGAAGAGGAACCCATGGGCAATTGCCACAGCGGTAGATGACGCGGGTGGAGGTGGACCAGGGGGCTCTCCATTCAATTTGCAACTTATGGATGTTCTTAAAATAGTTAATCCATCCTTCCTTACTGTCATGATGAATGGAGTCACTCTTCAAGAAAGCTTCAATTGGAATGAAGTCTTTTGAAAAGCGATTCCCGAAATTTTGTTTGTCACAAAGAAGGTGGCTCTTGATCCATATGTCGAGGAGGTGAGAACATCCCATGAATTTGCCCTCGCTTTGGCGACAAAAATTCAATGACCTGATGGTTTCACAAAGAATAGCTGAAGTCGGATTCACTTGAGTATTGCATATTTGCTCGAATAATGAGATGACGTCTCCTTCAATGAATCTGATGATTCTAGGAAATATTACCAAGCCATATATCGCCAAAGCGAAAAGCTTGCGTCTTTGATCCTTTTGAGGGAGAGTGTGGCTCAATTGCTTTAAGTCATTCCAACTGATGAATTTTCGATACCCCTTCGTCGAGAATTTGGATTGAAGACTGGAAGCTGACACATCCAACAGTTTTGCCAGGGCCCGATGAAGCTCAATTCTCCTGTCATAATGGTAAGTCTCCTTGGGTAATCAGATGGCCAACCCAGGAGGTTATTGTATTCCTCTATAGTTGGAATAAAATCCATCTTGTTGAAGGAGAAACACCGATAATATGGATTCCAGTACTGTATAAGTGCACGGATAAGTGATGTATCAACGGTGATTTTTAGCAGGCGAGCAACATGGCCATATGTTGATGTGAATGCTTCCCGATCCACGGAGCTCCAACTATTCCATACTCGTAATAGTTCGGTTACGTCGTTCTGATCTATACGGACCGATACTTGATCCTTGAGTTGTACATGAGAATGTGGTGTCAGGGAATCTCCATGAAGCTTTTGGGCCGTTTCGGAGAATTTCATAGCTTGCGGTTGAGTTTCCACTATTGTGGCATTCCAAGATTCATTAACAGCCGTGGGAAGGTATTCGAGAATGTCCATGATAGTGATTCCTTCACCGAGTACTTATCCTAATGAATGATATGAATATGCCGGAAAAATGAACAAGGAAAAACAGAGTCAGCAAAAAGTAATACATGGAATCATAAATCTAGCCATATAAGCAAATGGATAAAAATTCATGCCTATGGTGATTGGAACCAAGACATAGGAGTTCTTATTGATTGGTTCTATGGTAGAGTGAGGAAGTTCTATATGCATAAGGTGGTTTATCAAAAAGGCCAAGGGTAGTTCCCGAATCCCATCACTAAATTATAGTGACAGCCCAATTCCTTACCCTCGAGGGTTTATGTAAGGAAAGGATTAATTCGAGTCGTAGCTTTTCGTGGGCCCATGCAGAGACTATCCGTCTCAGGAGGCAATACACTACTTTGCTACTTTGAAACCGGTGAAGGCTTGGAGACCATGGTCTCACAAGGACAACAACACCAATTCCGCTTTGAAAGAACGTGTTCGATTTGAGGAAGCTCGGGTATAGAGCTTCATGTTGTGAATGCATAATGCATGTTTACAATAAGTAAATATAACACATGAATCCACATAAAAATAAGCAAAGCAGAACAAAACAAATCAACTTTTAGGCTTGACTCACTAACCAGAGGTCCCCAGTGGAGTCGCCAAGCTGTGGCAACGTGGGGGTTTTCTGGAGTCGCCACCAATCAGTTTACCTAGGTCGATTGGACACCTAAAAATTGGTCTGCGAGAGTTCGGGGATCGGGAGTACGGTTACGCTAAAACAGTATTGTTAGAGCGCCCAAAATTGGCACCTTAGTTGATTTTAATTTTGTTTTACTTTGCTTTTAAATAATTTTCAGTTAATTTAGAAATTTTAACTGAATCAGTTAAAATGTGGATTTTTAAGTTAATTTGTATAGAATTTTATACTTCCGAACCATGGACTCTACCGAGTCATTTGGACATGGAAGATTTGGATTCCGAACCATGGACTCTGTCGAGTCATTTGGACACGGAATTTGACAAAATTTTAATCAATTTAATCCATATTGTAAATATGGATTTTTACCTTTTTATTTATTTAATTTTTTTTTTTTAAAAAGTCGATATTTTCCAAACCGTAGATCCTGCCGGATCATGCGGATATGGAAATTACTTAGAGTTAATTATTTAATTATTATTTTATGGAATTAATTATTAGTTTAACTTATAAGTCCTTTTTTATTAAATTTGTTAATGATTTTAAAAAAAAATCTTTCTTTTTTATATCTTATATTCTTCTTTTCTTTTCTTTTCTTTTCTTTTCTTTGTCTTTTTGATTTTTATCTTTCTCTTATCTTTCTTTTCTTTTTCATATCTGATTTTTCTTGTTTAATGAAGGATATTTATTATTTAAAGAATTACTCAATTTATAAAAGAATTAAAAAAATAATTAATTTTTTTATTTAATAAGAAGTTAATTTAAAGGAATCAAAGAGTTTAAAAATAAAAAAAATCTTTGATCATGGTACGGGGCGTTGTTACTCAGCCAGACCCTCTTCACCAGGTGAAGCAGCTCAAAAGCGGGCACGAGACAGTTTCCAGCCAATATACCATGAACTAAAAAATTCTTTTTTTTGACTTAACAACATGGTTCAGATTTATTTTACATATATATTTTTTATGGCTAATTTCTTTAAATGAAATGAGTTTAACCATAAAATAAAGAAAAATTAAATAACAATAAATAAAGTAGAGGTTTTCTTTTTTTTTTTATTTTTATTTTATTTTGATTTTTTTAATTTAATACCAGGATTTTATTTACCAAAGAAAACAAAAGAGTTAAAAATAAAATCTTGATATTCATGTATTTGATTGATTTTTTTATGTTTGATAAAAGATAAACCAAAATTAATTATTCAAGAAAAGATTTATATAAAAAGTCTTGATATTTATACATATTTATTTTTAAGCTTATTTTTTTAATTTAATAAAAGATGAACCAAGAAAGTAATTATTTAATCAAGGTTTTATTTATTTAATGAAGAAAATTAAAGATTTATATGTATATTTTTTAAAATAAAAGTAAAATCTTAATATTTTATTTGATAAAAAGGTGAATCAAAAAGTAAACAAAACTTTATTTATTTAATGATGAAACCAAAAATTTATATGTATATTTCAAAAAGAAAAGTTCTTAATATTTATTTGTTTTATTTTTTTTATATAAAAAAAAATTAAGCAAAAATCATTATTTAATAAGGAAACTAAAAAATTTATATGTATATTTTTAAAAAAATAAAGGTAAAGTTTTGATATTTATATAATTTATTTTAAAAAAAGATTAAAGAAATCAAAGATTTATATGTATATAAAGAAAAGTTTTTTTTGATATTTTATTTTTTTTATGTTCTTTTTGTTTGTTGATTTTTTTTTATTTTCTAATTTATAAATACATCTAATTAATAAGTAAAGAGATTTAATTTTTTTATTATTACCTTTATTTGAAATCATTTGGATAAAATTTTATTTAATAAAGGAAACAAAAAGTTGTATATTTTTATTATTTTGAAAGAAATAAGTAAAAAAAAGTAAAATATTAGCCCAAAAATTTTTTTTTACTCTTTTATTCTTTTTATTAATAAAGAAACTAAAAAGTTATATTTTATTATTTTTCTGGATAAAGAGCTAAGTAAAAATATTAGTCCAAAGTTTTTATTTTTTAATAATAAAGGAAAAAAATATACTTTATTATACTTTATTTATTTAAATATTTTCCAAGCCATGGATCCTGGCGGATCATTTGGACATGGAGTTTAATTTTTATTTTATTTTTTTAATTATTTAATTAATTATTAATTAAAAAAATCATTACTTTTAAAGATATATTTGAAAAATGATTTGTATTTATTTATTTATTTATTATTTATTTTTATTTTTTAAATTATTTCATTGAAAAAAATGATTTATATTCATTTATTTATTTATTTATTTTTCATTATTTCATTATGTTTGTTTATTAAAAGGAATAAAAGTTATGTCTCAAAATGATAAAAGATAGTTGGTTTTTTTTTATTAGTGATTTTTGTTAGCCTTTAAAAATTATTCACATAAAATTCCCTTTTTATTTTTTCAATCATAAAAAAAAATTAATAATAATAAAGTGGGGCTTTTTGGCCATCCACTTTAATAACACAATAATAATAAAAGTTAGCATAGTTAATATGGTTAGTTGTTAATAACAATAAAAAGAAAAGTTAGTAAAGTTAGATTAGTTGTTAATAACAATAATAAAAGTTAGTAAGTTAGTTGTTAGTTGTTAGTTGTTAATAACAACAACAAAAAAAGTTAGTAAAGTTAGATTAATTAGTTGTTAGTTGTTAGTTGTTAATAGCAACAATAAAGAAAGGGTTAGTAATAAACAAATAATAAACAAACAAGTAAAAATAAAAAAAGGTTAGTAATTAATTCTGCAAGAACAAAATAAAAACGTTAGTGACCAAATTGAAAAAAATTGAAAAGATGAAGGATGGAATAGAGGTTTACCCTTTTTAAATTAAAATTTTGAAATCTCTGTTTTCAAAACAGAGAAGACGCGACACGGGGAGGAGGGGGGTGACGGGCTGGGCAGGCGGAGGCTGCGAGGGCGCAGGGCGGCCGGGTGACGGCGACGAGGGCGCGGGGCGACGGCGGCCGGGACGACGGCGGCGGAACGGCTGGACGCGGCGGCGCGAGACGGCAGGACGACGGCGGCAGGACGGCTGGGCACGGCGGCGAAATGGCAACGGCGGCGGAGACGGCGGCGGCGACGGAGTAGGAGCGACGGCGACGGCGAGACGGCGGCGGCAGGGCGACGGCAGCGGGATAGGACGGCGACGGCAAAAGAAAGAAAGAGAAAACGGAGGAAGAAGGTAGTCGAAACGTAAAAATGAATAATTTTTGGGACTGTTTTGGCAGAGGGAGGAGAGGCTAGGACTAAGGCTTCTATTTTCTCTTTTTTAAAATAGAGCTCTGAACTTTTGTCTCTGATTTTCTATGTGTTCAGTACTGAATTTGGGGGGGTATTTATAGAAGGAGCTTAGCTGAACTGTGGACGGATAAATTAATAAAAAATCTCAAACTTATCTTTTAAATTGGTAAAATAACAGTTTCAGTCCTTTACGTTACTCCAGCTCTGGATAAGCTCAGAAGCTTCTGATTTTGACAATTTTAACGTTTTCTGTCAATTTGGGCCAGAAACGTCCGTTTAGGCCCAAAATTGACGCGAAAAATTACCCAAAACTCCTGCAACTTTCAGAATTTGTCAATTTTGTCCGAAACTTCTCAATTTTGTCAATTTTACCTCAAACTTTTAATTTTTTGTCATTTTTTTCTGAAATTTTATTTTTATTTCAAACACATACATATTCACACATATATTATTTTAAATCAAATCTTCTCAAAATAAAAATATATTTTAAACTAATTAACATAATTAAAATTTTTTAGCAATAATAATAACAATAATAATTTTTTAATTAGTTTTTTTTTTAAAAAAAAGTCGGACGAAATTGGGTGTCAACAAAAAGAAAAAAGAAACTTGCATGAGCTGATTCTGACTTGGGAGGAGCCCATCAAGAAATGAAAAAGAAAAATGTAGAAATAGGTTGTGTACTGATAGGGCAGGGTAGGGTAGCAACGAGGCAGGGAGAGGAGCAGATTAAGGCACTGAAAATGGAATTCGCATGCTCTGTCATTTCCGGAAATGATCTTCCGTACGGGTGCCACTTGTCGCTTTCTATCCACTCGTTGCTCGACACGCGTCCACCCCTACGCCAGTTAACCGTCGCTGTCCTTTTTCCCTGGGACACTGCGACAGTAAGTCGGCGGCTGCGGCGGGTCACTGTCGCCTCCACTCCCTTCTTTTCGGTCCCCACTCACATCCAGTACTCTTCCGCGCTGGGTGCCAGCGCATAGTACTGTTACCAGTGTACTTTAGCCAGTTTCGAGTTTCAACAAACACTTGTGAGTAACTGATACCCTTCTCTTCTGTTCCCCTATAATATGCTGCTGCTTAAACTGAGTAACGAATTTTTCACCTTTTGGTGTTTCACCGACTCCAAAAATAAGCTCCAACTTAAAATCGACCCAGTTCAAAAATTATGTAGTAGTAATATTTTGCCTTTTTGGCATCAATTTTTCTAAGAGTTATCTCTTGATCCCAATAAAAAGCTACGGTATGGTAGTATGACCAGTCTCCTCCTTAATTATCAATAAAGAATTTAGTATATTTCCCTTGGGATTATTAAGAAGAGTTGCGTGAAAGAAAAAGAGTTTAGCCAACTCTCTATAATTAAGTAGTATCCCACTTACTACCACATAACTAAGATGGATAAACTCCCAGAACATAAGCCAGTGTTCCTGTCGTTCTAGCAAAACAAGAAGAAAAAACACCAATCACATAAGTGGTCAAGTATCTTGTGTGAAATGGCCAATTGACCCCATATTTTTCGTAACAAACTACTACTACTTCTATCATCCTTATTTGTAGCATGCTTTTAGGTGTTATAAACAAATATGCAGTATTAGAAATACAAAAGAGGGGGAGAAACTAAAAATCTCCTCCTACAAGTTAAGTCATACTAAATGGTTCCAATTTATCCTTCCTCAGAAACAAAATACTCATAAAAGTAAGGCAAATTTATAATAATTTTCATGTAGTTTGACCTAACATGCATTTTATCTTATTATTTTTTTAAAGCCTACATTTGCCCCTACTTATTTTATATTATCTGACAATAATTTCTGAAATCTTAATTTAAACTATATTGTATATCCATATTCCATTAATTTCGATCTCTCAAATATTTTTTTATAATTAATAGATATTTTAAATTATCAATTTTTTCTCTAATAATATATTTTTCTTATTGTAAATGCAAATAAATATTTTTTAAATCTTATTTAAATGTGAAAAACATTCAAAAAAAATCTTAAAATTACTACTAAATAGTTAACTGATAGTATAAATCAATGTTTCAAAAGTTATTGTCATACAGTGTAAAGAAGACAAAGGTTAGAGTGTGGGCTTTTAAAGATAGATGGGCAAAGTATAGACCAGACTAAAACACAATGTAACTTACCCGTAAAACAATGGTCCCTTTAGCTTGGGTTATAAAGTTTCAATATCAATGGTTTCCTGTATTGAATATCAAGAAGGGCAACGTCAAAATTAAAATCTTCTTTTTTGAATACCCCAAAAATTTTTTAAATCTTCTCACTCATATGGATAAAAAATATACATTTAATTCACTTTAGATTCTATTTAAATAGGAGAAATTTCTACACTTTTTGCTCCATAAATGCGCAAATTCAAATTTAATCAAGCACATGGGATTAAATTAACAAGCCTTGTCAAAATCTCAATTAAAATCTTAAAATGTTATGATTTTATATTTTATGATCTGAAATAGAAAAAATAATTCGAGTAGATTGTATAATTATAATTATGATTCTAATATGATTTTACAGTTACGATTCATAAAAAATAAAAAATAATTACATGTGAAATCCTTATATTGACAAACTGGAATATTGACCATTTGTACTCTTAACAATTTCCTGTTGTTTTGTTTTTTTACTCAGAATAACTTTTATTACAAGTTTAAAGGTTGTTTTGGAGGAGGAAAGAGGAAGGGAAGACTGAAACCCTAGCAACGGATATGAGAATCATGCACCTTTACCCACCAAAATAGAAAGGCGGTACAGTTTCCCGGTTCTTTTGAGAGGTAAAGATTCAGGATCATCCTAACCGTTGATTGCTCACCATTGTTTTTTCCTTGACTACCTAACCAAGGCTTTGATTTGGGCTTTTATCTCTGCAGCCTGCAGGCAGGCTGTTCCTTCAACTTCATTGCCTGCGCTGCGCCTGGCAGTTGGCAGTTGGCAGTTGTGTTTTTGCATGCAAATGGTGAGGCTAAGTCCGTCCCTCAAAGTGTCCCTCTTACCCTTGCTAGATCCACTGCCAGTACCATCCAAATCAGGGTCCTCCCCGTAATTTCACGGGCGACCTGCCACTGCCAAAGCACAACAGAATTACGGTACGGGACCAGAGCAGCAGAACAGGACAGTTCAACATTAACAAAGCATAAATCATCTTCTCTCTGCATTTGACCCAAAAGACTTCAACTTGCTCGGATCATCAACCACACAGAAACCTCTCGAGAAACACAGAAACATGGGCTCCCTTTTTGCCCTTCTCTTCTTCGCCCTCCTCCTTTCCGCCTTGACTCACCAGCAGCCGCTTCTGGACCCGACCGAGCAAGAATCCGTCTTCCGAGTTCTCGACTCCATCAACTCAGCCATCCCCTGGCGGACCCTTTTCCCAGAAGACCTCTGCGTCTCCCCCCCGCACGGCGTCGTCTGTGACTATTTCTCTGATCCCTGTTCCAGCGAGGTCTCTGTTCACATTACCGAGCTGAGTTTCGGGTTTGTCTCCGATTTCTCTCCCAACCCTCCCTGTTCCCCCAACTCCACTCTAAACCCTCTCATTTTCACTTCCTTCAACTACCTTCGGAAACTTTTCTTCTACAAATGCTTCAATGGGACGCTCGTCTCTGTCGTTCCCGAAATGATTCCCCCGAGCTTTGGTTCCGCTCTCGAGGAGCTTGTGTTCATTGATAACAGCGCTCTCGTAGGGCCTCTCGTTGGCTTTCTTCGTAATTTCACGAGCTTGAGGAGGCTAGTTTTGTCTGGAAATGGTTTTTATGGGTCCATTCCAGATTCACTCTACGAATTGGTTAACATTGAAGAGATCACGATTTCGAGGAACAAGCTTGGTGGTGGGCTCTACGGCGATCTCTCGAGGTTGAAGAACCTGAGGGTCTTTGATTTGAGCCACAATTTCTTCAACGGGAATGTTCCGGACTCGGTCGGGAATCTCACCGGTCTGTTAAAACTTGATCTCGGCTCAAATGGGTTCTGCGGAAACATCCCAGACACTCTGGGAAACTTGAAGAATTTGGAGTTTCTGGACTTGAGTTACAACAGCTTCGGCAATTTTGGAATTCCTCTCTTCTTATCACAATTGTCAAAACTGAAGGAGCTGCATCTGAGTGGCAACTTGTTGGGAGGGCAAATCCCGGAAATATGGGAGAACCTCTGGGGTATTTCAGGCATAGCATTTTCAGGGATGGGACTGGTAGGGAACATTCCATCTTCCATGGGGGTGCATTTGAGAAATCTGTGTTTCCTTTGGCTGGATAACAACAAGCTTGAAGGACAAGTTCCGGAGCAACTAGGGTTTTTGAATTTAGTGAGTGAGATTAATTTGGAGAAGAACAATCTGAGCGGGAGGCTCCCATTTTCTGCAAATTTTACAGCCAAGATCGGTGCCAAGCTGAGACTGAGTGGGAACAAAGATTTGTGTGTGGACAAGAAACTGAGCAGCGGACAAAATGTCGCCGGTTTGAGGAAGCTGAAGGCCTGCAACAAATCTGAGATTCCTTGTCCTGTTCTGCTTTCAAGGGGTAATCCTGGAATTTCCCCGCCTTCTACTGTTCCATTGGTGCTTTTGCTGGCATTTATGGTTTTTGGTTTGATGAGTAGTGCTGAGTAGCGAGGTTTTGAGAGGCTTTGGTTAGTTGTAGTGAAACAGAGACAACAGGTAAGGCAACACACTAACTTGGAGTAAAAGTTTTTGTTGTTGGAAATTTGGGAGGGAAGGGATTTGTAATTATGGGTGTTAATCGGGCTTGAAACAGAGTGAGACTAGCTGCTTCATTTCGACACTTGGAGCTTGGAAGTTGTAAATGATTAAGGGACTTATTATTTTTCTTTCTTTCAATTTGCAGCATGAGTTTTTTTTATATGTTCAAAGTTAATTTCGAGCATGATTTGGTAAAGATTGTTAAGAAAAACAGATTAAAAATAGTAGATTCCCAGGACAACAGCCAATATACACTTCTATTACAGTTCACGTTATGCAATCCCAACCATCCTCCACAAGTGTAATATGAACTTTGATAGTATCATGACAAATTCCCAGAAAAATGGAAGGAGAGAAGAAGAGAAAAGGGCGAAAAACAGAAAATGAAAAGAGTAGAAAATGTCTCTTCTCAGCTCTAGCTACCAGAAGTGAGTAGTATCTCAATAGATGGCTTCCTCGAGTTCTTCCAAAGAGTCTCTAGCGGAATTACGACGGCGCTCGCTGCCGAGAGACTTGACAGAACCGCATTCGGAGGAAGCCGTGTCGTGGCTCTTAGTCTTGGATCTGGAAGATCTGCCGACGGAGGAGTCCTTGGAGGCGGAGGAATCCTTTGACTTCTTCCGCCGTGTTTTGGGGATGTCCGGGAGGTCTTGGGAGGTCGAGTCTTGGCTGTCTTGGGGGGCCTCTTTGTGTCGTCTGGGTCGGTCGGGGTCGTCCTTGGAACTCTTGGAGGATCGCCTTGTCCTCGGCTTCTCACGGCTGGGGGAGTCGGCGCCGGCGCCGGCCGACATGTTGCGTCTTGTCGCCTTGGGCACTTCCGGCAGGTCTCGATTCCGGTTCGCTCGCGCTTTATCTGCAAGGACGCCGCCACTGAAGTTTAATGACCCGTGTGCTCACATCAATCATTTTTTAAATGATGGAATACAAATGATTTTTAAATTCGAAGCGTTGGATTTCAGAGAACAGAAGATAAGAAAGAGATTATAATGCGACCTTCAGAGGACCACTGGATTGGTTCATTGTTCTGTCCAACCTCTCCTGGTGGAGCTATGGGTGCTGATGCAAATCCATTGGGTGATTTGAACTCGTTCATCTGGACAAGACAAAACCCAGAACCCCAATTTAATTTTTTCTTATTTTTATTTTTGTCAATTTTATTTTAATAATGGAAACGAAGCAATATCTACAAATTCTTTTCCTTTTCAAACGAAAACCCCCCCCAAAAAAAGAGAAAAACAAGAAAGAAAGAAAAAGGGACAGGATTGATAAAAAAAAAAAAAAGGGACAAGGAAAAAGTTACCCAGCTGGGTGAATTTACAGATGGTCCATCCCATCCTATGTGAGCCACGTGCTTTACATCCGTAGGGTATCCAATCTGTATTTCAGGCTCTTTCTCACTGTCTGCGAATTTAATTAATAAGTTACTAAATTCATTCTTCAACTATTTTGTTTATTCAATTTATTCTTCAACTAGAAGAAAGCAGATGAAGGTAGGTAAAATAGGTCCTGCAAAGAATGGGTACTTGTACGTGAAATAATTAACCAATCACACTAACAACTTTATTCTGAGGCAGACCAGGGGGAAAAAAGCAAAAAAAGAAGACAAACCAAACATTAATCTTATGTTTCTGAAGAGGCCCTTCATCTTATTGTTTGACGACATTTTTGTTTCGATAGTTTTGCCCCAGGAAGCGATATGGTTTCTGTAGAATGTCCGGGAATCAATGGCCAATCTTCCTATCTGAAACAACATCACCCAAAAATAAAAAGATAATATGATCAATCAATAAATATCATTTCTTATGTTACTTTTTTCCCATGAAAAAGAAAACAAGGGAAAAGACCTTTACCTCTACCCAAAAAAAAAAAAGGAGAAGTGAAAATATATATATTCCGCCCTACCAACTCATATCTGTTTGAGAAAATTTGGCAACAGAAGGAAAAGAAGGGTGGGAAAGAAAGTATGGGGCTGGGGAAGAATGAGTGAGCCAAATTATCCAGGCCAGTGTAATTAATGGGGCATCTGGGATTTGAAGAAGTAGAGAAAATTTGCAGGCAAATGAAGGCTTGCCAATTCAGAAACCTGAATATAATTGTGACTTGAAAATTGGCGACAGAACACAAAAGAAGAGGAGCTTAATTTAGGGGGAGGGCTTGTTATTTGGGGGTTGCCTTGGGAGTGAAAAATAAGAAGGTTGTTGAGGTGGCTATTTCGCGGGTGGTGGTTGTAAATTCCTTTCAATATGCTACAAATATATATTCTTCTCTCCATAAACATATAAACGAATTCCCTAAATATCTGATTATTCATTTTGTCATCGTTATTGTTGTTGCTAAATATTACTGCTTAATTAGCTGGATTAAGCACCTGATTTTTGTTTTCGGTTAAGTGAATGAGACATGTTCAGAAGCTGATGAATGATGATAACTACATACATGTTGTGTAAGCCCTAAACAACAGTTGCTTGCTTCCTCGACAGTTTTGTGGCCCAACTTCCGTGGAATTCTCAGTCGTCCTTAATTACTTAATAGAAAAACCAAGTTCTTAACATGAAAGAAGAAATCAACAATATACGTACCCATCTCAAGATCAGACACATGCAACCTATATAAATTAAAGTGCTGGACTTTGTCCTAATCTTCTTAGTCAGTAATATCCTTGTCTTTCTAGGTGTGCTGGCAGTAGAGGATACCCCTAGGCAGCAGGGCATAATATGAGTGGCTCCACACTTCTACAAAAACTAAACAATTCAGAAATGGTTAATTGCAGCTCAAACCAGCCGGATTTCGTGAGGTAAATACTTATCTCCAACCTTGAAGTTTTTGTAGACTCCTCCGAATTCAAAGCTTATTCCAATGTTCCAGCGAGCTTGGTTCAATAGTCAAGAATACCAACTCCAAATCACTAAATTAAATACCACGGTATACTGCTTATTGCAGGTATAAGGTACAAATATTTTCATGTTTTGTAATTTTACCGAGCGATAAACCGTGGCATTTTACGGTGTACTACATACAGCGCATTTTTTATATGTATTTTATAAAAAAAAACTGCGGTATACCGTAAATACCGTGTGATACATACTGTGATATTTAATTTTTTGCACATATTTTTTTATTTTTTTATTTTACATCAAAATATCATAAATATATAAAAAAATTAAAATTAAAATAATACACATATCATAAGATAAACATTTACTTTTAATTTTTTTAATTTTCTTAATTAATATAAAAAATCAATGGATGGTATTATTTATATTTATAGTATATGCAAAGTATATGGATGGTATTATTGATATTTATAATATATCAAAAAATTAGTTTTTTTAGTATTATTTATTTTTCTCCATATATAACATTTTTTTTATGTTTTTTGTATTAGAAAAATATCTTATATCATATATATTTTATTTATATTTGATAAATTATGATGAAAAAAAATAAAATACATATAAAATGTGTAAAAATAAGTTATTAAACAAATTATATCATCTTAAAATAATATTCTAATATTCATTTTTTACGAAACGGTAATGATATGCGGCGCAATATACCATACAATATACCTTAAAAATTCAAGGCGTGAAATATCTAACAGAAATGGTATTTAACATCTTGCTTCAAATACCTATATGGCGTGAGTCCAAGCACTGATAATACTGGGAAAATGTTGGAAGAAAAACTCAATTGCCACCAAAACTGGCCTCATTAGTAAAAAAAGTGATACTGACTTCTGAGTAAAAAAAAAAAGTGGGAAATTGTCAAGAATCTCCTGATGTTTGGTTGAACCTACAGTTATGTCTCTCACTTTCAAAAAAACCTACACTTACCACTCTAACACTAACACTATTATTCACCGTTACAGAAGAGAGGAGAAACGATCTAACTTTGCCATTCTAGCCATGTTTCTTTGAAATTTTACCCCCAACTTATACATCTAACAAGCCACTCTCCTCTCTCTCATCACTTCCGTGCTCGGTCAAATCCTAGACGCCACGGTGCGGGTTGGCCTGATGTCACCGGAGTTTTCTGATTCGTATCCTCCAAGCCGATTTCTTTGCAATGCCGATTATCAAGCGAAGTTCACACAGATTTCACGACGATGGTGACCTTCAGTCGCACGCCCCGTCTCACTCCTGATTTTTGTCTAGTTTCACCTCCAATCGCATGCTAGCTCTCACGATTCCCCTTTAATCACGTGGTCGCACCTCCTTCCCTCACGCGACTCTAAGAAAGCAACCGACAAGACAAAGACCGCAATGCCTAGGAAAGTTCGATTGCGAGAAGGAAGGCGAGGTTCCTTTTCTGGGCTGAGGATGATCGGCGGCGACAGGTTTTCTGGGCTGGCAACGGGGATTGCGAACCGACGGTTGGGAATCATGAATGACTGGCGACGATGCGAACGGCTGGAAATCTATTCTCTAAACCACTCTTGAGGACCCCCTTTCTCTCCTTCCGAATTGATTCTCCCGCCATCCCCATCGGCAAAGATGAGTTGATGATTTTTTGTGGTTTGATTGGAATTGCACCACCTAGGGTTTTATCTGAAGCTCAGACTAGGCCATCAAACTGCCTCCACTACCCTAAAGACTGACAAGCGAGCGAGGAGCGAAGCGGACGGACAGAGAAGGAGAAAAGGCACGCGTCGGAGCAACCGAGTCACCACCATCTATCTGACTTCCTCTCTTTCCCGTGGCTATCTTCGGCAGCAATTAAAGATGGGTTTGGAGGTTTCAAAGATGGGTCTGGAGATTTCAAAGAAAGAAAGCAAGTGGATGAGTGCAATTAAGATCATTAGAAACTAAGGGAGCAAAGCTTCCAAGAAAAAAAGCAAGGAAGGCAAAGTCAAAGATTTTCTCTTTTCTTTAATAACGGCTATTAATGGGGTTAATTTTTTTGGGGGTAAGTGTAGGTACTTGAAAATGGGGGACAAAAATGTAGGTTTAACCAAGATTTAGTGATTTTTATAATTTTCCCAAAAAAAGACTGACTTCTGCGTTTTTTAGATCAATTCAAAATTCGGTTGCAGATTTGACACCCCACGAAATTTGCAGTGATGACATGTAAAAGGCTTAACTGCAGAAATAGCCCCTAAACTTGACCAACTCGAGCGAGTTGATCCAAAACTCAGAACTCAGTGAAAATTGGCCCCTCAATTTTGAAAAGGTTAGCAGCTTAGTCCATGTGCTATAGTAATTGACGGTTGGAGTTTGGAGAGGCTGAAGTGGCAGTTTGTAATTGCCTTCTCTAGTGACGAACCACCTCCTCCGCTTCGTAGGAGAGAAAGAAAAAAAAAAGAGAAGAGAAACAAAAACCAGAATTAAAGTCCTAGCCATTTTATATCATGCTGCAGCCATGTCCACCATTGTCGTTGGCCGAGGAGAAACAAAGAAGGTCGCTGCAATCTCCTCCGGTGACGAATTGCCTCCTTTGCTAACGAATCGCCCAATCGAGAGACCGGAAGACTCGTCCATCGTCGTTAGGACGACGCCGTAGTAGGAATCCAACATAAAAGCCGCCGCCACAGCTGTTAGAGCCAAAAAATCCCGTCTTCGACCTCCGAGTCCCTCTTTGTCTGCTTCGCAAACTGCTCTTTGATTCATGGCCGTGACTCAGAGTAGGCCTTGCGCAAAGCGTGGTGAATTGTGTTCTTGAACTTTTTGTTCTTCCTCTTCTCCCTGTGCAAAAGGAGGCGGCAGTACATAGAAGAGTGATTTTCGACGACCATGACAACTGGTGGTTGGCAGCCATGACGATGGGACCTCCACAACGGTGAAACTTGCTCTAACTAGAATCGTTGACTCACACTTGAAAAGAACTGACCACATTGATGCAGACAAGGTGGGGCCACGTTAAATCCACCTCAGCCACTAACTGCCACTTCAGCCTCTCCAAATGCCAACCATCAATTACTGTAGCACATGGACTGAACTGCTAACTTTTTCAAAGTTGAGGGGTCAATCTTCACTGAGTGCTGAGTTTTGGACCAAATCGCTCGAGTTGGCCAAGTTCAGGGGCTGTTTATGTAGTTACGCCACATGTAAAATAAGCGAAAAACCTCTTCCAACCGTCGCCTGATTTCTTCCCAGTTTCGGAAGGAATTTCTCAGTTTCTTCGGTCCGCGTTGACGCTTATAAATCCAACCAGAGTCTACGCTCTCTTCTTCGCAGGTCACGTTGGCGGAAGAGAATCAGTTCGAAGATGAACATCTTCAACAGAAAACCCAATCCCAGAGGTAGGCAATTGTTCGTTCCCGAATTCCCAGTTTGCCACTTTATTGGTTACCGGTTGATGAATCTCATTTCTCAAGTTATTTCAATTCTTATTAATTGTTGAGGAACTTTGGGTTGACCTAAAGCCTGCCGATTACGGGTTTCTTTGTTGTTGAATTATGTTTCAGAGGCCCTCCGTGAGAGTAAGAGAGAAATGGTACATGCTACACGAGGTGATTCTTGCGCCATTTTAGCTTCTTATGGTTTCAAATTTTTGTCTGACCATCATCTGGGTTATTGGGTTTAACTTCTTTCTCGTCGAATTAGACTATTAATTGTTACAATGAATAAGTATTTTATATGTAGAAATTTGTGCCTCAGTTAGACTTTACTGGATTTCGTTCGAAGAAATCAGTGTGTAAACTAGTTTTCCCTCCATTCTAATTGGGTCATTCTCTCAGTTTTGTATTTTGTGACTAAAGCTTGTCATTTTGGTATGTTTCAGGTATAGAGAAGGAAATAGGATCACTGCAGCTAGAAGTATGCCAAACTTCCCATTACCTGATATCCGTCCTAAATCTTCCCAAAGTTTTTGCTTCTGGATCTAATGTGATTTGTCTCTATGGCAGGAAAAGAAGCTTGTTGCTGAAATAAAAAAAACTGCAAAAATGGGAAATGAGGTACTGTTTGTTTTCTTACTCGCGATTGTTGCTATGCCAGTCGGCCAGTTACATTTCCATAAGATTGAATTTTCTCTGTATCAAACTTGAATACATTCTGGTGAGTTGACTTTTTTTTGCCCTAAAAGTGTCATGCTATCATTTTTGTTGTTCCTTTCCGTTTTACCTTGGTTGTAAATCTTGGTCATATGTGCTCTGTAGGCAGCTACTAAAGTTTTGGCCCGACAGCTGATTAGACTCAGGCAGCAGATAGCCAAATTGCAAAGCAGTCGAGCTCAAATGAGGGGCATAGCGACTCATACACAGGTTTGCACTTTGCATCTCCAACCCTTCTTCATCAACTTGTTGCCTCTACCTATTTTCTTTTTGTAGGAGTTTTGAGGTTTTGGTGATGTGCAATCTTTGTTTCTTTGCCTAGGCTATGCACGCCCAGTCTTCAGTTGCTGTAGGCGTGAAAGGTGCAACGAATGCAATGACTTCTATGAATAAGGTTTGTAATGTCTAATTTTAATGGTCTCTTTTATTGATATCTCATATTTTGTGTCATTATTCACTTCTAATAACCAGTGCTAAATCTTCTCTGTAGCAAATGGCCCCAGCCAAGCAAGCGAAGGTTATTCAGGAGTTCCAGAAACAGTCTGCACAAATGGACATGACTGTAAGATGTTATTTGTTCTGTGAGAATATCTTTATGTAGAGACAATGCTTGTTTGGTTCCTGACTGCTAGTAAAGCTTATCAGTGTGTAATTCATGCTTTCAGACTGAAATGATGTCAGATGCTATAGATGATTCATTGGATGATGATGAAGCAGAAGATGAGACTGAAGAGCTAACCAATCAGGTTGCCAATGGTAGCTTTTAATCACCACATTGGTTCCATGCTGGGAATTTGCATTAGTTTGAAGGAAACTGAGCATGATGTTAGAAATTTGTCTACCAAACATAGTCTTGTGTACATGAGAATGAAGAGTGCCTTACTAATTTGCCAATGGGTAACTTGTTCTATTTTTGTTGCAGGTATTGGATGAAATAGGCGTTGATGTGGCATCTCAGGTATCGCTATAGTCTTGTTGCTTGCCCAGTCAATGGATTTTGTTTGCTAGGTTGTACTCTAATGCCTTGGTTATTTTTTTTTTGGATTTTTCTTGATTTACGAGAACAGTTGTCAGCAGCTCCAAAAGGAAGGATTGCTACAAAACATACTGAGGATGTTAGCAGGTATTTTTCCAACTCATAGTGGATCTATCTGATTGCAGCGTGTAACAAGCTTTTATCATTCACTAGTCAAGTTCGGCCACTGTAAACCCTAGAACATTCCCGACAATTGTGTGAAAAATTGAGACAATCTACTAATATCAGTTTTGCTTGCAGTTCGGGCGTCAGTGATCTTGAGAAGCGGTTGGCAGCTCTCAGAAGCACATGAGCTGAAAATAGATCATGTGGCATGATCCTTCGTCATCCCTCTGATTCTAGATTGTAGTTACGGTTAATTTTCTAGTATGAATCATCATTCCTTTGTTTATGGATGGGCTTGCGTAGGCAAATGATACCCCAGATCGAACCAAAACAATTCTCTCGTCTGTTATTTTGGGGGTTGCAATGACTGACAATTGTGTGAATCCCCCGACAAGTGTAGCACAGCACACAGACCTGCAGGCAGTAAAATGAATGAAAGAGTTGTTGCCAGGAATAGCGTGTTTTATTTTATTTTTGTTAATTTTCTTTGTTTTTCATCCAGCATTTTCTTTCCCCGTCATGAACCATGACAGCGACAATGGACTTAGCAACAATTAATTCTCGTTCATAAGCAACAATCTACCAGTTAGTGATCAAGGTAAGTTATCGGCATCAGCTCACCAAATTTGCAGCAAATCAATCCAATGCAATTTCCCAGAACTTGCACAAATGGATGTATCAGAAATTAAGTTCCAATGGGAAAGAATCGATATACAGCTAAACAGAATTGAAGCTTATGCCATCGATGGCAGCTATTCCAGTCTCACATTACAGGCGGAAAAAGAGGTACCAGTACATGAGTTTTCACTCTCGGCAGAACAAAAAGTATCCAAGGGAAAAAAAAAATTGGGACTATCGTGAGGCAGGTGAGTTGGACCTGCAATGTCACTTGATTAGCTGATATCCCATGTACAAATGTGAGACTATAGATAGATTCTTACTTTTCTTCACTTTTAGGACTGAATATCCACAGGTGCACACCCAACATTGTTGCGCAAACAATTATCACTTCCTGATTGACAACAGCTCAAAGCTTCGTAAAGGATCTTCACGAATGCCTCTGGAGGTAGTCCCACGAGCTGCACTTCTATGCTCATAACCAGGTTGGACCCTTTGAGTGGTAGACAAGCGACCACCATTTGGGGTGACTCTCCTAGCATGATCACTGGGTTCACCAGATGAACTTGGCCTACTACTGGTCGGGATTGCAGCTTTTCGTGAGGTGCTTCCATATCGAGAAGAACTGCGTTTTCTATCTGAGTCAGCCTGCTGAGTAAGAACAAGGTGGGAACGAGTTTTTAGTGATTCCACATGCTAAAGAACTTAACAAGACCGTATACTAGACGGATAAAACATGGCAATGGTACACAACTACGCTATGGTGTTATCTCTCTATTGATGAGACTACTGACAAATTTGGTAGCAGGGAATAACTGTAATCCACAGCAGGACTAGCTACTATACCTTTGATCCGTGCTTCAACATGTACCATTGAGTTCAAAGGGAAAAAAAAAAAAAACAATCATTTTAACTCTAAATCTTTATTCATTTGATTAGACACAAAACAACAGCAAACCTTCCTTTCTAATTTTTCTTGTTACCATTAATTTCTTTTTCCTTGATCGGCAACTTTAAAGAGCATCAATAAAATAACATTAAACCATCTTCAAAAATAAATTCAGGATAAGCTTTCAAATAAAGCATAGGTTCGGAGAATGATTATTTATAGTGGAAATGCATATACCACATGCTTCGATGAAGGAATATCCTCTATGGCTTTTTGCCTGGGTAGATCACGATGTGGACTAGGACCAGAGACATTTTTTCTGGAAAATGCTTCAACTGCACCAGTGAACCTATCCCGGATCTCCTTCCGAACTGAAAATTTTGTCAGAGTTCAAGATAAGGATTTTAGAGTGGGTCATGAGTTTTTTCCAGGAAAAAAAGGAAATTAAATAGCCAAATGGTCGTCTCCTCTTCTACTGATGTATGCCACTACAAGAAAATGAAAACCAAGAGCAAAAGCACAAAAAAAATCAACAAGCTCCAAGGATTGTATTCTCATATGGCACTCAGCGACCATGTTCGCATCAAACCTGTTTGGGTAAAAGGTTGAAGGCCTGCAATCCGTTCAGGTCTTTCGACAGAAGGTCCTCCAACCAAAGCTGGTCGCCCACCAGACTGCTGATAAAAGGGTAATAGCTAAGTAATTAATATCCTCAACAAATGAACTGAAACATTAGAATTCAGTAGCACTTACCCGTCCTCTAGAGCTGCCGCTGACCTGTGGGTATTTCAACATTGTCCAGTCGAAGACATAGTCAAACTGATAGCCTGTAGAAACAGCAATTTAGGTCTGAGGAATTTAATGCAAACCATCCACCAAGGAGAAAATAACGGAGTATACACACTATTTCATTGTCATTCTCATATTGCTTAAATTTGCACATCAGTTAATGATAACCTGTTACCTTCTCGTATAAACAAGTCTCGGAAAAGCCTTTTTAAATATGAATAGTCTGGCTTGTCTTCAAATCGCAATGAACGGCAGTAGTGAAAATATGATATAAACTCGGAGGGGTATGATTTACAGAGCACCTGTTTGACAATATACAAAGAGATGAAAAGAGTCACTAATAGAAGAATAATGCTGTAGCCATCACAAATTCAGCACAAGCTGCAATGTCAAAAAGTAGCCAGGGAAACTCTTCAGTATATTTTTCTGTTCTTTCCTTTCAAACACTAAATGATACAAGTTCAGACACACACATGGCACAACCATTTAAATCTCATAGGAATTAAACCTTAAAAACATGGCATCCTTGATGACCATAATTTGTGGGAGGAAAAACTAGTATGGGCACCACCAAAACCAAGTAGAAAATATAGGCTTTCAGTAAGAGAAGAAATTGCTTGAGGATGCCTTACCTCAATAGGAGTTGCTACCTTCTTCTCGCTGATCTTATCATACTTTTGTTTTTTGGTGCCAGCTTTTAAACCTTGCCAGGGGAGGCTGAAGCAATAAGAGAGAGCAGAAAATTGATTAATTCAAGAAGACAATAATAAATCGTCACCAGACATGAAACCTTGGATGTCTGGAAATATGAAAATAAGTGGATAGCCATAATATGCTCAACCTTCCTCTCAAGAAATACATAAGCACATAACCAAGAGACTCCAGATCATCTCTTCGGCTTTGCTCTGTCAGGAAACCACATGTGTATTAAAGGTGATGTTAACAACAATCTTCTATGGTACTAATTGCAAATAATCCTGCATAACTTACCAATTCCTATGTGAGTGTTAACACTTGCATACCGTGCAGTGCCTGTGAGATTCTTATTTTCCCTGCAGGAACAGCAGAGGCAATAAATATGTGTTGCAGAAGATGAAAAATGTGAACCCCCATGCACAGGTGCACAAGAACAGGAGCCAAAACAAGTAAGGAAATAGGAATTGGAATGTGCAAGCATGCACATCAGCATGCATTTTGAAACAAGTCAAAATAAAATAAGACCAATATCAGAAAAATTAGCATTGAGGAATATTTTGACAACAAAAATACTTAATCACTAAAAACTAACATTGCAGTCCAAGAATGGATGATAAAGGACTTCCCTGTTTTTGAATTTGGTTTTCAAATGTGCCAAGAATGACTTTAAAAAAATTTACTTATCAACACAAATTGGAATAATTTACAACTGCTGATGCAATAACAGCTATTTCTGTTGGTCCAAAAAATAAAGGAGCCATCTATACGTGGACCTCTCTTAGACAAGCCAATATCTGTCCTCAAGGTAGAACTTTACAACAGTTTTCCATAAGTAAAAAGCTTGTAAAATATCCATCTTATCAGTCCAACATTGGAAGGTGGAACAAAATTTTGGATACCTGTAAGGAATGTGGTTGTGAGTCTGAAGATCCCTATATTTCTTTGCAAGACCATAATCAATGATATAAACCTGTTATAAAGGTATTTAGGGAAAGGTTAAAGCACATAGGAAACAGATCAAATTATTAAGTTCAAAAAGGATATGTTGGCATCCAGGAACAGTGTTTTCTTGTTTCAATCAGCTTGATTATCATGATTCAAGTTGGAAGCTTAGGGTGCTACAGAGTTTATAGAGTGAGAGATCAACCAAATGCAACTCACGTGACTAATCCACAACTAATCTTAAAATAAGGACAGAAAACTAGACATGAGCAGACTGCTAGACATGGTAACAGAAGCAGAAAAGTCTGGCACATAAGCAAATGAAGGTACATCCATTCCATTTACAAGCCCATTAATACAAGAATTTAAACCCAGATACTGAGACCTCATAAGCCTGCATTAAGTCTTGGCTGTACACTTCAGCACTGAACAGGCAATATAGTACCTGATTTGCCTTGCGTCCAAGGCCCATCAAAAAGTTGTCAGGCTTTATATCACGGTGAAGAAAACCTCTTGAATGCATATACTCTACTCTGTTAATCTGGTTAGAAAGCAAAGAGATATTTAAAAACTATAAAATAAGGAGAAGTTTTTAATTCATAATTAACTTCAAACAAAATGGGAAATAGAAATACTCACTAATTGGTCTGCTAGCATTAATACTGTTTTCAATGAGAACTTCCTGTTGCAGTAGTTGAACAAATCCTCCAAACTCGGTCCAAGAAGGTCAATTACCATAACATTGTACTCGCCTTCAACTCCAAACCACTTGAGGTGGGGAATCCCAGCTTCATTCAAGAGCAATGGCTAATTAATTTTGAAAAAGAAAAGAAAAGAAAACATGTGCTTTTGAAGAATCTGATGTACGGAAGATACAAGGCAAACTACATCAAAACCTATACAGAATGCAGAAGAATCACATAAAAGACATGAAGGATAAGGTTGAAATAAACTTAAGCTCCCTTGAAAAAAATAGGGGAAAGGATTGGAAGCTCGTTACTTTTTTATTCACACAAATTGTCCCACTGTTATTGCAATATGAGCAAAGAAAAATTTACTAGTTCAGTCCATGAACTTACACAGGAAGCTCGTTACTTTTCTCGGTAGATTCATTAGTACAACACTGATGTCAGTTCTTTTGTGGGAAAAAAATGAATAGAAATTAGTACACAGCTAAACCTAGCAGTTCCATGAGGTGCAAGTTTTAAACAAGTCCCATTGTTTATAAATGTCAGAATTACCATCTAACAAGTTAGCTATCGAAAGTGAACAAACAATAGAACCCAAGAAGGTGAAGCACTGACAGAAAGAAAGAGGCTTACTTCCTCCTTGCAAAAGCATATACAATTTTGATTCATAATGAAGTTGTGGATGCCTTGTTTTCACAGGTTCCTGAAATTTGTAACAGAAAACATATTAGCTTACATGATATTTTAGAGGTAATTGCAAGATGTTCCTGACTAGGCCAATAATTTTTCATCATGCTTGAGTTAGATGCTTGTTCTATAGTTTGGTTCTTCTGACTTCATAATCCTTCATTATTCAGATGATTTAGGACCAGAGTTTCTTTTCTTTCTGAGGGGATAAACCATACGGAGCTAGCCGAAAACCTAACAGGCCATATGACTTTGCCTTCACTGGATCTATTCGAGTACCAAGGGTCTCTAGAACATCTGATACTATATGCTTGTTGGCATAGTGAATCAGATAGAAGCATCACGCAACTCTTTGTAGCATATAGCGTACTTGAATGGAAATATGTTACATTGTATACACTTAAAACTGCAAGTACTCTCGAGTAGTACACAGCTATACTCTGCACGTACTCTTGAGTAGTACACAGTCATGAGTTGACAGCATGCTTCAATCACCAATCATCTCAGCATAGAGAAGTTCCTCTCCTATCTGGTGGAAGGCGAAGAAAAGAGGAGGAAACAATAAAGTGGAAAAGGACAGACGAATAGAAATTTTAGAGCATTTCAATCCTACCCCGGATTCCGGTCTTAAGTGGTATCTTTACAGGTGGAGCACAGGAAACTTTATAGGCCCTTTAGATTCTCAGGAGAAAGAGAAAAGGTCAATAAATTGTTAAACAAGGACTATGATCCTAGGAGATGCCTAAAGCATATCGCCCTTTGCCAGTAAATTTTCCCATAAATGAACATAATATGAAAGAAACGAAACAGTTGAAATCCAGATTGAAGATTTGTGTTCGGAGGAATATCGTACCAGCTTCACAGCAACTTCTTCTCCCGTTTGCACATTTACAGCTTTAACAACAGACAAATAAAAAGTATAAGAATCAGGTGAACAATGCTGCAATCTTTGGCATAAGAGAGGTAACATATCAAAGACACATAGATCACCTAAATAGAGCTCTCCAAATGACCCACCGCCAATCTTCCTTCCAAGCTTGAACTTACCACCAATCACATGCTCCATATCATAAACTCTTGACAAATCCTAATGCCCAATACTTCAATTCAACCGCTTTCAGTCAGATTCTGCCTCAAACCGAGCAAAAACTGCTGCCTAATCCCCACCAAACAATTTTGCCTCAAAACCGAAGATTTACCAATAAGATGCTCGGAGATAGAGAGAAAAAAGAATCTCAACTCTTTTCTAAAACAACCGGATAAATTTGTATTCCCGAAAATCTAAAGCTTCCAACCGATGCCAGCTGACTAGATGGCTAAAGGAAAGAAATTCTGGGGAAAAGATTGGAGATTTCAATCTAATGCCTACCAAAAAGGATAACAAAAAAGAAAAGGGTAGGTTTCATTAAAAAAGAAACCCCAACCTTAGAAACCTACATCCTATGAAAAGTAAAGCCCAAAATCCTGAAATCGGAGCCCCGATTCACCGGAAAACTAAGGTACATTGACCTTATGAACCGACTGCAAATTCGAAACCTGAAGCAGAACCCCAGGAAAAGAGAGACGGAATCTCAATGCAATACGACTTCAGAAACGAATAGAAGAGAGAATTTTTTTTCTCTCCAGAATCCAGATAGAGACAAACGACAAAGGAAATTTGTGTTTTTTATCTCTCTGAAGAGAAGATAGGGGAGATTAGAAAGAGCAGCAAGGTTCTGTCGAAAAAAAAAAAGAAAAACAAAAAGAGCAGCAAGACAAAATATTTAAGGAAAAATTACCAAAGTCCCCGCTAAGGTTGGTCGAACATACATTTTTGTCCCCCATTTTCAAAAACCTACACTTATCCCTTCTTCAAAGTTAACACTTAACACAGTTACTCATCGGGTCAATTGCACATGTGGCCCCTAATCTTTTATTATTGTCCTAGTTTAGACCCTAACCTCAAAACTTTACATGGGATATCTTTAACCTCAATTTTTTTGTTTCATTTTAGACTTTTAAAATATGGAAAGTGTTAAAAATAACGAAAATGGTCACGTGGCATGTTAGGTTGCGGCAGGTAGCCACGTGGCACAATGAATCACTAGCTATAGATGCTTGCAATTGACCACATCAGATATTTAGGGTCTATATGGGGTTAGCCCACATCTCTCATTCCTCCTCCCTCACCCGTCGCCTGCAACCCTCCTCCTTGCCTCTAGCCTTGGCCGATTCCTCCACCTTTCATTTTTGTTCCTAGGGGTGCTCAATCGGTTATTTCGGTTTTAACTGAAACCGAATAATTGAATTTATTTGGTTTTCGGTTTTATGTACTAATAACCGAATAGACCGAAATATATGAGAAAACCGAAATAACAAAAAACCGAAATAAATTAGGTTATTTGGTTTTTTAACCAAAATAACCAAATTTTATATATACACCTTTCAAACCTCAAATATTCATAACATATCTTAATCTAAACACACATTTTAATCACCTAACAAACATCTATAATTCATTTCAAGTCCAAATATCACATTCATGCATATATCAAACATCTATTACATATATAATTCTTTCAAAATCTCAAATATAAATACTAGTGGAATAAAAATTCGGTTATTTCAGTTAACCGAATTTCAATAGAAGGAAACTGAAAACCAAACTGAATTTATATATCGGTTTTTTGTTATAACCAAAAACTGAAAATTCACTTGAAAGTGATAACCGAAAACCAAAATTTTTTTTCAGTTATTTCGAATATAACCAAAATTTTGCTCACCCCTACTTGTTCCCAACCATGTCAAATGAATCGTCGCCCTCTCCTCTGCCTCCCCAAGATCCTTCCATAGACCCATCGCTGCCGTCACCTCTTAAAGCCACTCTCGCCCTCCAAGCGTTGCCGTTCGCTTCCTTGCCCAATATTCCCACTGCACAGTTGTCACACTAAATCCGCGTCGATTGTCACCCCCTTGATGGTCTCCTGATGAGATTGCCCTAATCAATGCGTATCGCGACAAGTGGCATGCTCTCTCAAGGCCACGCACTGGCAAAATGTGGCAGAAGCTATTTCATGGTGCTGCCCCACCACCTCCCCTGCCGAGACACTATCCAGTGTCACCACAAGATGGAACAGCTCCGGAATAGCTACCGAATCAAGATCCAGTGGGCCAGATCACTGCCTCCCGATACGTACTGGTCGACAGAAGAAACCAGGGGAGTGTTCATGCCAATTTAGGATTCGACTACGAGGGAGATAAGGGATGGTGGTGACTCAGGGACGGTGGCACGGCGAAACAAGGACGACTGACTAGGGGGAGCGGTGGTCCGAGGTTTTGAGGGAGGGGAGCGACAGTTGAGGAAAATTTCAGGTTTTGAGAGAAGGAAATGAAAAATTAGGGACCTAGGCTGTTATTTACTTTTTATTCTTCTTTTCTTTCTTCCTTGTCCACGTCAGTGCCATCGTGGCAAATTGCCTACGCTAGCGTGCCACGTGGTCAATTCCGTCAATTTTACACATTTTTCGTCTGTCAAAGGTCTAAAATAGAATAAAAAAATTGAGGTTAATGACGTCTCATGTGAGATTTTGATGTTAGGGTCCAAAATAGGACAATAATAAAAGATTAGGGGTCACTGGTACAATTTACTCGTTATTCATCGTAACAAGGGAATAGAGAAAATGCTTAACTTTATCCTCATATTTTTCGTTCTCATAAACTTTACCCTCAACTTCTGTATCAATACAAGTCAATCCATTGAACAAATTAGAAATTTCAATTAAAAGTAAAAAAAAAAAAAAAAAAAAAAAAAAAAAAAAAAAAAAAAAAACAAACAAATCGAAGATTTGATTTTAGATTTTTGATTTATTTATTTATTATATTTATTTATTTATTTATTTGCCACAAGAAGATTTGATTCAAATCATCAATTGAATCTAAAAAAGAGAAATTGCTCCTTTGTCCGCTCATCGGCCACCCTAATCGCAGCGCCACGCCACCTCATTGTACCACGACCGAAACCGGCAGCGGCAGTTTGTCGCGCGCAGAAGAGGCTAGGTCGACTGGGTAGGTGTTGTTGGCGTGGAAACCGTTGACCTTGGCAGCGGCGAGGACAGCATATGAGGCTTCTCAGCGGCGAAGAAAGACGGGATTCCCGATCCCAAATATTTGAGCCCCAAATCTTCAGCAACCCCTAATCCAATCGAGGAGAACAAAGTCAGAAATCGTCATTGCCGGCCTCCAATTCGGTGAAGAAGAGAAGGCCCATGGATTCCGATCAGTTCCGTTCATGCTGTTCAAAATGATTCCTAGGCAGTTCGTGATTCCTACTTCGATGATTCAGGTGCGATTTGGATGGGATCTGAAATCGAAGCCGAAATCTAACGAGCTGGTTTCCCACGAAACTCCCCAATGAACAGCTTCCCTTTTCGGCGTTGCAAAGAATTTGCGTGAACAGAAATCATGCGTGAGCAATTCCTCCGGCGTGAATGGAAATTGGCGTGAATGGAATCGGCGTGAACGAAATCGTGCGTGAACGGAATCAACGTGAGCAGAAATCGGGATTGCAGAGAAATCGACGTCTGCGGATTTGACTGGGAAGCTAGGAAGCTTAAATCAGAACCCGCAGAGAAATCGTGCGGCGGCGGAGTTAGGAGGGCTGCATGGAGTGAGGAGGCATAGTTTTTTTTTTTCCATTGGAATGGGAAGGACGTAGGGAGACGTGCAGCTTGTTAGATTCAAAAGTTGGGGGTGTAATATTCTTATGGAAGAAGGTTAGGCGGGCAAAGTCAGGGATTTTTTTTTTTTTGTATTATTGGTCATTAATCGAGTTAACTATGAGGGGGTAAATGTAGATTTCTGAAAAATGAAGGAAAAAACTGTATGTTAGACCAAACATTAGGGGTTTTGGTAATTTTCACAATAATAAACGAACTCGGATTTGTTTTGTTTTTTTTTTTCTGATTTCGCCTTAAAAAATTTTACTTCCATCTTTTTGGCTTTCAGTTTTGTTTGGTTTTCCTATTTCCACATGTGGACAAAAAATAAAATGATATATTACTTGGGTAAGTCTCACGTGGACCAATACTACCCTTTAAAACATAAAATAAATGTGAACACATTAAATCTCTTATTTTTTTAAAATTGGAGAAATGTACACATTAGATATCAGATATATACAATCTCAATATATACATGAAATAAGGAATTTATATAAATAATATCTAACATACGTACAAATAAGATCACAGATATATTATTAATATATTCAGTAGTATGTATGAGTTCAATCTTTTATAAAAAACAGGTGTGAACTTGTAAAATATCACTTTCTGCCAAAACTTGAGATACATACAAATTAGATGATAAATATGTATGAGTTAGATGTATAATGCAAGTGATAGATTTATACAAAATATGTTATGCATATGTACAAATGAGATCGTATATCTGTTACTGATATATTATTTTTGTTTGTAAATAATTTATGATTTCTTCTACATTATAATTATAATTTTATATCTTTACATGTATCATTTTACGCTTGCGTACATATTTGTACTTGAAAAAAAATATATTAGGGACTCATTTAGAAAAATAAATAAATAAATAAAACATGAGGGACAAAATGTAGCTTTTTACACCAAACCCTTCCCCTGAACTAAATGTGCGTAGCACGCTATAGCACCCTCATCTTCTATCAAAAAAAGGGACCTTGATTGTTGGTGAATTTTGGGATGACTGCCGCACTCCAATAATGAGTTTAGGGAAAGCATGACAGAGGAGGAATTCGATGTCATCGCCCTTCCCCTCTACCATCAACTATGAAATTGGTTTTGGAATCAAAGATTGAGATCTAAAGTGATCTATTTGGCTTCTTAGCTTTTCCGATGACTCGAGCATGGATTTAGATGATTTCTGGAGGATTCTTGAGATAGCTAGAGTGGATGTTTGGGGTTTCATTGAAATCACCGTGTTGATGGGTGTGGATTCGCATTTTGGGCGGAGAAAAAGAAGCAGATGTGGTGACTAACAAGGAGTACGATGGGAGATGATGATAGAGATACACTGGTTATTATAATATTTTAATGAGGGTAAAAACGTAACTATAGCAGTATGACACATGTAGGATAGGGCAAATATCAAGCACTTCTGTATTACTTTTCTCCACCCAAATATATTGTCAATTTTTTGTTATGAAGTCACATTTTGTTTGTTTGTTTTATAGCATTTTGAGATATTTTTACTTCGGAAAAATTATAGAAACCCTTTTGCAGCTTACTGTAATCTACACTTTGTTCATCTATTTTAGAAAATCTACATTTGACCCCTACTTACTTTACGATGCTTGACAACATCTTCTGAAATCTTAATCTAAACTCTGTAGTAACTATATTCCATTCATTTCAAAAATTTTTATGTTTTTTACAGTTAACTAACTTTTAAAAAATACTGATTTACATTCAAATAGAGGAAAATGCATTTATAGAGAAGAAAATTTGGTGATTTAAAATATCTGTTAACTATAAAAAAACATTGGAGAGATTAATATTACTGAAATATAGTTATTATACAATTTAAATTATGATTTTAAAGGTTATTATTGAGCGGTATAAAAGAAATAGAGATAAGTTGTTTTCAAAAATAAGGTGGCAAAATGTAAGTTAGGCTCAATTTTAGGAGATTATTGTAAGTTTCCTATTTAACTTTTATCATAAAATTTTATTTTTATTTATTTTTAACTAACAAAAATTTATTTATTTCAACTAACAAAAAGTTAGATAAAAAATCTCATAGATTAAGATGATGTAAAGAATGTAATTACTTAGTAGATAAAAAATCTCATAGATTAAGAAGATATAAAGAAAGTAATTACTAACTCAATCTTATTTTTTTTTCAATATTTAATATTTCTGTCAGTATGATATTTTCCAACATTTTTAGATTTAATAAATTATTTTTTCATATTATTTTTCAAACCATCAATTTTAGTATTCACTCTTAATATTTTTTTAGTTATTTGCAAAAATTGAAAGACAAAAGTGAAAACAACACATAAACATTTTTCTCTTTTTTAATCTTTATATCAAACTTAAATATTTCAAAAGAATCTAGAAAAACTAAATATTTTTATAAAGATAGATTTAAAATAATTTATATCACATGTAAAAAATCAAGATAACCATAAACTAGGTGAAGAATTAAAAATGTTGGAAAAGGGTAGTAATATGAAAATAGAAAAAAATGTTTCGCTAAGAAAAGGTACATAATAAAAAATAAATATTTGCCGTAGTTTATGGCATGAAAGAGGGGGAAAAGCGCCAGATTCTCATATGTGCCCCCATGCTGTAAATATCTTCGCATCGGAACTCATACGGTTCACATGGACCATCTACTCCATTTAGCGTGAAAAAATAGGAGGTCGAAATATGACAGGAAATAAAAAAATTTTAGCACAAAATTCTCACCCATGGTCCCCAAATCCCAGGTCGAGTGGCAAGTTTTTGGCCTGCGACATCCACGGTCTCAATTCAAGACACCTCTTATTCCTCAACTTACAAAAAAACTTCTAGCGTAAAGAATTCTGAGTAGTAAAAAAAAAAAAAAAATTCTATCTCATAACTCTTTGTAAAAAATTTTCTCACAATTCTGAAACCCAAAAACATAACTAGTACTGCACTAATTCTCACCATTCTCTCCCACTCTCACTGTCAAATGGGCAGAAATAATAGGGTCTAACATTACCCCACCCCAATTTCGCACAAATTCCACATAAAAATTTTGATCTTCCCATCCCCAATCTCATGAATAAGCCATCAATTTCAGACAAAAAAAATTTTTGAATTGCGCATAGCCCGACACCATCTCATGCAAATCCAGTGGGTTCGTGGTTGTGGTGCAATTTTATCAAACAATTCTATGGTTTTACAGTGAGTTTGAATTAACTCATGGCTGAGTTCAATTTTTGGCAAATTAGGAGGTTGAGGTCCTCAAGTTAATGTTACGATTCAGACATTTCTTCCAAAACATCATCGAGTTTTATAATAGCTTGTTTGAGTTTGATTGTATAGCATGAATTATTGATTGATTTGGACTCTTAATTGTTGTTGTTATTGTGTGAATCCAGGTACCTATTGTGTGAGTGTGAAGTTTTCAAAGTAGTACACATGTTTGAACAAATTTTATTTGTACATGTAAGAAATTAGGGTGCTAGCGCATAAATGTGTAGTTTTTTTTTTTTTGTAATCAGAAATAAGTGTAAATGATGGGAGTTAATAAAACATAGAAGTAGCAATATGATGAGCGAGAAAAATTTTGGATCTTGGGACCACAATCACCATGCAACACTACATAGAATTGATCAGGTCTACCATATGTTGTGTAGAAGTCATAATGACAGTATTTATAGATAGAAAACCAGATAATGTCCGGAGAGATTGAGAACAATATGTAAGAATCGTTACAAAGGTGATGTGATGAGCATATGCAAATAACAAAGCTTTATGAATTACCCATAGCTCAGCCTCCAATACATATTCATACCAAGGGATGAGAATGCCTTTATACTGTCTGGGAAGAGCATCTAAGCCAAACCAAACCCAAGCAATTGCATCAAGGCTAGTTGATCTCTACAGGCTTTGTTAATAATGCAAATATCTAATTTAATAGAAGCATACTGATTCCTCAAGTGAACCCAAGTACAACAAAGAGCAGAATGGGGTTTGAAAGAGGATTAAGAGAATCTCTATTGAAGATCTTTGGCAAAGGAGAGCTGAGAAACAAATCATCCTGTCTAACAATTAATAAAGGTATGTAGAAAGGAAGATTTTTAAAAATGCTCTCATTCCTATCAATTCAGATAGTCCAAAGAGTGGATACAAGAAAGTGAATCTAGTCTAACGAGAGTTGCTTTTGATAATACAACAAATTGGCAAATCATGATTCAAAAAGAGAAGAATGCAAAGGGAGTGCAAAAGTTAGCCCATAGATCCTGATAACCTAAGCAGCCCTAAAAGAGGTGAACCATTAATTCTAGGGTGGCATGGCAGCAGGGGCAAAGTGGGTCCATAAAGCCACCATAAGAAGCTAGATTTTCTTGTGTTAGTAAAGTCCAAGATAGACATTTCCATTAAAAAAAAATTAAATTTCTGCGAGATGTGGGATACCCAAATAGACTTGAGGATAGCAGAAAATTCCACATAAGGAGGACAATTTACAGAGTTCCTAGCAGGACTAAGAATAACAACCAACTTCTTCTAGAGCTCTAAGTTATAACCTTGTTTAATAGTAATAGTGAAGAATCCAAAGCACTGCACATCTAAGGTACAACATCACAATCATTCATCACGGAAGGGGGAGGAATTTGTAAGATAAGATTAACTATTTATGGAGGGAAAAGGGCATTTAGAATAGGGACCTTCCAATGATGCTCTTCTAGGTTGTAAAGATCTGAAAGTCGAAGAGTATGATCCTTAAAAATATTCCCAAAGAGAGTGCGTAATAATCTGATGGAATGCCCAGAAGTCATATATCCTCCAAAACTTAGATTGATTTCCCATCACCTATATTCCAAAACAAATGATATTTTAGAAGGTTTCATCCATACAATAGACTTTACCAAATGATAGTTTCATTTCCTGTAGCCTTAGCTAACCAGACAAAATGTAACTTCCCATATTTAGCAGTAAGTAGTCGATAAATTAAAGTATTGCTATCACCCGTAAACATACGCCAAAAGATCTTTGTGAGTATAATTTGATTAAATAATTGGAGAACTTTTTTTCCTAAGTTCACCAAGACCTTTAGAAAGCTGGAAGAAACCCTGGAGCCTAAGATAAACTCTTTGTTTATCCTAAGAATCAGACCATCAAAAGTCTTTGTAAGTAGAATTTGATTAAATAATTGGAGAACTTTTACCCCAAATTCACTAAGACCTTTAAGTAGACCCTAGTGCCTAAGATGGACACCACATTTATCCTGAGTACCAAACCATCAAAAGTGAATAAATTGTGTAGATAGCTTATCGGACATAGTCCTTCAAAAGAGACATAACATATATAGGGATGGATGACAAAGTCAAGTGGATAAAGGTAAGGTGACCCGCATGGTTTAGTAATTTCCCTTTCCATCTAGCTAGGTGCCTGTGAACTTGGTCCATAAGAAACTGGAAAAAAAATATAGTGCAAAAGAGTTTTGATCAACCCAAGTAGGAGGGGATGACATCACTAGCTCGAAAAGGCAATACTAAGATGATATCATTCTTAACAAAGTCATTATACTGCTACTAAAGAGCCATTCAGATTTTTGAAAATTAACTCATTGGCTTGCCGTGATTTCAAAATCCTGAAAAGTATGACGAAGGGCCTATATAGCTGGTAGTGTTAAGTGGAACGAGACAAGGCAGTTATCAACAAAGAATAAGTGGTTAATTTTTGAACCATCCCTACTTGCACAAAGACCATTAACAATACATTGGGATTGAAGTTTCTCAAGTGTACTAGAGAAAGTTTTGGCACAAAGAATAAAAATATAAAGAGATGGTGGATCCAATTTATTAGGAAAATGCATGGGGCGGAGAACCATTTAATGGTACAACCATACCAAAATCAAATAGGACATTGTCGTCACACATTGCATAATGAGGTGATTCCATTTTTTGGGAAAATGCATGGGGCGGAGAATTGTCTTAATGAACTACCACTAAAGATTATCATAAGCTTTTGTAATATCCAATTTCAATGAAGCCTTGGTTGCCCAGGTGCCAATAGAGCTAGGAGTATAAGAAAGAGTAGATAAGAGTTCATTGACTACAATAATGTTATCTTGAATGTTTCAGCCTGGGATAATAGGCTTTTTGGAAGAGGAAATCAATGATTGCAAAATCGATTTTAACTGGTTAACCATGGCTTTAGCAATAACTTTGTGTAAGGTATTGCATAAATGAATAGGCCTTAAAATCGTCCACCATATGAATTTCATTAAATTTTGGGAATAGTGTAATAGAGGTATGATTGACTTGTTCTAAGAGGAAACCACCAATTAAAAAAGAAAAAGCAACAGTAGTTACCTTATTGCCTAAAGTTCCCAATAACTAATTGAAAACAATTGGTCACAGTCCATCCAACCCTGATACTTTAAAGTTGCCTTGGTTAAAAACATCTTTTCGTATTTCTTCCTTGGTAAAAGAAACCACAAGTATAGCACACTGTTGGTCAAATAACTTCTTAGTAATATCTGTATAGAACATATCTTGATAGTGAATACAACCAATAGAAGGAGGAGTGGAATGAGAAAATTTTTTTTACACACACCGCAAATATACAATTGTTGAACTAGTAAAACCAATGAGATGGGGTTGTGTCCACAAGGATCAAGTGCTAAAGAAAACTAAGCTACCTAAAAATTATAAGAAAATGAGCTAAAAAATATTAAGTGCTTAAACTGAATAAAAAGTGATAAATGATTAACTACTTGCAACTATTAAAAATTACCAATTAAATCCTTGAAGAAACTAACACTAACTACTACTTGTAAGTTTAATCAAATAATTATGGGAAATAAATTCTTCTAAAGTAATTAATCCGCTTGGAATCCACTTTGAGCTTGTTTACTAACCATGTATATCGTTTACCAATTTATTGTAGATGAAATTATTTGATAACAAATTCTCTCTCATAAGGTGAATTTATTTAACCTTTCTAATATTGAATGACAATTTTTTTTCACCCAAAATTAAAGGAGTTTAAGCTCTATGTGGTTTATTTATCTCTTAAAGACTCAGCGCTTCTGTTCTTTAGGTGATTATAACTCAGTTTGTCTTTTTCTTCTAACACAAATTTTTTCTCCCGAAGATCAATTTGCATCATGAAATCAACTAATGTCCAAGAGTCTCAACAATCATGCATGAGATCAAACTAAATAATAAATTCAATAAATAGTATAGGGTTCGAGCAAACAATTATCAAAGTATAATCCAAAATTCACAATCACTCTAGAAGATGGAAAAATCTAGCCTAATATCATATTTGAAGCAAACCCAACAAAGCAACTAAAATTCATGTTTGATCCAAAAAATGGAGAAAAAAAATTATAAGAAGCTTGAAGAATTGGGGCTTCAAGAATGCACGAGCTGCTCTTTCTCCTCTTTTGTGATTTTTCAATTTGTTCTTCGTTGTCTCTCCTCTATGGCTGTTGTCATCCTATAATCTTCTTGTTATTGTGTATTTCAATTTTTTATAGCTTCCAATTGTCACACGTCTCTCTTTCCTATGCACTACACTTGCCCAACTTTAGCCTTCAATTGTTGCTGTAGCATTAGGAATTTGATGTTGTTGCACCAATGCTAGGTTGAAACAATCTTGCTCGCTAACACATGGTGTCATTGCAGCAATTTTTAGCAACTCTAAGCTCTTTTAATGCATTCTTTTTTCATACCTTGAGTTCTAAGAATACTACCACTTACAATTTTCTCCTTAACCGACACCAAGACATAAAAAACAATGTTAGAAGACCATAAATCTTTCATAAATTAAGCTCAATTATGGGGTAAAAATTTCACCTTTCATATATTTATGAAAAGTCTTTCGAATATGAGCACAAATATCATCCTCCTAATATAATCACTGGTTATTATTCATCTGAAGAGCAAATATATGGCTCCGTATATATTTGTTCTTCGTGGATTATTGAAAAAATTGTGTATTAGAGTCCCTTGAAGTAAGCCATTTGATCATCGATTTCTATGCTCACATGTTTTTTTTTACTACTAATAAAGTATTATGCTATTTTCTATGCTCCTGAAATTTATATTAGCGCTTAAGAAAGTTTGGTAGCAGCTAAACCTTGTGAAGTTGATGCTCCACTTGATTAATCTTATTGTGGATATGGCCTAGCATGTCTTGTTCCATTGATGAATGACTTAAATGATTCTATTGCATTTAGTAACCAGTCGGAATGTAGAAGGTCCCCGTACCTTATAATTTTATGAAGTTCTGAAGAGGTTTTCACACTTCTCGTGGTGCAGCCATAAAGCTTCAAAATGCGTTGGACGGTGATAGAAAGGCCAGTTGGGACTCATATTTAGGAGTAGCAAAGCATAGTTTGATCATTGGATACCAAGGTTGACCAGAGTAAAATCCTAGATCAAATCAAACCAGTTCAAGTTTGACTAGGCTTTATCAATGACTTCCATGACTAAACCATCACCATTATGGAAGTTAGACCACATAAAATAGGATCCACTTGATGGAAGTTACATGAGGCCTAGAGAATCTATGAGTGATTAGAGATATGCCACTTTTAGGAAAACATGAGTATTCTTCCCTATTTTTTTAGATGCTGACATAACCTGGTTGAAATCGCCAATTAGAAGAATGAGGCCTCAAATGTTAGAAAAGATACATATGATAGTGTCCTAAGTCTGATTGTGGAATTGGACCTTAAGTGACCATACACAAAACCAATATACCAACAATGCCCTAGCTCATCCTGAAGATTCATCAAAATAAGATGATGGTCATAAAACAAAACTTGACTAGTACAATAAAAAGAGTGCCAACCTAGCCAAAGTCCACCATTTCTGCCAGTAGCATCAACCACCACTTGTTGATCATAACTTGGTTAACTTATGGCTCTGTTTACATTAGTAGAATCCATTTTCATTTCTTTAAAAAATAAGAAGTCAGGCCGATGATGTTGAACTAGCAACTGAAGATGATGAATCATCATGGCTCGACCTAAACTTCAACAATTGAAGCTAAAAAGCCTCATGGCGATTCAGGGGTTTGTTGAGGAATAAACCCCAAAAATCCTCGTCCTAAATTAAAGCTAAGGGTAACATTAACTTGTAGATCAAAGTAGTGTACGGGCTGGGTACAAATAAAACTCATGTCTCCTACACCCTGGAAGGAATGATCAAACACAAAAGAGGATACTTGTTTCTTGGTACTTGAGAAAAAATTATTTGATTCGCAACCATCTTCATTAGCTAAAGCAACCTAGATAACTGAAGTAGTCAGATTAGCCCGTGTAGAAAAGTGGGCTTTCCAATGTAGAAAACTAGACTGTTATTGTATGAAACTGAGTTCCTTTTGGAACGAATTCCTATTTGATGAAAATGGGTATCTATTTGGGTGAATATGGATTCCTATGTGTGAAAATTGGGTTGATATTACATAAAATCAAGTTCCTATTGCATAAAGTTGAATTTAGTTACTATTGTACAAACACACACACACACACACACATGTAAGTACGAGTTTTTATTGTACAAAGTTGAGTTATAATTGTGTGAAACTTAGCTCTCATTGTACAAAGTCAAATTGTTATTGTACTAAATTAAGTTGTTAATGTACAAAACTATATGAAATTTGGGTTTCTATTGTATAAATGTTGAGTTCTTATTGTATAAACCTATGATACTCACACACAAAATTGAGCTCTCATCATATATACACAAAGTTCCCATGGTACAAAATTGAAATTTTGATATACAAAACTGAAATTAGATTTCTATATATGAATTTGATATGCCAATGTATTAAACTTAGTTCTTGTTGAACGAAACTGAGTTCATATTAAATGGAATTGAATTTCTATTATACAAAATTACATTCCTATTTTATAAAATTACCTTTCTTAGCAGGCCAACAAAAACTCTCTTAATATAATTGTTTAAAGTGAAAAAATAAATATCCTTTTTTGATTATTACCATATTTATTATTTTGATAATTACCTTATCAGAACCAATTTTAATAATTTCCACATAAAAATCCTTTTTAACAATTATTATATTTTTTTCCCAAAAAATCACGTTAAATTATCACCAAAACCACTTATTTATTCTAATATATTGATTCTTCTTGATTTTCTCTAACCAAAACTAATAGACACTTAATGTGAAGTCTATAGTTCGTGTGCACCTCAAAATCTGTCTCTCAAATTTGATAACTGGTCCAAGACAAAATAAATGCTTTTAGACATGTTTAGATTGTGCTAAATGCACTTAATGGTCAATGTTAACTAGTAAATTTACATTTTAACCTTTGAAGGAAGGTAAAATTTCTATGATATTAGATAATAAGCTATTTAAACTATTATTTTTAATTTTATTGATATTTCACTTAATTTTATATTAATTGAAATTACATAATTAAAAAATAACAAAAAGTATTTTTTTAAAAAAAAAATTATTTAAAGAAATAAATATTTTTAAATAAATTTTATTTTTAATACAAAAATGTTAAAAAAAATTAATCACCAAGTGAGTATTAAGTAGATTGAGTGTTAGTTTTCAAGCGATATTAATTCTAAAAAAATAAGCAAAAATTGCAAATAACATGCTTTTCAATGAATTTTTGAATTCATTTTACATATATTAAACATTTTTTCGTATATATAGACCATTATACAGTCTCTTTTTTTTTTTTTTTTGTATCCATTGTACAATCTTTGGAAATGATCTGCAAATAGTTGTTCAGCTGCTTTTTCTATAGGCTTAGCCCCTTTAATTTTTTTTTTCTCTTAGAGCTATTCAATTAAATCAATGTCATTACAAATTGAGTTATTTTAGTTTTTATAAAATTTTTTGGTTTATTAATCAAATGTTTGAAATGCTATGCCAATTTTTTTTGTCTCAAAGGCACGAGCTTTACTCTTATAGCTATAAAATGCTCAAAATGAACAACACTTTTTATAAGGCTGTCATAAGGCTCATAACAATATTTCTTATTTAATGAAAAATATTTTACATAATAACAAATTTATATAATAGAATAACATTTCTTACTAAACGGGATAACATTATTTACAAACAATATTTATTATGAAACAAACTACTACACCTTATGGATCATCAAATTTATATGAATGGAACAACATTTTTTTACTGAATGAATCAACATTATTCATGAAACAAAATTTTCTATAAAATGAATAACATTTTACGAAATGAAAAATTTGTTTGAATGAAACAATCTTTGTGATTGAATGAAACAACCTTTATTACTGAGTGCAACAAAATTTTTTATAAAATGAATGCATGTTGTAGACCAACAAATTTATATGAATAAAATAATATTTTTTAATGAATATAACAACATTTTATTACAAAAAAAAAATAGCATTTTATAAATTCAATAAATTCATCTCTTCCTCATGCCCGTTCTCATAAAAAGCTCGGGCCTCCAGTGAGTTATTCCAGACTTGGAATTTCTCATATCCTGTCTTGCCTTTATCTTTTTCTCTCCCTTTTCCACCATCTTTCTCATGTGTTTTTAACAATAATTCTTGCTCAAATTTTGGCCACCTTTATCACAATTATGGACCGCACATTTAATGAATTTACAACATCTTAACAATTTGATTTAACAACTATAGCCACTTTATGCTCCTCGTTGAAGGCCCCCACTATGGCTTCCTACCTTCTCGACTTTTAAATTGGATGCTTCCCTATTTGCTTCGTCAACATCTCAACATCTTCTTTATTCCACTCATCTTCTCTTCCATTTCCCACATCTAAACTAAAACCCACGTTTATAATCTTTTTCTTTCTTTCCAATTTTGAGTACCAATTTGCTTTCAACCACTTCTCAATTTGCTTTCAACCATTTGTAAGCATCTTTTTCTTTGGTTCAGTCTTAGATAGAGGATTTGGATCAACATGATGGGGAATGATTGGGCTTTTCTTGATGTGAATATCGTTTCTAATGATGGAAGTAGGAGTAAATGGGGGCTGATAAAGAAGAAGAGGAAGGGCTAGATGTGAAGAGATTTGAAGGGCTTTGCTTCGACAGAAGGAAAGGAAAGATAGAGAAAAACACAAACAAGTGGAAAGGTGAAGAATAGAAGGGTCTTAAAGGCATTGAATGGAAGGTTTATGATAGAAGGAAGAGAAAACAATGACTGCTGATTTTAAGATAAAGTGGATATTATGGTAGAAATCGTAAATAAACCCAAACTAAAGGTGTAGAGTCTAGATGAAATATAGGTTATTCTCACCTTACCTACAAGGCATATCATAAACTCTTTTCACATTCCATTTTAGTTTTAAAAATGGGCCAAACAACATTTTTTCTTGTGCGCCCAAATATCATTTTTTTTTGTATAAAAGTGAAATCAAAACATTGATTGAAGTGTATGGACTAGTATAAGCCAAAAAGACATGACAAACATGGAGTGACCACATCCATAGGGGCAGGCTTTCTTTGTCATCATGTCGTCCAATCTCCAACTTTAACAAGAATAAGAACTAATAGACCTAAATGCTCTTAACTCCCTAAAAAAAAGAAGAAATCAAGGCAAGAAAGCCTAGAATGCATTGAATAGTTCCACAGCTTACCTCTCAATCCTAATCTAAATAACTACCTACCTAGATGTGCGGGAAACAATATTACAAGAAAAAAAATGAGTAAGGGACACAAATGAACCAAACCAAGCAAAAACAATAAACGATCATTTGATCTTTAACCTAAGCAAGCAAATAGAATCAACAATAAAATTAAGCTATATATGGTTGTAGACAAGATCGATCAATAGTCGTCATTTAAAAACAAACATTACCTTACCTACAAGGCATATCATAAACCCTTTTCCATTCCATTTTAGTTTGAAAAATAGGCCAAACAACATTTTTTCTCGTGCGACAAAATATCATTTCTTTTTGTATAAAAGTGAAATCAGAACATTGATTGAAGTGTATGGACCTCCTTAAAAAGGAAGAAATAAAAGCAAGAAAATCTAGAATGTATCGAATAGTTCCACAACTTACCTCTCCATCCTAATCCAAATGGCTAGTTACCAAGATGTGCGGGAAACAATATTACAAGAAAACAAATAAGTAAGAGACACAAATGAACCAAATCAAGCAAAAACAACAAACAACCATATGATCTTCTACCCAAGCAAACAAATAGAATCGATAATAAAATTGAGCTATATATGGTTATAGACAAGATCGATCAATAGTCGTCATTTTAAAACAAACATTAAATAATCAAATGCTAGCTGGCTAATTGTGTAATAATGGTGGAAAGTTCAGAATCAATTGTGTAAACAATAAGATTTTAGGGACTGAAATCAGAATTTTATTTGGAACCTAAGCATCTTAGAATAAAGTTATTACCTATGTTTTTTTTTTGTACTCATAATTTATAAATAGATATGAAAGCAGTAAATTTGGTTATATTATTGTTTCATATTTTTTAAAAATTTGAAAAAAAATTCTCAGATTAACATATGTGATTTGAAATATACAGAAAAATGACAAGTGGCGATTTCCATTTATACCCCCATTAATGAACACGTGTCACAACATGATTAGTTGTCTAATTGACTTTATCCAATTTAGCATGTATTTACAAATTTGCCATGTACCCTTAAACAATGACACGTGTTATAACCTTTCAACATTATTTTTTTGAACATGTGTTCTAAGTCCATAAATAATGTTGGCTCCCACATTTTCCTGCGGTTCCAAACTGTTTATCCCATGATCCTATTACTTCAGTTTTATTTCCATTTTAAAGCAGCAGTTATTTTTTAGTTATATCCAACTATTCTGGGTTTGTTGTATTTCAAATGTGTATTTATTCTCTGCCTTTTGTAAGCCACTTCTATTAACCATCCCATATCCCTACTACCCTAGCCCACAATTTATTTACGGTTACACCATAATCAGTATAAAAACAATAGCAAATTACAGTTTCATTTTTCCTATTTACATTTAAAAAATATAGTTGTGATTCTTGCGAAGTTTGTTAACAAAGAAGTGGCATTTGTCCTTAGTTTCCTAGTGCAGCAGTCCTTTCCTTCATCCATCAACTTTAAGGGTAAGAATATGTGTGATTTGAAGTTATTTACATAGTAAAAACATGGCTAATACATTTCATTTCATACATTTGCAAAAAATTGAAGGTAATTGCTACACAGTTGCCCAGTAGTAAAGAAATACAAGGTTTATGTTGCTACAAATTGTATGCAAATTCAAGCAAGGATAAAAAAAATGCCATCATTTTTTTTCTACTCAGTAAACTCATCATTTTATTATAGTCAATTACAAGCAAAGAACAAAAGATCTAATACTTTTTTCCTGCTAATTTAGTGCAGGCAACCAAAAAATCACAACTTACAAGCTTTCACACTAACATGAAACAGTATAGCAACAGCAAAAACGTAGCAAGTTCAACTTTAATTTACCATTGAAAAAGTAGCATAACCCTCTGAAAATTATTTTCCATACATTAACAGAATGCTTTTTTTGCACCAAAATACTTAGTGACTATATTTAATTGAAATAGGTTACATTATATCCGAAGAAACAGCATCAAAAGCACTAATTCAAACCAACTTTACAAGTTATCATTTCAATAATAGCATGTGTTACATTTTATATTTCAACTATATAATTCACTGCTTTTATTAGTTTTTTTGTTTCCCTTCCAATTGTCAAAATTGTCTTTATTAGTTAAATAGATGTCTTGTGCAAGTATGAAAACAATGCATAAAGTACCCATAAAACATGCCATAAATCCTTGTATAAGTAGGAGTAGAAATCTACAATAGTCAGCTTTTGTCCATCTTCATAAAATACTTAAGAAAATCAATTTATTCCTACCTGTTTTACTATGGAAATGCAACGTGATTAATTTTTTTAAAAAAATTAGCAAGAAATACATTTTTAGCCACAAAAATGCTATTCATTTTTGCCTATGTTCAGCCACATTTTCCTGATTCCTAGATGCAATATTATAAACTATTAATGAAAAGGGTTTACTTCAATTTTCTGTGACATGTTTGTTTTACCAGCATCTTCTCAATACCTAGATTTCATTAATTATCTTTCCTACAATATCACTTTACATGATTGGTTTTCAATTTATTAACTGTGTCCCAGCCATACAGATAAAATCACATTGCATTTTCTAAGGAATAGGTTAATTTTAAAAAAAAATAGAAAGAAATACATTTTCTGCCATAAAAATGACTTTCATTTTTGCCCATGTCCAACCACTTTTTCTTGATTCATAGATTCAATATTATAAATTATTAATGAAAAGTGTTTACTTTAATTTTTTGTGACACATTTGTTTTACCAGCATCTTTTTAGTACCCAATTTTCATCAATTATCTTTCACACAATGTTACTTTATATGTTTGGTTTTTAATTTATTAACTATGCCCTTGATGTACAGATAAAACCACATTGCATTTCCTAAGGAATGTGTATTATTCTATGGTAAAATATTCATGCATATACATTAGTTAATAGACAAAGTGCTCAAAGATGCATGTTAATTTCTATTGATCAACAAAGAATGATCAAAAGTATGCATGTTTTACATAGTTAAATTACCCAACAAACAACCACAGTAACTTAGAAATATTATACCTGAATTGATTGAAATGTATCTAATACTTATCTTGGTATCATTTCTATTCCCACAGTTATTCCCCTTTCATCAAAAGTGTCCAGTTGGTTCAGATGTCTCTCAGTTAATATGTAATGCATTAAAAAAAAGTCATATATAAGAAAAAAGATAGAAGAAACTAATTAATACAGAAAAATATATTATACACATTATATATATATATATATTATATATATATATATATATATATATTTATGGCTAAAATCCACCCGGAGTATCCTAGCTTTTATTTTTGTCCTAAACTGGTACTTGATCTTTGAATTTGTCTTATTGAACTACCTAACCTATGTTAAACGTTTCAATTAAGTACTTTCCATTGATTCCATCATTAAATCTAACAGAAATTGCTGACATGACATTAATTAGTGCTACAATAAACTTAAAATAATAACTTTGGACCCTAAACTTTTGCAACCACTAATTCTAACCGCGAAATTTACAGATCTAACACCTAAACCACTTTTTTTTGTTTGGTTAGGTACTGGGATTTGAAAAAATTCAAATCCTAAACTTTTCCCACCAGCTTCTCACCGCCGTTGATCACCTATACCAAATCAACACCTCTCTCCACCCTTATCATCTCATCGTCCGGTGGGTCCTTGCTCCCCAGACCCTTCATCATTGTTGCTCGGCCAGACATCGGTATCGTCGTGGCATAGAAAAGTCCATAGAAAAGGCCAATCGCTCCACAGACCCTTCGTTGTCGCTCCGCAGACCCTTCATCGTCACTGCTTGTTGCTTCCATCCTCATCGATGAGCTCATAGAAAAGGCTGATCGCTTCCATCTCTAAACGACGTGTCGGGGTTGAAGAGGGCAGACATCGAAATCGCCGTGGCAGACACCAAGGCTAGGTTAGGTTGATTGAGCATAAATCACTGCCTGGGCTGAGTGGCGAAGGGAGTGGAGATGCCGATCGAGCAGACCCCTCAATTCATTACTCTCTAGCAGCGATGCCGATTCTAATCATCGACGTTGGGGCATTGGTAAACGTAGTCATTTATATGTTAGATATATAAATTTTAGGCTTAGAATTAGTGGTTGGAAAATTTTAAAGTCCAAAGTTGTTATTTTAAGTTTACTGTAACATTAATTAATGCCACGCTAGCAATTTTCATTAAACTTAATGATGGAATCAACGGAAAGTACCCAATTGAAACGTTTAACATAGGTTAAGTAGTTAAATAGGACAAATTCAAAGATCAGTACCAGTTTGGGACAAAAATAAAAGCTAGGGTACCCTTGTGGATTTTACCCTATATAATATTATAATGTATGATATATAATAATAATATAATATATTATATATACACTATATAATTATATGCATCATATATATTAGTGTATGATATATATTAACATATATATCACATATATTAATCTAACATATATAATATACTATAATGTATCACATATTATAATGCATGTAACAAATATATATATATCACATATCACATATATTATAATGTAACATAACCCAGCCCATATAAATATTAGAATCTAGCCCATATATTAGAACTCAACCCATATAACATAATCCATATAAATTCATCATGACCTAGCCTCATATCTCATAAGTCTGTCACCCCTTCTCTCTCAACTCCCCCATCTCACTCATCCTCTTGTGGCCCGTCCTCACAGCCCTTTCCGTCACCGAACCGTCCTCTTCGTTTCTCCGTTTCACTGTCCTCTCAATGCTCTCTATCTCTCGGTCCTCTCCGTTTTGCCGTCCTCTCAGTCCTCTATGTCTCTTCGTTGTTGTTCCTTATCCTCCTCGTTGCTTTGTCATCCTCTCCAGTTCTTTCTCGGTTCTTGCCATTTGGCAGTTCGCCGTTTGCTCCTCACCTGCCTTGCTCCTCTTTCCTAGCAACTTGCTTCTCCTCGTTGCCGTTGGCTTCTCTTCTCCATTCGTGTTATTCATCAGCCCACCGCTTTCATAGATCTGGTTAAGAATTACTTAGATCTGTGTTTTGTAGTTGTGATTTTATTCGGAGTTTTGTAATTTATGTTTTTGAATTTTGGGAATCTGGTTTTGAATTGTGATTTTGTTGTTTTTGTGCAGATCTGTTTTTGTTGTGATTTGTTGCGATTTTAGTAGTTTATGTTATTTTTGTAATTTTGTAATTTACGATTTTTGTAATTTTGTGATTCTCCAATTTTTGTGATTTTACAATTTTGTTGTTTTGTGAATCTTTTGTTTTTGAATTTTGTAATTACAAAATATAATTTTAGTAAATATATTTTTTTTATTATTATAAAATATAGTATTTGTTAATATAAAAATATATTTCTTAGTAAATAAAAAAAATTATTAACTATTTATTTATATTTTTTTGCATAGATTTTCCAATGGTTAGTTGTTGGAAATTTCCAATAGCTAATTTTCCAACGGTTAGCCGTTGATAATATTAACAGTAAAAAATTAAGCCATTGGAAAATTTGTTTATAGTGTGTTTTTTTGCCAATGCGCTTGTTTTCAACGGCCCTGCTTTAGAAAAATCCAATTTCCAGCCTCCAACGCAAGGCTGTTGGAAAAGGTCAATGGAAAATGACATTTTTTCAGTAGTGCACACTTAAATGAAATAAAAATTAAACTATTGTTTGGATGCCACTTAAAGCCCCAATGTTTATAAATTGATATTTTTCAATAGCTACCTTATTTGATTGTAATTATATTGTTTTTGGTAAATTATTATATTATTTTTCAATTTTATTATATTATTTTCTTGTAACAAATGTTGTTACTATATTTCAAACTTACGATCTCTATTGCTTAATTTATTCCTCATTCTCCACAAATGTTCTTTAATATTTTAATTTTTAAATGCCTATGAGTACGAGAAAAAAACCAATTTAATTCATTTTTTATTTTTATCATTAGCTGTTAAGGGTTGTTAATAAGTAAGGTTAAGGAGTGGTGTGTATTGAAGTCAGGCCGACACAAATCAAACATAGGTATTACCCATGTTAAAAATGGAGATTGTCCGTTGGAAAAAAGATAATAATAATAATAATAATAATAAATAAATAAATAAATAAATAGAAGCAATAGAATTTGACAAAAACGATTACTTGTAATAAGGCACATACAAAGCAAAATCTAATTTAATGTAGTTAGACATTAACATTTCACGTGAAAATAGCTCTTTCAACTATGACTTGAACAGTAAATAGTAGCATTAAAAGAAATGTCCATATATATATTTTCATTCTGATCTAGTATATATTAGTAGGGCTGAACTAATGTCATCACTCATCAGTAAATGGGCTCAATAGGCTGTATTTAAGAGCTGTGGTTCAGTTATTTGCTTGAGTAATGAACCATGTTGCCATTATTTTCTTCATATTTTTCCATTCTTTTGGCAAATATGTTTAAGTTTCTTTTTCTTTTTCTTTTTCTTTTTTTCCTTGAGCAATTGTCACATGTTCAACTTCGAAGAGTAGAAAATGAAACGAAAATACGGTTAAAAAGAATTGGACGAAAATTGAACCAGAGGTCCATGAGGTATTTGAAAGATGAGCTGAGGCGGCCCATTCCCATCGCATATCACGAGTGGGCTTTGGTTGTATTTACCACTCTACAACTGAAATTTTGACCGTGACGACCGAGTCCCGATTTATTGCCGCTTGCAAATGCAATATCGAGACTTGAAACTAAAAATAATGACAAAAAAAAGTTTGAAATTTAAAGGCTTAAATACCCCTACTCCCCTATACTATTACCACTTAGACACTTAACCCTCCCTAGTATGTCTCATTACAACTTAGTCCGCCAACTTCTAAAAATTGTACAATGTACCCCCAGAGGGTGTCACGTGACATCAGGTGGGCGGGCTTCCATCAGTCACCAACAGCCTCTTGTATATCTAGTGCGAAACTCTGAAGTATGTCATGCTAGAAGTCCTAAAAAAAAGGGCTGTGATGGGTCAAAGGCTGATATCTGGTCTTGTGGCGTGATTTTGTACGTTTTGTTAGTTGGGTTTTTGCTGTTTCAAGACAAGAACATGGTGAACATATACCATAAACTTTTCAAAGGCAAATTCGAGTGTTTGCTGTGTTTTCAACAGAATTGAAGTGACTGATTTTAAAGCTTCTCGTCATTGATCCTAAGCAACGGATCACAATTCTGGTGATCATGAGAGTACCGTGGTTCTAGAAAGGGTTCACTTGCCCATTTATGTTCTTAATTGATGAACCCACTTAAAAAATCGTCAATTTGGATGAAGATGCCAAGGACAACTCTATTCAGAAGAGCAATAAAAATTCATCTTTAAAATTCTTCAATGCATTCAAGTTTGTTTTGTTGATGTCATTTGGGTTATATCTCTTAAACCTATTCAAGAACAAATGGCAAAATAGGTTAATGTTGACATATCAATGTTCTATTAGTGTGATCAATGTGAAGATTGAAGAAGTGGCAAAGGGGCAGTTAAAGATTTCAAGGTCTGGATGTAGGGAGAGGCGGAAGGGAAGAAAGGGCATTTGGTAGTCATGGCGGAGGTTTTTGAAATAGCCTTTAACTTGTCATAATCTTTCTTCTTGAGGACCTTTGGTGCAACGAACACTAAAGTTTCACACAGGGTATGCAAGAGGTTATTAATGATTGACGACAACCCGCCCATGTCGATAAAATATATTGGAATTGAAACTACTGGACAACAAAAAATTTGATTTGAGAGTTCTATTGATCAACGTTTGTGTCGTAAAGTAGAAGTTTATAAAAAAACCTTCTCAACCTTAACTCCAATCTCACTCACAAGTGTATAGTGTCAATTTTAGGAGTAATGAGTTAGGTGTCAATCCCATAGGGAATTGTATGACAAGAATTCTATCAAATACTAAAGTACGGTGATCCCACCTTAACTAGAACAAACAAACCATGGAAACAAGAAATAAATGGCTAAACTATCAAAATTGTGGATCACCCAACCACCAAACCAAATAAACATCACAACTATCCTAAACACATATTTATAATGTTTCTAAAGAGTTCTAACCAAATGGTTGCTACATAGATACAACTTTGAGATAAGTATCTACCTAATTAAATCATACTTCCCAAAAGTTGTAGGATAGAAAACTCTAAAATATCAACTATCCTTTCTTAAGGTAAGGCTAATTAGCTCCTTAGAACCTCAGTAGACATTCTCATACTGACTAGTTGCCCTAAAAACCCTTAAACTCAAGTTCTTCTTTAAGGCCTAATAGGAACGATAATTCTCTCAAATCTACCTATTACCCATGCTCTATTAGCCATCTTCCAACCTCATAAACCTCTATTGAGTCTTTTCCTAAGTCTAGCAAGTAGTTCAACACAAGTGACCAATAAATGAAAAATGCATTTAAGCATAAGCTAAAAGAGCCAACAAATCATGGAAATAATTAATAGGTTATATATTTATAAGCACCAATCATCCTAAATGGTCCATAACATTCATAGAAATAACAAATCTACACATATTTACAAGAATCTCAAATCAAAGAAAAAGATGAGTTCAAGTTAGGAGAACCAAATCCAAGTAGAAATATATGTTGTAGAAGAGCTCCCATTCTAATCTAAGCAAGAATCTTCATCAAATCAGCCTTCTAGCTCCCTAATCCATGAAAATCCTAAGAAAACTAGTAAAAAAATGAGTCTATAGGGTTTAGGGTCAAAGGAGATCCTTTTGCACAACTTCTAGCCAAAAGTTTTTATAAACAGAGTAGGTTTCAGCGGAGTAGCACCGCGGCATCAGGACTTGACAGTATTGACACCTTTCAGTATTTTGACTATAACCTTGCGCATAGGTGTCCAATTGAGATGATTTAAGAACTCACGTAAAGTTAAGAGAAAGAGTTACAATTTTTATTCATTTACCCAAGTCTGAATTTTTCAAGAAGAGGTCAAAAAATGACTTGTGTCTTCACCTGCAAAACATAAAAATAACAGTAGAATAACCTTAACTTTTGCAATTATTTCCATGAAATACATCAAATAAAAATAAAATATTAAACATATCATGCACTTGACAGTTTAAAATGGCATTTATGGCTTGAAAAACAGGGTAAGTTAAACTTCATACCTCCTTGTATATTGATGCAAACAAAATGGGTAAGATTTGTATGGATGACATGAGCTCAAGTTGTATTACTTCATTGCTGGAAGTTGGTGACTAGTTCTATTTAGTAGTGTCTTTAGAAATTATGCCATAATTTGTGTACTGAGTTTTTGGATGTGCTGATTTTTATGACAATAGACTTAGATGTCTAGTTTCCATTAAATTTTACATAATGCAATTTGTATTTTTGTGTGATTTTATAAAAATTCATGGACTGAAAACTTTGTCTAAAACTAGGTTTGTTCATCTATTTGGCCAACCATATTACAAAATTCATGATAAATTTTATATTAGATCTTTGAGCTTGATATTTTTTTTATATATACTCATGCATGTCTAGTTTATGCCCAACTTGGCAGATTAGGATATCTGGATATTTTTATTGAATTATTGAACCAAGCACTGGTATTTGATGCAACGAAAAATACCTCTTCAACATGCACTTTGGCTTTAGAATTTGATGAACATTTTTTTTCACTGTTCATTTTCCTGGAGTATTTGGTGCAGTTTAATTAATTGTTAGGGACTCTTTTAGGTTGTTCCTCAATTTAGCTTTTTGGGTATATAAGGGTGCTATGGTTTTATTCTGCATTGAGCTGTTAAAGTTATTTAGTATTGGGTTGTTGGGTATTTATTCTGGAATACTGCTAAAAATGATAGTTAGAACCGATAGTAGCAAGGCCCCTGGTGCTTTTTAGTTGTGTGTATATTTGCTTCCTTTTTTAGCGGTACATTTTTTTTTATTTATTTAATTCGTGTACACCTTTTCTTATTAGTTTGTTTTACGAATTTCCATTTTTATTAGAGGTGTGCTGACAAGAAACATTATGAGGATTAGTTGGCTAAAGAGGAAAAGGCTCAGTTGTTGACAACACCTTTTCTTATTACTCTTTGGTCTCTAGACGTTGTATGCTAAAGTTTTATGACTTTACATTCTATTTCTTTCATCTAGCATGTTAATGTGTACTGGCTTTATAATATTTTTCACTTCTCAACAGTTTATTTAGCTAGTAATATTTGATGTAAGAAGTTTAGTTGCAATTTTGTGTATATATATTTTTTTGTTTTTAAAAAAAAGGTTTTCCATTAACTAAATCTGTTGGCATATTTCTAATGGCCTAAGTAGTTAGTAATTTTCATTGGTCATAGCCGATGGATATTTCTAATGGCTTAGCTGTTGCAAAACTACTCAATTGTTAGAGAAAATACTATAAGGTCTGGCCGGTTAGTAATTTTTAATGACTTATATTTCAATGGCTAGTTGTTAGAAACTTTTTTGTCTAACGTGTAATTTGCCAACACGCCACTTTCCAATGATCTTGAGTTGGAAAATTGAATTTTTCAACGCAATGCCGTTGGAAAATGCCATTAGAAAATAACTTTTTTTAGTAGTGCACTTAATGTCATGTGACATAATCAAAGGGTACATTGTACAATTTTTAGAAATTGAGGGACTAAGTTGTAACAATTCATATTAGTGGAGATTAAGTATCAGAGTGGTGATAGTACAGAGAGCGGTGGTATTTAAGCCAAATGTAAACTGAGTGGTGATGCTAAATGTGCCACACAATTTCTTGTTTTAGTTCCGTTTTCTAGAAATTCCAAATTACTCGTCCTTCTTTCTTAAAATAAATTAAAAAGTTACCAATATTATCCATTTATTTTTTAAAAAAATCACAAAACCCTCCTATGATTTTGTGGTTTAGTAAAACCTATAATTGTGTCCTCGTTGTTTCAAATACTTAAGTTATCACAGATCATTAAGATAAAAAAACGAAGAACTCTGTGTTACTGTTCTAATCCCCCCCCCCCCAACTTTCTTTCATCCCTCCCACTCTACTCCTTCGCCCTAACTCTCCTCTTTCGTCAGCTTGCCCTCTTGGAAAAAAGAACAGCACGCAGAACCCACCCAAAAACCACCCAGCGAGCTCATCGCCAGCCCTTGCCGGAACTCCCGAATCTCTCCGCGATTACCGGAACTCGTGAATCTCCCAAATCTCCTCGCGATTGCCGGAACTCCCCCGCCAGCCCTTGCCAAAACCCCCAATTCACGGGCTAGGGTTTGCCGAAAGGGCAAGCGTGGAAAGGAGCAACAGTGCGTCACCACACCAGATGGTCAACAACGTACTTCTTCGCGTCACTGAGGAATCGGCTCCGATGATACCTTGACCATGGTCAATTTGAACCAATGAGAGAGATGACGCTATCAAACGCGATTCGATGAGACAGAGCGGCGATTCAATCCGAAAGGGCGGCTATTCGATGAGTATCCGATCGGATGCGAGAGTGAGAAACGAACAGGGAGTAATCGGCGAACTGAAGCGTCATCGGATCGGGGCTATAGGGAGGAATCGGCCAACTGAAGCAATGGAGGTAATAGCGGGTATTGTGAGGGCAGATTGAGAGGAGCGACTACAGTGAGGGGAGGGAGAGAGAGGGGGCAGATTTATTGCTTCTATATGAACGGCTTTAGTTTTTAGGGGACAAAGTTTAAAAAAAAGAAGGTTAGAAGGACAAAGTCAGTTAGTTTCCCCTTTTTTGTTTTAACGGTAAATGACGGAGTTAATTTGGCAGGGGGTAAGTGTAGGTTTTTGAAACAGAGGGAACAATTGAAGGGTTCGCCAAACCTTAGGGGAATTTTTTGTCATTTTCCCTTTATTTTTTTAAAACGTAAAAAAAGGTTATTAATTTATCGAGCTAATCAACTTTTCTTTCACATATATATGAGATCCATATGCATAAATGACCCCCTATGATAACTATTATGTTCTGATTTTCCTTTAAAAAATATCTTCTCTCTCTCTCTCTCTCTCTCTCTCTCTCTCTCTCTCTCTCTCCTTTTTTTTTTTTTAATTTTTAATAGGAAGTTACAACATTGAAGCAAACGAAGTGGAAGGTTAAGCCAAGAAATGTTAAGCAACATGCTTGGAAACCGACCAGAGTGGCCAACGGTGTAATTGGTGGCTTAATTACCACCATGTACTTCAAGAAGATGAGCATAAGTTCCAACACCTAAAACATGGGATAAACCAAGGCGGAAAGAACCTAGAATATTATTAATGGAGCTAGCGGATAGTTCCGCCCATCTCCCCAAACCCGCCCAACAAGAAGAAACCAAATAAGGGACAAATGCAGAGAGCCAAGCAAATCCAAACCACAATCGATCGATGGATCTTCTACCCAAGTGAACAAACATAAGGGACAATAAAATTCAGTTGCAGCTCTAGAGAAGATCCACACCCGTCGTTTAAAACAAACACTGAACATGAGACACCAACTAGCTACCTATTTCCAGAGTAGTAGTAATAATAATATATAGTAGTAGATTTACTAACAGTTACTACTAATTATATTGCTACGGATATATAATTAATTAATACTACGCGCCATGCATATATATATATATATATTCTACATCATCTATCAACAGGAAAATATTTTTACACACAATTCATAGGTAGTGTCATTTTTTAAACAATGAACTAGCTTATGGATGAAATGCAAATTAGCATCAACAACCAGAGGAAAAGAAAAGGTTATTCAAAAGTAAATATTAGCTTCGACAATATGTCTTTTTAGCATTTAGACCATTTAATCCTCATCATGGTACGGCAAGAAATTAAATTTAGCTTTTATAATTAACAATCATACAATAAGAAGCGAACTATTAAGTACGTAATGCGCTAATTAATTAGCATGATCATATGGTGAATTGCAAACTTTTAGTATGATTAACTGATGAACATATATCCTTTCATAAAAAAAAAAAAAAGATTATGAACATTCTTTCATGAAAAAAAAAACTGATGAACAACCTCTTTTTTGACACAATCATGTACTTAATTAATGGCACAAAAAAATTCATTAACCTGAGTTTAGAACAGTAATTAGGAACTCTCAATCTCAAATGCTAGTAATTAATAGTAAGTTCAATTAAGTCACGACTACAATTCAACGATACATATGCCTTTGCTAGTCATATGCACAATCTATAACTACACTACTAAAGATTCTGGATAAACGAAACAAAAAAGTTCTATACTACTAATCAATAATTAAGATGATCCCAGATAGTGATTAATTCATTAATTAAGAGCAAATATAAGTAACTATCGAGCCACATGGCTGGTCCAAGCAGAAGCAGTAAACAAGCTGGTCTCTTTCCAGCCGAGCCGGAGGGTTCCATCTCCCTGACCAAGACTGTACCCATGCGCCGGGGGGAACATGTTCAGGATTAGCTGCGCCTGCGCCATCGAATTACTGCTCATCGCCACCTGCGCGAACCCCGCCCGACCCAGCTCGCTCCGCCAGCTCCGGAACTTCTCTTCTCCGCTCCTCGCAGGCCCTCCGATCGCCAGAATGTTATTGATCTCCCGATAGAATAGGCAATGCTCCACCCGGTGTCGCCCCGGGTCGTCGCTCCCCACATACGCCCCCAGAGAATCGAAAAGCGTCGAGTAGAAATGAAGCGACCCGACGAACCTGTCCAGGAACGACCCACCCAGCGACATCTCCGGCTCCACCAGCGTGATGATCCGCGGGGACAACTGCTGGAGAAGCCTCATCGCTTTCCAGTCCTGTCCGATCGCGTCGTAGAGAGAATGCTGGAGCCAGTGAACTGCCACGGCCTCACCGCGTCTGGCGTGGACCATGGACACGTCGATTTCCCCGAATTTCTTGGCGATCGGTTGGAATTCGAAAGACAGCCCCAACCGCTTCGCGAAGCTGGATAACTGTTTTCCGGTCCCCGTGAGGATTTCCAAGCTGGAGCCCATGCCTGTCATCCGCACGTGCGGAGGGCCTTCGGCACGTGTGGCTAGGATGTGGAAGAGCGCCGGCCATTGCAGACCCTGCATTATGTCGAGGTCGATGATTTGGACCCTGTCATGGCGGTGGAAGGCTTCAAGGATGGCCTGGTTGGAGGTGAAGTGAGTGAACTTGACGAAGGGGGAGATGTTGTTGAAGACTTGAACAGCGGCGTGGACGCCCCGGTGGTTGATCAACGGTGAGCAGATGCCCAGCCACGAGTTCACCACTCGGCTCGACATGGCCTTGGCGAAATAAGTCACAACACGCTCGGCGCAGGAGGCGCCGTAAGGGGAGGCCATCTGGGTCAGTTCCAGTAGCATTCGGTGGGCCTCGCCTAGGTTGTCGACGGAGATAGCGACGGCGGATTCTAGGAGGCGGGTCATGAGGTTTAACGACTGTTGTTCGTTTTCTTGGGTAAAACAGTTGGTTGGCGAGTTACTATCTAACACTAGCTGATTGTTGTTGTTGCAGTGGTTGAGATTGTTATACTCTTCCTTATCGTGGCCATGATCGAACACATTTCGTCTGGGGAGTTTCTTGTGAGGCAAGTTACCCAGAATTGACGGAATCATATTGTCCTCACACAATATTGGCACGTGACCTGTGCCCGGCTGGTGAACATTATCCGTGGTGGTTTCTGGGATGTCGTCGATGAGCTGCCTGGTAACATGTTCAACCCACTCGGAGAGTTCATTTCTCTCGAAATTGAGGCAGCGAGCTTCGGCGAGTGAAGGCTTGGGAAAGGCGGCGGCCGCCGTAAACCCGAGGGGCGCGGTGGAGGTGTAAGGGGTATGATCCCACGGTTCAAGGGGAGGGATCATATCCAAAGCACCATAAACAACCTGGAACCCTCCTTTCATCTTGAGATGATTAATTTGGGTGGAGGGGCAAGTGAAAGACGGTTACTTGGGAAAGTGAAAGGGGGAATAGTTTTAAAGGGATAAGGTAGCTACTGGCTAGGGAATGTTTGGTATTTGAGGAAAAGAAGCAAGAAATGGTCCGAGAAGAGCGAGAAGTTCTCTTGGAGATTAATTTAAGAGGTGAAAGCATGGCCGGCATAGTAAGACATACAGATTAAGTTAAGTTACTAAACGACAAGCATATATATTCAGTTTTTGGCGTTGTGAGTTTCCGCTCAATTTACAATGATAACCCTTCTATTTTGACTCAACTCTCCCGTTTTAGTTCTTGTTTCCACTTTCAGGGATTGCTTCTAACTCTCATTTTTATAACGCTTTAATTACTCACTTAAATTTTAAAAAGTGATGTTTTCCCACTCTTACTCGGGCATAGCGGCGGATCTAGAATTTTTGTAAAAGAGGTCTATATACATATATTCTCCTTTTGTCTCAAAACTTTTACTCAATTTACTTTTGGCAATTATAATATGATTTTTTATTTTTAATATTTTAATATATAAATGAAAAGTCTTTATATATGAATGATAAATCAATACATGTAGTTTTTAAATATATTTTTTTAATTTTTTTCTAACGAAAAATAATATAAATAAGTTGAAGTCAAAATACAATAAGAAGTTAAATAAAGCAAAAGCTTTGGGACTACGGGAGTATCTATTAAACCCAACATTAAATAAAGAATCTTATAAATTTGCATATACTATAATGTAATGATAATAAAATATTTTTTAAAATAAAATTTGAAATATGCTTTGATTTAACACTTTTTTTGTCGTTGGTCGAACGACTGAAAAAATGTTTGAGCTATCGAGAAGATGAGCTACATATTTAAGTTGTATAGAATGTAAGAGACAAGTTTCATTTTAGCCCATATATATATCTGTCATTTAGCTTATTAACTTTATTTTATGCCTAATTAGCTTCATAATTTTTCTTATGTTTGAAGTAGAAAAAAAGAGTGGCAAAAAATGTTTAAGACCTAGATAGGAAAACATATGAAAGTTGATGGGTCAAGATAGAAATTTTTTTCTTTATTCTAATTGTCAACAGAGAAAAAAACTGACACCTTTTTTTTTCTTTCATGATATAATAGGGCATATTTTTTTCCAATAGATATTATGAAAATAATGGGGATCTATTAAAAATTTAAAAGGGTTCAATTACTTAATCATGTATTTTTTATCAACATTTTTCTAAAAAAGGGGGATCCATGGACCCTATATTGTACATGCATCCACCTTTGCTCGGGCGCTTATTTGAGTCAAAAACTTTTAAAACATAAATAAACACTATGTTATGCTTTAGTTAAATTTATTAAAAAACTCATTATTTTTAATTTTATTATTTTTTTTGTCCACAATCCATGCTATTTGGAAGCTAACACTCTATCTAACTAATAATCATTTGAATAAATTTTCTTTAAAAAGTAACCAATTTTTAGAAATTTTTATGTACCCAACTAAAATAAAGACAAATAATGAAAAATATTATCAAAATATTTTTTTAGATTTATTAAATTGTAGAATTTCAATTGATATATAAGATAAGTGAAAATTCAATAAAATTAAGAATAATATATGCTCCCTACCCCCTTACACACACATACACACACACACACACACACACACACACATTTCAATACTGTCCTTCATAGCATAAAACAAGCATTGACATATTGAATCTTGTATTTCCCAAGGTTGAAAATATGTACAAATCAGATACCGGATATGTACATACCTGTTGTACAAAGAAAATAGGGTAAATGGCAGCCATAGTCTCTAAACTAATACCATATAATTACTTAATTGTCCCGCAGTTATCAATTGTTACATTGGTCCTCCTCTAATTATGAAATTGTTCTATAACATCCTACCGTTAAATTGGACTATTAAGAATTGATAGAAGTAGTGGGGGAAGGGGGGGAGAAGTGCTTAGTTAGTCCTAAAACTTAGAAACTTTTCTATCTAAGTCCTTAAACTTTACTATTTCCTAAAATTTAGTCATTTTCTTCTTCACATCAACTTCCATGGGCGCACCTTTGAGTTTTAATTAGAATTACCTCCAATTGAGAATGACAATCTTTTCCACTTAATGGACCTCACCATCTCCATCCCTTATCCAAGTGGCCAAATGATTTCAAGCGCAGAAGGCATTAAATGGTTGAAAAGCTCTACACTGCAGCGAATATTGATGAAAAATAGCAAGCAAGCAAAAATGATGATTCGACTAATCCCCAACTGGGATAGTGAAGTACCCTGAAAATGCTAACACATGATTCCAACATTTGCATGACAAAGAAGGAACCCAGGTTTATGCAGGGCATGCCAAGAAAATAGCCACTATTGCCGCAAATGTTTCACAAGATGGAACCAAGATATGTTATGGAATGACATGAGTTGGAAACTAGCATCAATTACTATAGCAAGAAAGCCAGAAAGATTACTCACCAGCATTCGGGAAACTCACATTCTATGTTTAGGTTTCTATGCTTTTATCTGTTGAAAGGAACCATTATTAAATGTATTAATTGGTCGGTTGTATCATAAACAAAGGTAGATCTTGGCCTCATTGATTAGGAGAGACATGAAAATGAAAGCCAAAGAAAACATTTTTGTGCTTCAATTTTTATACTTGTGCAAAAGAGAAATACATTTACACACACATCTATGGCTTAAAAAAAGATGCCTATAATTTGAGAGAAAATAGGCAGGGGTTGATACTGGGCAGTTGCGAGGCAGTGATTTGGCAATGACTTTGCCGGAGAAAGGTTTTGCAGGGAGAAAACACCATGGTAGGTGAAATGGCAACTTGGGCATAATTCGGTTCTAGAAAAGTTTTAGAAAATAGTAAACTTTAAGGACTCAGATAGAAAATTTTCTAATTTTTAGGACTAATTAAGCACTTTTCCTCCCATTTCCATTAGTTCTTAACGGTCAAACTTAATGGCAAGACGTTGTTGCAACAATTTCATAGATAGAGGATGACCGATGTAACAATTAGTAGCTACAGGATGATTAAACAACATGGGTATTAGTTTAGGGACAATGACCCAAGAAAATAAAAGATCAGTATAAATAATGTATAATATGTGTATAAACGAGATTACAAATATATTACGGGTTCAAGCTCCTACAAAAAAAAAGTGTGAAAATGTTAAATCTTGCTTTTCACCAAAATTATATATATATATTGGATGAAAAATATGCATGAAATTTGATATATAAAGTACATGATCGGTATGTACAAAATATGTGCCACATATGTACAAAAAAGATTAAACATATGTCACATATATATAAAATTATATGTAAGAGATTTACATTTTTTTGTAATGAAATGAAAATTAGAATAAAAGTTCAACTAATGTTAATACAATAATGATATGCATAAATCAAATATTACATATGTATGAACTTGATATACAAATAAGAGTAGAGATATATATAAAATCAAACAACTAATATGTATAATTGCTATAAGAGATTTGTATTAAATAAGTGAGACATGTGTACAAATAAAATTATGAGAATTGTAATTGATATGTATAAAATTTGATGTATAAAAGCAAGTGGCAGATATATATAAAACTTGGAACACATATATACAAATTAGATCGCAGAACTAATACTAATATATTATTTTTGTTTCTAAATATTTGAAAAACTTCCATATATATATATATATATATATTAACATTTGTGCCTATAAGTACGAATTTTAGCTTAAAAATAAAAGTTGGGGTAAGATTGGGTAAAAAAAGAAACATTATGAACTAAACCAAAAAAAATTACATAATTTCATTGCTCGCCGTTATCACACCTTCTCTAACCCCAGTTAGAAGCTTTCCTTCACAATCCTCATGATCTGAATGGCCGACTGTGACACATTTAAGCGCATGAACCAAATTCAAATATGTCAATAGAGACCTTGTAAAGTTGCAAAGACACAAACCACGTGCGTTTATCCAAAGATCGATCGTTGTTTCTGGCATCAATCCCATCATTGTTGCCTGCGACCTAGCCCATAACATGACCATCGACACCAATGGTTGGTGATGCCCAGAAATGACAAAATAGGTTGACATGGGATGGTAGCTGTAGAGAGGATGACACAATGGTGGTATGGTTGGGAGAGAATGGATATGATGGGAATTAGCAAATTGAAATGAGGGTAGAAGCATAATTTTAGGGGATGACATACATAAGGTAGTATGTATTTGTTACCAATGCAAAGAATTTTCTTATATTTAGCTACAGGTTGGCCCCTTTTTGTTATAACAAAATCAAGGTATATACTAATTAAAACATGATCTATATGAACAATTGAAAATTCTAAATGGGAGCCAATATATCATTCATTACGTTTTGAAATTCTGATGGATTATATATATATATATATATATGCATAGGTGACCGGGTTATATAATATAAAAACCAAACTGCACCATTTACTACAAACTCCGATTGAAACCCAAACCGCATAGAATACGGTTCGGTGCGGTTCAGTTTGATCGGTTTATCTTTTCTATTTTATAAAACAATTTAAGCTAATTTACAACAGTTGTTTTAATATTAATACGTTGTTCTAAAAACTAAATAGTTTTATGAAACATTAACAATTCTATACTTTAGAACATCACACGCACAAAATAAACTTATTGTTATAAAATACAAATATAGTGTATGAATTCCAAAGCTCTTGCCACACAAGGTAGCCAAAGTTCATGTTTGATCAGAGTGTAAAATTACTTCAAAATTCTTCAGTTTCTTATACGTAATAATCTCAACTTCACCTACTTGGAACCACTAAGTGTGAGTTGCAAGGCATTCAAAATGAATTAAAATTATGAATAATAAATTCCTAAATATGAGAACATGTTTACATAGAAAAAAAAATATAAAGTGAATGAGTAGTCATCAATCACCACTAACAATAAGTGATATCTGAGTTACTCCAAAAATTTTTGAAAAGTTGTGGAATAATAAATTATAAATTAGATGTATCACCATGTATATAATAAATTATGTAAAGATGTAGAATAATAAATTACAAATTCTGTAAAGTTGTAGAATAATAAATTACACATTAGGTTATTAAGGTTGTGGTTTGGTTCAGATTTACAGGGTTTCAAAATTAAAACCCGAACCACACCGCTTATACATCGGTTTTTAATTTTTAGAACCCAAACCGCACCATAACCTGCACAAACCCACATAGCCAACTAGTTGATTCGGTTCAGTCTATGTGGTTTCGTGGATTGGGTGAGCACCCCTAGTTGATGGAGCATGGTGTCCACACCTCGGCCTAGGAGTGGCCGCCTGGCTTTGGATGGGCATAAATGGTCCCCCTATTATGACAAATGGCGTTCTTATTCCTTCATGTTCTTCAACTCTCGAAGCTGAACTACAATCCATTCAGGGTGTACTGCATACTGCAATTCAATTTTCGATATCCTCAGTTACTATCTTAACTGACTACTGTATGGCATTAGTAACTCTGACAGGATGAAATACAATAGACGTGAATCTGTCTTCTTTAGTCCAAGATGTCTTGGTTATTATAAAGTCTCTGCATCGCTGTGCAGTGGTTGTTGTACCTCGTCAGCGTATTGCTCTAACATGCTGCTTCTTTTCTCTCTTAGCTTTCTTTGCTTCTATGTATAAAAAAAAAAAACTACCTACTAAATGTAAAAAAAATATTGTATAGTATCAGAGAGTTTAGATTAAAATTTGTAAATAATATTAGAGAACTAGTTTAAATTAACAAATTTCATACTGTGGGCAACCAATATAGAATATTTTCAAAAGGTTTAAGAACTAAAGAAAATGATTACTATGTTTAGAATAAGACTCCTACATATATGCTCTCCTAGTTTGTTGATTAAGGGTCTCATGTCAAGGAATATATGTAATTTCATTTAATTAGGTGGTATAAATAATTGTGAGGTCTCTCTCTCACACTAATCTTAAACAATCAATTATATTATAATTAATGCAATGGAGCAGATTATGTGTTCAATTTGGTGGAATTAGTAGATGGGAAAGAATAACTACCGGTTACATATAAAAACATTATTTTGACTATTAATGTAGTTGGACCGTTTTGTTTCACACGTTGGCCCGGGATGGAAATCTTTTTCTTTTGGGTAAATTACACTAGTCATCCCTAAACAATATCTAATATTGCTAATTCATTCCTAAACTATCAAATATTACTTAATTATCCCTAAACTATATCCAGTGTTACTTAATCGTCATGCCGTCTACCCTACCGTTAAAGATGGATCAAAAAGTAATATCATATCAGCAGCCACATCATTTTTCCATCCATCCTTAACGATTGTGACAGATGACAGGATAATTAAGCAACACTAGATATATTTTAGGGATGATTAAGCAATATTTGATAGTTTAGGGATGAATTAACAACATGTGATATAGTTTAGGGATGATTAGTGTAGTTTACCCCTTTTTTTATCCTCTTCTTTCTTTTTCCCTCTTGTCCTTTTTCCTTTGGAAAAGCATATATAGCAGTATTGTTGGAAAAAAAAATTTAGTCTCTACTTTTTCAACAAAAAATAAAAATATATTTTCTTATTTTTTGCTGATTTTTTTGCGTAGAGACATTGTCCCTTTTTTATTTTTATTTTTTTTTATTTATAAATGGGCATGCATTAAGAAAGAAGGCCAGAGGCCGAGTACAAGAGGCATACCCGACTAGGGCGGATGATACAACTTACAAGTTCTGGCTTACAACAGAAATAGACCTGGGGGGTTCAATACCCATACGTTCAGTTAAAGCGAAGATTGTGACAAAAGAGGGGCACAACTAGTAGGTTAAAGTGCCATGGTCAGAAAGAGTAGAGCCATGTCGGGCTAGTGCATTTGCAGCAACATTTCCTTATTGCCAGGTGTGGTGGACCCGAGTCATCTGTTTTCCATCTATGAGCCGTCTGCAATCAAGAATGAGGGACATTAGTTCCATAGAAGTATCATGAGATGAATCCAAAATTAGTATAGCAACTTTTAAATCCATCTCAACAACTAAAGTTGAGATGACTGACAAGTTTAAGCACTTCCTTTATAGCCTAAAGTTCAACTCTTAAACTGTCACTCATCTCCACATTTCTTACTAAAGCGGCAACGAAATCACCATTGTGATTTCTGAGGATCCTACATGTACCTATTTTATCTTTTGATGTTGTAAAGCCAATGTCGCCATTTAAAATCTAATACTCTAGCTAGTTAATAATCATTTGAATAAATTTTTTCAGAGACTAGTTAGTCTTTTATATTTTTTGTCCACATCCAACAAAAGAAAAAAAATAATATAAAATATTTAACAATTCAAAAAAAAAAAAAGTCTTAAAAAATACCTTGTGAACTTCTTTAAATATAAAGTTTCAATTAATATACAAGTAAATTATAATTACTAGGGAAAATTACAAAAATCCTCATGTGGTTTGGTCTAACCTACACTTTACCCCTAATTTGATTTACAGTGTCTAACAATAACTTCTAAAATTCTAATTTAAATTATCTTATAATAATATTTTAGTAATTTCAAGATTTTTAATATTTTTTTCATAACCAACCGATTTTTAAAAAATACTGATATGTATTTACAGAGCAAAATATACATTTACAGAAAGGAAAAAAATAATAATTTAAAATGTCTATTAACTATAAAAAAAATATTGAAGAGATTGAAATTACTACAAGATAATTATCGTATAATTTAAATACAATTTTAAAAATTGTTATCAGACAATGTAAACAATACAAGAGTAAACTGTAAATTATGGTATATCTCAACAGGTAATTATAAGTTTCACTAATTACTATATATCAAAATAATTATCAATAACTCATTTTTAAGAATCATACTAATCGACGCCGTCCTCATTTCGTCGGTTACTATTTCGGTCGTAAACCCAAATCAACAAGAAGAATAAATTACATATATGTCTGTTTTAGGTCACACACCTGGGGAACAGCCGGGGCCATGAACCTAAATACAAATAATAAATGACTAGTTTTCTTCAGAGATTTGTACATACCTGTTATTTTGGGGTTAGTTAAACGCGTATTAATTACTTTATGTCGGCATACAATCAATTAACTATGACTTTCCTAAATCATTATATATACTACAATATTTTTTATAAAAGTTATTTTCCATCATCGGTAGATTATACAACATATATGAATAAGATACAAATGTTAAACTTTATTGAGACAATAGGCACAATCATATCATTTATAGTGTTTTTATACCATATTACATAAAAAGTTTGTAGAGAATATATTGATATACCTAATATTTAAATCTATAAATTGATAGAAAAAAATCCTAAAAAATAAGGGACACAAACTTAACATAATGTTTGAACTAACAAATGCTAACTCTCAATTTACTGTGACAGAATAGATCGGCCGACCCTATTAAATGAAACTCTCTACTGTTATCTCTTCAAACTGCAACTCTTCTGCCTCATCTATTAGAAAAAAAAATTTTGATTTAACAAAAGTAAAAAAAAAAAAAACTTTATTGACGAAATCAATTATTTGAAGAAATAACATAAAAATTAATGATGGATTACCAAATCTGGTTGCAAAACCAGCCAAATTCGGCCAATTAGGCCAAAGTTAGAGAGACTTTTCTGAGAGAGATATGGAGAAAAGTGATGGCGGCTATATATCATTAATTAAGGGAAAATGGCATTGATCATTCCTAGACTATAGCCTATGTTTTATATTCATCCTCAAACTATTACTATTGTTGCAATGTTCGTCTATTGTGACTAAATTGAATATACAAACTAAAACAAAATTCTAAGGATGGAATTCAACCCCAGATATAAAAATATATTCCCTCCATCTCAAAATCTTTGCTCCATTTGTTTTCAGCAATTAATCTATAATTTTTTATTTTCAACATTTTAATATATAAATGAAAATTTTTTGCATGCAAATAGTAAATCAAGACATGTAGTTTCTAAATATATATTTTTTAATTTTTTCTAACAAACAATAATATAAAAAAAAAATCAAGTCAAAATACAATCAAAAGTCAAATAGAGCAAAGATTTTGGGATAGAGGGAGTAGTTTCTAGATCAACATGATAGTCCTGAGACAGTTACTATCATTTTACCCATTAATTAGCTAAAATAAGTTATTTTTTATCTTTGGCAAAAATAACAAATAAACCACTAATATTTTGGGACCGACTCGAATCAACCACTAATATTTTTTTTTGCCAAATTAATAAATCACTAACGTTATCCAAAATAGTTGAATAAACCACTAACATTATCCAAATTGCCCAATTTACTTACTCGACATTAAAATATTACCAAACTCCACCTTTATGTTCTTGAAATTGACAAAATAAATCTACTTGGTTTAAAATAATCCAACAGGTTACTGTCACCTAGCCCACCCAAATCTCACAATAGCCTTTTCGCACTGCCGTTGTACCAAATGAAAGAAGAGCCCGAGCTCATAAGCCACATCCTCTTTTGCCTCATCAATCTCACCACCACCAGAGGTCCATTACCGTTGTTTATCACTGCCCTTAGTGTTGCTGCAGTGACTTAAAGCCCCCATAAGATGCTGCATCAATACTATAATAGAGAGGTGTTGGGAGAATAAAGTAGAGACGGTGGTTGAAATGTTATATTCACAATTTTTGGTAGCGTTAGGAGCAAAAGGAGAAAATATATGGACTAAACTTGGCATTTTATGTTGAAATTTCATTAAATTTAACGGTTAAAGTTATGTGAGTGGATGATTTGAGCTAAATCAGAAACATTAATAGTTTATTTGGCCTAAAAAAAACATTATGGAGTGAATCAACCAATTCAAAAACATTAATTGTTTATTTGTTATGTTTGCCTCTTTATTTCTTAATTGAACTATTTAGACGACCAAGTTGTACTTGCTGGACCAACTATGTATATTTTATGACCATGGCCTGCAACATATGTATCTGTTCTGTATATATCATATAAACAATTAATATATAATTAATAAAGTAATTATCATATGTGCATATCATTATCTACTAGAAAGGCACAATACGTCGCGATTCGTTTCTCTATGTCTATGATTCTGACACAACTTTTATTCTGTGTATATATATATATCTCTAATTATTCTCTTTCCAGGTCTCAATAGTTTAATTTGTTTTATGAGCTCACAGATATGTAATGCACGACTAATGGGCTGGCATGCATAAAATAACCCCGAATTCGATTCAGGACATCCATATCGTTATTGCGTGTTAATTACAATTTTAAATATAAGTTTCATCAATTTAATTACATCGTCTAATTTGTCGAACCTGTGTACTGATTATGATATATGTTTCGTATCTTTCTATTTTTTTTTCTTAAAAAGTTTTCTTTACAAAAAATTAGTTACAAATGAAAAAATATACACACTACCTCTGCCCATGAATATTTAAAGTAACTCTGTGATTGGCAAACCATTGAGCCAACCCACACCCAATAAGCAATAATGTAAAGACGAGTTATATATATGTAAGCGAATTCTGTAAAAAGTGAGCAAATTACGTAAATTCTTTGTTTTTTGTCTTATCCAAATTTTTGCTTTGTAGTGTATTTTTGCTGTTAAGGATCGGAAAAAAACTGAAGGATATTTGGCAACAATGTAAATTACACCATATGAAGAAGGATAGCTAGAGGGAGGTCTGAAACAAACCGAACGGAAACAAAAATGACTTCAAAAATCAGAACAGTGAAGAAAGAGAATTTGGACCAATTAAGGCAATAAAGCACGAAAAGAAGGAATAGTTAAAGCGAGTATTTTAATTGGATAGCCACCCCCAGCCTGGTCTGTATCACGGCATAGCAAAGCTTATTATGTGTATATATCCAGCAATTTATATTCCTATATATCCATCCATTTCTTTTCTTGGAGTGTGTGTGTGTGTGTGTATTCGTATACCAATTAATTGTTTGTATATGTAGAACAAAATATAGAAACAATCTGGTCACGACGGCAGTCGCTCGCTATATTCTATTCTACGTATACAAACAATTAATTTGTGTATATAATATAAATTTGATTTTAGTTCGCAAAAGATATACTACTATATAAAAACCTCATTATTTTACAACATTTTGACAACTCTTTCTATAAGATAACGAAAAACACCTAAATCCAAAAATGGGATTCCTTTTTTGTGAAGGAGTTTACTGTGTATCGGAAAATAAAATTTTTCATCATCGTAATTATAAATTAATGTTATTATTAAAAAAATACAAAAAAAAGAAGAAAAATATCTCGTTATTACACTGCGATATATATGTTATAGGGTTTATTATTGTCTACATATAAATGTTGAAGATAACAACATATCTTCACGCTAAAACTACGACTAAAGCTGTTGTTAAGCACGCCAGTGATATATCAACAATTAATTTAATGTGAAATCAACAATGTCTATTTTAATTACATAGTATCCTATAATCTTTATCACTTTTTGATTTTTTTTTTAAAATTTTTTACTATATATACACAAACATGCACACAGAGGTACAAGCGCACATACAAAAACGCACATATATAAATCAAATATTTTACCTTCTTAATAATATTTTCTCAAAAAAATTAAACAACAATTATAAGGAAACAAAATGAGGTAAACTCAATTTTAAAAATTTTAAAAGTGACAAATAAAATGTAACGGAGGTAGTAGTGATAAATATATGCACACAGATATACATAAAAAGTCATGGTGGGAGGCGGAGCTATTGCCTTTTTGGTGAAGTTGGTAAAAGCAAAGCAAAGACGGAAGTAACAGAGCAGAGCAGAGGGCTAAATTCATGACAAATGGCAGCAACATAGGGACTTCGATCCCACACCCGAGTCTTCTGTCGACTGAAGATTCTAGCCCAGCTCAGGTGGTAGTTTTTATTGACGAGATCCTCGAAACAGCTTCATGGAAAATGTTCAACAGAAATTTTTTTGTATAGTATAAGTTTTTATGTTATGCATATTTGATTTTTATAAAATAATAAAAATGTCAACCAAGACGGGTCATGGGGGTGAAATATAACGAGTATACGATTCATTATCTTCACAAGACTCTGTTATAGTAAATGTTATACCATACTCACTTATTTGATTTCATATTAAAAATTCAACATAAGAAATGACAGTTTCAAATGAGAAAGTAGTTCAGAAGCAAGACTCATTTATATATGAGTAAAATCCACGGATCCTAATGATCATTAACTACATTACAAAAAAGGGAAAAAAAATAAATGACATTTGAAAATAAGTGCCGATATCGCTTGGAAGATAGTAAATCAGCTTTGGAATGCTGGTGATTATCCTAACACGCGAACATTCGGATTTAACAGAACACATTCCGCAATGGGCGGTAACAAGACCAGTTAAATCCAATCAAACAGCTAAACCGACGGACTTGTCCTGGCCAAAACGTATTTAACGGCCAGCAAGACAAAAGTACAGTCTAAACTCATGAGGATGGTCTCTTCTTTTGACCCCATCTATTTACAAATTTAAACAGCTTTCGTCATTTAGATCTCTATACACAAAAGCAATACCGTATTTTCAAGTGCAAAACCATGAGAAGACAGAGGTCCCGGTCCCCTACACATGGCGTGACTTGTAGGTAACCTTTTGTGTGTCATTAATTCCTCTATAGTCTTTACGCTAATATCAAGATATTACATCTATGATTAGTAAATGAATGACTGATTCCTCTCTTCCCCTCATTTGATTAACTGAAAAAAAAAATGCATATCTGAGGTTGCTGGACTTAAACTTTCAGCATCTTTCTAGGTCATGCCTGCAAAAATTGCCCACCAGCAAGTCTGAAAGAAAGACGCCGCAACAATAGCAACCAAATTTCCGTTTGTCATGACGCAAGGTAACCTGTTCTCCGATGACCCTAAAAAATCTTCTCCAAGTTATGGAGACAAGGCCTGCTTGTCAGAAACGGATGATAAGCTCCCTCGAGCTGAGAGGGTATCAGTCCGTGACCCTGTTGAATCCCCCGTATCTGACTCATTATCTAACATAAGTTAAACTCAAATTAAGAGTAGGCAAGCACATGTAATATGAGACACAAAAGTTGTGGCATATCACAACAGTACAGTGAGGAAAAAGGAGGCAAGTGCCAGACTAAAAATAATAGGCAATCTTTAGATTCCTGAGGGGAAAGGAAGACGAACCAAAAAGTGTCTTGATGGATGGCTTTTTTGATGCATTGCTTTTCTTCTTCAACTCAGCTACAAGAAGAAAGAGAATACATTAACGACATGGACCCCCATTAAGCAACTAATGTTGAAATTGCAGTAATCAATTTACGAATTGCTTGTAAGAAACACAGGAGACATTCTTTACTCTTTTCTCAGAGTAAAGCCTGTCATATAGCTAAATATCAGACAGGCTGCTAAGTTATATTTCCTCATGTTAGCAATTCTGGCTACCTTTAACTTCCCTAGATATCTAGTAGAATCAAACCCAAACTTGGTGAACCAAACAAACTGAAGGTTAGGCATCACAGTGCATGTTCATGGTTGAAGTATTAACAGTGTGTATCAAAATAAAGACCTTGTTCAGCAAACATACTGAAAGAAAAAATTACTAGTATGCATCTAACTACTAAGTAGTCTCGAGCCTTCCTTCACACATATGTCAACTTGCTTTTCTGTTGCCAATTTCAACATGGCTCCCAAGCTGGAATGACATTCAGCATTCTTACACCTGATCATTAGTAAATGTAAAACTAGGGCCTTGCCCAGGCTTCAGACTGGCATGTGCAAGGCTACAGATATGTATCTTATAACAGGCACAATAAACTTAGTATGCGTATCGGGAGTCAAAAAATCATTAATTTGAAAATTTTTACTTAGTTTTTTCGTTTGTTGGATCTTGAGAGTTTTGATCGAGGAAAAACTTATGAATAGATCAGCTAAAGAAAAATCCTAATTGAGCTCCTCCACAATACCCATAGGTTTTCTGTTGAACATTTTAACAGCTTTTTCGTTGATTCTGCTTATAAGACTGCTTCAAAAAAAGCGAGTGAAATACCCATTCCAGGAACTGGATAATCATTGACAATTTCGAAATTCTTGTAGGTGTATCCCACAAAATTGACATCCTTTGAAGAGAGCATCTGCAAAACAGAGGAAGGTAACCAAAATGGATGATTACAAAATGAAAAAAAGCAAGGGTGTGAAAGACAGACCAATAAAGTGGACAAACGAATCTTACAATCCAAAAAACCTAGCACAAGCATACCTTTCTCCATGGTCCAGTCTTAGAAGAAGAGTGGTTTGCATTCTCAGACTGCAAGACAATGAAAATGAAGAAAAACACAAGAATTTAATGATAATGCCTCAGAGAATCAGATAAAAAGATCCATGAAATCTAGGAGATCAATACCTCATCAAATTTTTCAAAATTCTGAGTATCCAGCTCGTCATTGACCTCAGGGATAAAGGCAGCATCCATCTGGTATATCCTCTCCCAGTCAATACTATCAAACCATGGATGAGCCTAGAGAAGGAAAGCAAAGCACAATAATTTCTTTTATCCCTGATAAATCTCTATAACGAATATAAGAATCTGGAATAGGACACACCATACAACACCTTAATTTCATCTGTGCAGTTTGATCCAAGCCTCAGGTTGACGTTACACAAGAGTTTGCTCACTAAATCTTTTGCCTCCGGGGATAGCTTTGCTTCTTCTGGAAACTTCAAATGGGTTTTCCAATTCACAATCTACGAAGAACAGATTTCTTTCAAAATATTATTCAGCAACCATATCACTTGGAACTGACTGCCAGATCAGAAGTGGGACTGGGGATATAGGCATCAGCAATGCTTTCAACTGTATAATAATTAGCGGCAGTTGAATATATAACACTATAAGTTAGCAATCATTTTAAGGTGAAAGGATGTGCACATGCTGCTAGATTGATGATATGTTAGATTGTCAATACTGTGACGCAAAATTGATAACATGCCTAGCTATACCTTTCTACACGTTGACATAGGATCATCTGAATAAAATGGTGGATAACCAACAAGCATCTCATACATTATGGCACCGAGTGACCACCTGTCCAAAACATAATTTAATTCAATCTGAAATTTATCCCTCTGCAAAAGTGAAGTGTACTCTAGTTAAAGACACGAGCAATAAAATAAAAAAGACATTTACTGTCTGTGCAATATGCCATATGCCCTAGTCAGTTTTGACTATAAATAAAAAAGACATTTACTGTCTGTGCAATATGCCATACGTGGATACACCATAGTCAGTTTTTACTATAGTCAAGGACTCAACGGAACTAAAATGAGTGCCCACTTGAAATCACATGAAATCACATTTTCCCAGCTTAGCTGAACTGGCAACCCTTAACCAGAAATTATCACTCACCAATCGCATTCCATGCCATAACCCTTTTTCAACAGGACTTCCGGAGCAATGTAATCAGGTGTACCAACAGTAGAATATGCCTGCAGCGTCCAAGCATCAGAGAGTAAACAAATTGTAGTTTTCCAAGTTGACAAGCGTTCATGCTAAATCCCATTGTACATATTAAAACACATGACAGATCTGGCTCCTTTACTCTTTAAGTGATGACAGAGGTCATAATTTATAGGTTCACATTGCAGAAGAACACAAATGGAACCATCAACTTTACAACAGCCAGAAAACATAGGGCAGAGGTACTAATAAACTAGAAAGGCCATGTACAAAAGCATTAACAAAGAGACAAAACTAGCAAGGTTTTGAATCTTACTGCTAGCACAATATAAAGAAAGAGCATGTGGGACTATGATATCGAAAGACTTACAAGCATTCTCCTGTTCTTCTGCCAATGTTCTAGTTGCTCTTGTTGTGTGCGTTTTGGTGCTGCTGAGCGTTCATCATTTTGTGCACCCTCATTAGCGTTGTTTGATGCTGAAAAATCTTCTTCTTCAAGGGTACTGCAGTCCAAAGGTTTACACAGACCAAAATCTGACAATCTCAAATGTCCATATCTATCTAGTAGTAAGTTGTCAGGCTTGATATCCCTGCAATGTTTAATAAATGCCTGAGATTTATGTTACTTGACACTGGAAAGACCAACATAAACTTTTTCACCCACCGACCTGTGTATGTAGTTGTGCTTGTGGATAGATTCAATAGCCAAAACTGTCTCTGCCACATAAAATCTTGCTTCATCCTCAGTCAAGATATCCTTTCTCATGAGTAAAGTCATCATGTCTCCACCAGGTAGATATTCCATTATAAGATAAAGAAACTCTTCATCTTGGAAAGAACAATAGAGTTTCACAATGCAATTGCTGTCTACCTCTGCCAGCAGATTCCGCTCAGCTTTCACATGTTCAACCTAGGAGATTAATTTGGATATAAATATTGAATCAAAACGATTAGTGACATCACACAAGCACCTACGTTTATACCTGGCCTCTACGAAGCATTTCTGATTTCTTGAGCTTTTTCATGGCATACACATTACCAGTTACCCTTTCTCTGCAGACTCTAACCTGCACAGAAAAAAGAGAAAAACCATATGAACACCGAAAGAAAATTGAATCTTATAGTGACATCTGCTTATATTATTGCACAACAACAAAGATATGAAAAAGAAGTTGTTCTTGGATAAAGCTTGCCTCCCCAAATGCACCCTTGCCAATCATTGTTAATAACTCAAAATCATCAACTCCCATTTTATGCCGCTGCAGGCGCATGTATTCAGTCTCCTTCTGCTCCAAGAATTTAAGCAAGTTGTTCTGATCTTCCTCTGAGACATCAGCATCAGCCAGCTTCTTTTCGAGGATCATTCGCCTGCAAGGTAATGAATAATTGAAAGCTTAAGCTCTCTAACACACGCAAATTATTTTCACAGGAACTTCTTATTGGATGAAACACAAAACTACTGCTAGATGCCTCCTCTTTCTTTCAGAGCAACTTCATGTCATTTACACAATCCAGGAAGTTACAAAGTTTGACCTAGAACTTGCATGTAATTCTTCTAAAACCAACCATTTAACTAAGCTCGAAATTCAAACGAAATAAACAGCAAAGCAGTGTAAAAGAAACATCAAGATCGAGCTCAGAAGAAGGAAACTGATTAAATTTAAAAGATATCCAGAGGTTGTGGAAGCAAATTTTACCGTTCTTTCCTCTCATGCAGATTCCTCTTCTGTTCCTTGTAATGATTCTCGATATACTGTTTGGCCGCCGCGACTCTCTGTTTGGTGATATTGGAGAGAGCCTCTTCGTCCAGTTCTGGCGTATTATTATTTCCGGTGGTTTCCTCCATGATATCCTTCTTGCGCAACTTGTCCCTTGGCTGCAACTTGTGGAACCAACTCCTCGCCGAATCCATTCCTCGTTCCACCGATCAGATTCCCGGCACGGAGCGAGACAGGTTCCGGCGAACCGATTGAATTTCACGAATCCGAGTAAACGGAAAACCAAAATAAGAAAAAAAACAAAAGCTGAGGAAATCGGAGGACCGCGCAATTTATGCGTGGGACAAATATGTTCCGTCGAAGCTCCCGCGCCAATTTTCGGTGCAGCGTTTTGGGTATGGAGAAGAGAGAATTAAGAATTGCAGATACAAAATTCTGAGAATTAAAAACTGAAATATTTTGAAAATTGGTTCGTGTTAATTTTAGTAGTATTGGTTAATATATCGATTCGATTTAGAAGATGAGATGAGAGAGTGGCTTTGGTTAGCTTCTTGTTCCGCGTGAATCTCTCGCCTTTCGCTTCTGCAGGCCTTCCATTTTATATAGGTTTCCCACGTTCCCATATTCGCTGCTTTTCTTTTTCTTTTTTCCAAATAAGCCTCTGTTTTTTTTTCCCCAATCCACATAATGGGCCTCTGTTTCGATAATTTAAATAGATTGAGGCCTTGTTCAATATTTAGCGTTACCGATTAATATTAAAATTTTTAAAAATTATCTAAGGGTCTTTTAGGTTCGGTTGTTCAATTTTTATTATTAATAAATTATCTAAAATTTTTACAAAAGTTGTTCCGAAAGGACTTTGACTTGACAAATTGTATTATTATATGGGAGCTGAAAAATTTTATTGATATTTTTATGGATAATTATAACGTGTTTGCTTCTCATACAATTTAGTTTATTGGAAATTTAAGAATAAATTATAAAAGCCCCATTGTGGTTGGATCTAACTTACACTTTGTCTCTCTATTTTCAAACACCTACACTTTACCCTTACTTATTTTATAGTGTCTGACAACAACTTCTAAAACTCTAAATTAAACATTCTGATAACCATGTTCTAGTAATTTCAAGATTTTTAATATTTTTTTATAACTAACTGACTTTTAAAAAATACTGATATGAATTTAAATGAAGAAAATATATTTTTAAAAAGAAAAAATTGATAATTTAAAATATCTATTAACTGTAAAAAAATAATGGAAAGACTGACATTACTGGAAGATAACTATCGTACAATTTAAATTATAGTTTCAAAAGTTGTTATCAAACAATATAAAATAACCAGATGGCAAAATGTAAGTTTTCAAAAATAAATAAGGCACACTGTAAATTAGGGTAAACCGAAGGGGTAATTGTAACTTTCCCTTAATTAAATCTTAACTAAAATGATGATAATAGATAAAATAAATGCTAATGAGGTGAGATAGAGAGAGAATGGCACCTATAAAAGATACTTTGATACTTAAGTCAACAGATGTTCAAGGTGATTTGATTATCAATAAATAATAACTCCGTAGAAATAAATCATCTTGGATAATCATGTTAATTCCTGTGGTCTTTCTACAATTAATAATTGAATCATAGGGCACATGTAAAACCAAGTATACTCCCCACTAGGTTGTTGTTCCTTGGCCTTCTAGGCTACCTTACACTATTAGACTTTAATCGAGTCTCTATGAAATGTCTATTAGAGAAAACTCTATATGATACTCTTATCCCAAATCACTATGATACCATGAAAAGAATGTGGAGTCCCTAATAGCATGTGCCTAGACATGATTCATAATTACAATATATCCATTATCTACTTTTAGAATAACAAATTATCACAAGAGTGGGGTCAATTTCCTCCTCGTCTTAGGATTTAGTGCATTCAAAGCTTACTTGTTTTTAATTATGGTATATATATAATCGTGTTTTGGTCAAAACAATAATGTTCATACGTCTTTAAATCTCAACTTATACTGGACCATCTGATTGAGAGCAAGCGGACCAACAACTTGGTCCTAGTGTTTTACTTTCTTGCAATAAGAGCATCAAGGGGACCATCCCACTAGGCCATGCTGATTGAACCATGGAAAATATAAGAATGCATAAATTTTTATTAGTAGTAAGTGGTTAGAATTCGAGTTCAAGTTAGGAAAAATTACCAAACCCCCCCTAAGTTTAGTGGAACCTACATTTGTATCCCCTGTTTCAAATACCTACACTTACCCTCTAAAAATTTAACTCTGTTTATCTCCGTTATGGCATAAAAGAGAAAATGCCTACTTTTACCCTCCTATCTTTTCTCCCTAAAATGTTTGTGCCAATAACTTCTGCATCTAACAAGATAAGCCCTATCTCCCTTCACTCCTCCCACTCTCTTCCTCCTCCATCTCCGCCGTCTATCTCGTTACCAATCTCACAATCACAACCAGAGTTTTTTCAAGAATCAAAACAATCAGGCAAATGAAACTTAAGAAAACAAAACCCGGACGCGATTCCCAATCTTTGTAATCGAAGCCAAGCCCATTCCCATTCGGCAACAGAGACCAGAAGCAATTCCGATGCGTTTTATGACCGATATGTGATAGAGACCAGACTGTGGTACCCAAATGCGTTTATAACCGGAGGCATCTCTATTTCGTTCGTCTATCGACGATTTTGTTCGTCCGTCGACTATTGCGTTTATGACCCAGATTTCATCTGTCGACGATTTCATTCGTTCATTCGTCCAATTGCGTTTATGACCAGATTTCATTCGTCCGTCGATGATTTGGTTGGTCAACCCAAAACTCCCTGTGCCCCTCGTCCTCCTTCCATGATCCCCTAAGCGATTATTTTATTTTATTTTTATCTCTTAACGATCATTAACGGAGTTAGCTTTGAAGGGGCTAAGTGTAGGTATTTGAAATGAGGAACACAAATGTAGGCTTCACTAAACCTCAGGGGAATCTAAGTAATTTTCCTGCACTGTTTAGGATAAACGGAAAGAGTCGCTAGCCACCAACACGAGAAAGTAGAAAGGTCGCTCTTATGGAAAGCAAGGGCACTGGTTTTATTTAGGCCACCATCCAGATAATCACAACTAACCAACTACTGTAAGCCCCACGGCCCCCACCTCACCAATGAGACACACATATCCTGAATGGTTATATATACCAGCAACAATAATACTCGTGGTCCAACAAAAGAATGATGTTTTCATCTTATTGATCTTTAGGGGAAAAAAGAAATTACTGCGAGTGTACCTGAATGCATCTAAAAGAGGAAAACAAAAGTTGCTTGAAAATTTCATCGTGAAAAAGGTTAGTGCTGGGGATGAAAATGAGTGTTAAGGGGGGAACGTGGGGCGCCAGACAGAGAACTGTATAGCCTTATCAGATTGTAACAAGTAATTTAACTAAGGAATATTTGAAACAGAGGCATGTCTCGAAGGACTTGTCTTCATCTTAGGGAATGCTTGCATTCTTGAAGATCCACTTTTGATGTTGCTCTCTCTCTCTCTCTCTCTCTCTCCTGCTGCTTTGCCAACCTCTGGCTTACGGTTTTAGCAACGACAAAATTGGCAATTCCACCTAAAGGATGAGGCCTAATCACTAATTAAAAGATACTATTTGCATTAAGTAGGAACCAAGACAGTAGGGACTAGAGGCCGGGCCAATGGGAAAACTGCGAAGAACTGAACTGTCATTTGAACCGTCACGATTGATGAAAACTTATTAAAACTTATTTTCTACAATGACTCAATTATGTGGTGAAAGTGGAGAGATTGTCTCTAGTCCACCCCGAATTGCTCAGGCTGCTCTGCGAAAACCGGACCAAACGGTTCCATGCACATTCCTACAGTATGGATACCCTAGGACTGTAAGGTCCATTGAATAATATCACAGCATTCTCTCCAGCCTTCAACATGGTATTTGAATTTGAGTGTCTAGCAACGAAGTTGAAGCATTTTATAAGAACACAAAGAGTCGTTTCTAGTAACGAGCAACATTTTCATGTCATTTTTGTTTCTGTAGAAAGAGAGTTGAGCCTGTCTGGAACAGCCTGCCTTTTGTACTAGTACAGCCTCTATCATGTTTCCAACTGAGAATAACACTGAAAAAGTTAATCCATCAATCTGTGAAACGAATACATAACCAGCATCGGATTCCTACCCAGCCAATCCCTCCATTTGCCATGGTTTCCTTATCCTAATACCAGCATTATTGGTGGCCGAAGGAAAGATAATATATGTTGGGCAAAGGTAGGGAATCACCTATAAGATTTGTTTGGCAACAATGTTTATGATCAGCATCAGAATTTTAGTTAAAACTCATGAACTCTGATGCTAATCCTTGAAGCCATTGCCAAATAGATACCCGATGTAACTACTCTGATTCAAGAAATTCAGAGCTGCTCCATCATTCTGAATGAATATAACATCACTTGCCAGCCACCGGTCAGCATTTTCACTCCCCTCTCCCTCTCATGAAGCTCATTACTCAAAATTTCAGAGGATTACAGATGGGCAATTTACTGTGGAAACTAGGCTCATCCTTCATCAGCCATAGACAGCAGTTCCCTTATTCCCACATTCAATGACGGAAGTAGAAATTTTTTCACGAGGTCACAAACTCACGTATCATTTATATATCATTACCTAGTCCAAGTACAATAAACTGACTAGCAAATAGCATCGTTTTTCCTTGGCAATTATTCACCACAAGATTTCAAGGCTTGGAGTTGTCTCAATGGTGGAAGAAATAATGGGAAAACCTAGGCCTGGTGGAATCAGTGGCTGTAATTTGTTTTGTACTGCTGTTTTCTCGAAGTCTCTTGGAATTGTCGACTCTAATGTAGCTGAGATTTTGGCGATTTGTGAGGCATTAGTGTTGGTGATGTGTAATTGGTTTTTGGTGTTTTCTAAATTATGGATTGAAAGCAATGCTCAAAATACAGGATCTTGGGTTTTTAATACAGATGTTAGACCATGAAGACTGACTCACGTATTTGACAAAATTGACAGGCTGTTGAAGGTATTGGTGTGTGTAGTGCAGCATGTTTTCAGGGAGGCAAATAATGAGACTGACTCGTTGGCAAAGCAAGGGGTTCATCGTTCCTTACCTTTAGAATGTTGGTTCTGAGGGCTGCATTTTTTTTCCTGCTTGTGTCGTGCTGGCTTTACGTTGTGTTGGCTTGATGCAGTGTTCCTTACCTTTAGTTTGACTGTTTCCTTGCTGTAGCAACTGTTCTGTTTATTAATAAAGATGTTTCTTTCAGGGAAAAAAAATCTGAAAAGAAACAAAGAGATGAGATGAATAAAGACAAGAACACAATAGCAGATATGTGGCTGGGTAACAAACTTTCTAAGCTCTAAGATCTAAACATACAAAAATCTAGAAATTGATGTGGATCACTCTTGCATAAATATAAAAAAGAATACACAACTAAATAAATAAGTACCCTCGAGATTGGTGGAATTCTGGAAAAACAAAATGACCAGTTGATGATCAAAGGTGAGTAACGGCTTCACAATGGAGGTTAAGAGTGAGAGACAAAGAAGACAGACATTGGCAGGGGGAAATTAGCTATTGGAGCTGAAGCAGAGAGCATAGGTTGATCAAACAAATAGTTAGTTCATCACAAATAAGTACTTACTCTTTTAATCATTGATCAACTATAGAAGGTAAACATAACAGATAAGACTATTAAAACTCATACATCTTACGCTCTCAAAATGACAAAATAAGGACCTATATCTTTAAGGTGTATACATATATAACCAGAAGTTCTCAGATTTTCAGCGGGGCAGCTCACTCATTGTGTGAACGCCCCTGCCTACATTATATATTTGCTTCAACTTTAAGAAAATATAAGAAATGACCTAAACTAAGGATGTCAGCGGTAGTAAGCCATATGTCTGGATGACATTAAAGGTGAGGTGCCAAAAGGTGAACTCCTCTTTTGGGATGGAGCAGGAGCACTGATTGGTTTCTGCTTCTCAACCTTGGTTTCAGAGCGAAGCCAGGATTCGACAACTGACAGCAAGTTCACTGAATTTTTTAGTTCATAAATTTCTGCCATCTTTGCAGCCTTCCTCAGTTCGCCATCTTGAATGTATGCGAGATGAGTTGCCCAAGTCTCCAAGCCATCAAAAATGTGAGTTGCATATACGATGGTGGCTCCTCTCTGGATCAGTAAGGCAAAGCAATAAAAAGTACAACTTGGACAACTTCTTCATAGAAACTTTACGCATAAAGTCAGCATTGCATGTTTAGTTCAAGAAAATGCCATCTGCCAGTGGAGGGAAAAAAAAAACTACTAGACATGGAGACCAATATATTTCTGCCACTATATCTACTTAAGGACAGATAATGAGGAAAAGCAACAAATAACAAGGCATGATTTCACAACAACCATAAATCCAGATTATCTTAACATCTCCAATTCTGTGCCAGTACAACAAGATATGAGATTGCTGATGTTTAAAAAAGCAAGCTCAGTACCTGCTCACATTCCTCCGTGAAGAAATCAAGTAAATCCATCCTAGCAACAACATCAAGGTCCACTGTGACCTCATCTAGCAAGAGCACCTGGAATAGTCTCATAGGTGGTCAGTTATCCTTGTTGTCCTTAAGGCAAAAGACTGAAAATGAAATGAGTATAGGTCACTGAATACTTGCTAGATCAGGAAGACAAATTCAGTGAAATAAAATATCGACATTAGCTTCTAGCACTGTTGTAACTTTCTCTGTACCTTGCCATGCAAAGGCTGACTATACACAATAATGGAATAGTTTGAAATGACAGCTTACAAATTTAAACTACTATATTCGAGAATTTACCCTATCAATAAGAGTCTTGGTTGTTTCTTTCTCAGTTCATAAAAACAGAAGATTACTCCCCTCAGAAAGAAATTGGATGAAAAAGCACACTTGGAATATTTGGCAATGCTTAGAGATCAGAAGATTTTCTTTCCAACAGTTATGCTGCAGATACACGCATATACCTATGAGAATATAATTTTACCTGAAAAGGATGAAGAAGACCCATACATATTTGGACTCTACGCCGTTGCCCGTCAGATACCTTATGCATTCGCCACTGCAAATCAATATCTAGTAGCTCAATCAGCTTATCTCTCCTAATAGGGTCAATCCCTTCAACTGCCACGAAGAAAGGAAAAGACATTAGTAAAGATGATGACTGCTCATCAAGCTACCAAAATTACAAGCAGAGGAAACATCTAAAAAATATGATATACAAGGACAAAACAAAACTCAAATCCTATACAGGTAATTGAATATTATGCATAATTTACAGTTCAAGAGTGAACAGAAAAACCTGCCCAATATCTCCAAAATCCCCATAAAGAACTCTTAATGAAAAAAACAAACTACAAAACCAGTAAACCACACCTTAGTAGTTATTTTCTAGTTTGTTTCTGCTCTCTCTCTCTCTGCAGGCATATGCACTGGCGCAGAGAGGGGGAATGAAATGTGAAAGAAAGAGAAAGAAAGCTGTTTTCCTTGTTCAGGTTGTAAGTTACTCTTTCCAGTTAAGGGATCTACTTTTTCAGTCATATTTAGCAACAAATTAAAAATATTCAAGAAATAAATTTCAGCCCACCTCCAAATATCATATGTTCTGCAGAGAAGTCTCCTTGGAGTGGAACTTCTCCCTGCATATTTGTCCAGAAGTTTCACCAAACATTAAATCTCAAAAGAGCATGTAGAATGCATAAGATGTACAGTTGGTCAACAGTATTGTCTGCATGAAACTGTTTGCACACACAAGCACACACAGTAAACAAATCAATCGCATGGAACATCCTCTGTGTTGTTAACAAGACAATTGTATGACCTGTTGCTTCGGACCAGTATCATGCTCAGTCAGATTTGTGAAGACACAACGTGAAAGAGCAGTGATTAAGGTTGAAACCCACGAACAACAGTACAGATTGAATGGTGAAAGGTGAAGAAAAATGTACTCACGGCAGAACCAATAGTTTTGCTCCAGGATCCTCCAAGATAGGCCAAGTCACCACTGCAAACCAGTTGAGTGTCATGAAATGCAGAACGGCTTAGCACTCTCACGACATCCCTCCCTCCAACCATATGCTTCCCAGCAAGAATCTTCAATAATGTGGTCTTCCCTGCATAAGCAATCAACTCTTTCATTTGTACTACTCACTTTCAGAACCAGAAACGAAAAAGAGAAAATTAAATCGCATTCAATCGAAAAGAAGTTATTCTAATTCCCACAACAAATTTAAACCTAATTGGAGACATTATTTGAACCATCTACAGAAATTTACAAATGACCCCAAAATTTCCATAAGATAATAATTAGGCAAGCTTCTACTAATATACTTTTCCGGTAAATCGGCACAAATTAGACTACCAGATCCGTTGGCGCCGACGAGAAGGCAGCGAGATCCAGGAGGTATGTTGAGGTTGAAGTCGACGAAAAGCGGAGGTTGGCCGTCGTACGAAAACTGCATTCCACAGACCTGAATAATGCTTGATTCTTCATTTCTCACTTCTTCTCTATTTCCAACGCCGCCACCTCTGTCCGTCGCCATTTTCGTCGCTCTTAGCCTCCGCCGTCGTCGATTGTGATTTTATGCAGTTCCATTTCCAAGCTCTCTACCCTCATAACCAATGGCCTGTCGACACGCTATCGAAATGGTCGTTGGGCTGGGTGGTGGCAATGGGAAACTTTCTACGAACCCACCCGTACCCATGCCCCCATCTTACCCGTTCATTTTGGCTTGGTAAAGAAAAGTGAAACCGTCTGACCGGCGTAACAGGTGTGGGAGGCGAAAGAGAAAAAAGTGATAAAAAATTTTAAAATGTAATAAATATTTTTAAAAAGTAAAAAAAAATTGTAAAAAGTGAAATTTCTTTTAAAAAAATGATTAAATGTAAAAAAAAAAAAGTGATAAAATTTAAAAAAGTGATAAATAATTATAAAAAAAGTGATATATAAATATAACAATGTAAAATAATTTTAAAAAAAATGATTAAATAAAAAAAAGTGATATAAAAAAATTAAAAAATAGAAATATTTTTTTAAAAAAAGCGATTAAACTAAAAAAATAAAATAAATATAAAAAAATCAATAAAAAAGCGATAAATTTTTAAAAAATTATCTGTGTACAAAAATATTAATTGCTGAATAATATACTGAATAATATACTTAATAAAATACTTTTTTGTACATATGTCAATGATTCTCAAAATATAAAATCTATGTATATTGATCAACTTAGTAAAAAAAAATTTATTGCATTTTAGAATTTTTATCACTTTTTTTTGTTTTTAATCACTTTTTAAAAATATTTCCCATTTTTTAACAAGTTATCATTTTTATATTTTATCATTTAATCACTTTTTGTAGTTTTAATCACTTTTTATTTATTTAATTGATTTTCTAAAAAAATGTTTGTTTTTTTAGTTTTTTTATCGCTTTTTTTATTTAATCAATTTTTTAAATTATTTATTGCATTTTAAATTTATTTATCACTTTTTCAGTTTTAATTTGCCTTTTAAAAATATTTATCAATTTTTTAACATTTATCACATTTTCTTTATTTTATCATTTTTTATACATTTAATCGTCTTTTTAAAAAATTTTATCACTTTTTTTTTTACATTTAATTGTTTTTTCTTACATTTTATCGCTGAAGTTACATTCGTTGTGACCGGGTCACGTTGAAGGTACCTTAAGTGTGACCGGGTCACTTTGAAGGTAACCTAAAAAAATGTGACCGAATCACGTTGAAGGTACCTTAAGTGTGACCGGGTCACATTGAAGGTAACCGTGACCAGCGGTAACATTGAAGGTACCTTAAGTGTGACCGGGTCACATTGAAGGTAACCTAAAAATGTGATCGTCACGTTGAAGGTTCCGGGGTCACGTTGAAGGTAACCTAAAAATGTGACCGGGTTACGTTGAAGGTACCTTAATTGTGACCGGGTCACATTGAAGGTAACCTAAAAAGGTGACCGGGTCACATTGAAGGTACCTTCGTTGTGACCGGGTCACTTTGAAGGTAACCTAAAAATGTGACCGGGTCACGTTGAAGGTACCTTAAGTTGTGACCGGGTCACATTGAAGGTAACCTAAAAATGTGACCAGGTCACGTTGAAGGTACCTTCGTTGTGACCAGGTCATCGTTGAAGGTAACCTAAAAAATGTGACCGGGTCACCTGGAAGGTACCTTCGTTGTGACCGGGTCACGTTGAAGGTAACCTAAAAATGTGACCGGGTCACGTGGAAGGTACCTTCGTTGTGACCGGGTCACTTTGAAGGTAACCTAAAAATGTGACCGGGTCACATCGAAGGTACCTTCGTTGTGACCGGGTCACTTTGAAGGTAACCTAAAAATGTGACCGGGTCACGTCGAAGGTACCTTCGTTGTGACCGGGTCACTTTGAAGGTAACCTAAAAAATGTGACCGGGTCACGTCGAAGGTACCTTCGTCGTGACCGGGTCACTTTGAAGGTAACCTAAAAATGTGACCGGGTCACGTGGAAGGTACCTTCGTTGTGACCTGGTCACTTTGAAGGTAACCTAAAATATGTGACCGGGTCATGCTGAAGGTACCTTCGTTGTAACTGGGTCACTTGGAAGGTAACCTAAATATGTGACCGGGTCACGTGGAAGGTACCTTCATTGTGACCGGGTCACTTGTAAGGTAACCTTCGATGTGACCCGGTCACATTTTTAGATGTTACCTTCAAAGTGACCCGGTCACAACGAAGGTACCTTCCATGTGACCCGGTCACATTTTTTAGGTTACCTTCAAAGTGACCCGGTCACAACGAAGGTACCTTCGAGGTGACTCGGTCACATTTTTAGGTTACCTTCAACGTGACTCGGTCACAACGAAGGTACCTTCCACATGACCCGATCACTTTTTTAGGTTACCTTCAAAGTAACCCGGTCACAACGAAGGTACCTTCCATGTGACCTGATCACTTTTTTAAGTTACCTTCAGAGTTACCCGGTCACAACGAAGCTACGTTTAAAAAAAAAGTCGTGACCAGTCACATTTTTACAAAAAAATGATAAAATATAAAAAGTGAAGTGATCATTTTTAAAAAAAGAATAATTGTAAAAATAAGTGATTTTAAAAAAATGAAATTGTTTTAAAAAAAATGGGTAAATAAAAAAAGAAGCGAAATTTTTTTCAAAAAAGTGATTAAATATAATGAAAAATGTGAAAATTGTGAAAAAAAGTGATAAAATATGAAAAAAATGACTAAATGTAAAAAGGTGATAAAACCCTTAAAAAACTAAGTGAAATCCGTGATTTTTTTAAAAAAAGTGATTGAATAAAAAAAGAGAAAAAGAAAAGCAACTTTTGTCCCCCTTTCCTTAAAAAGTGATTAAAACTGTTAAAAAAGTGAATTTTTTTTTAACAAAGTGATTAAATATATAGAAAAGTGATAAAATATAAAAAAAAGTGATAAATGTAAAAAAAATTGGTAAATATTTTTAAAAAGCTATTAAAAACTGAAAAAAGTGATAAATAATTTTTAAAAATGATTAAAAATATATTTAAAAAAGTGATTAAATATAAAAAAAGTGATAATATATATATATAAAAAGTGATAAATGTTAAAAAATTGGTATATATTTTATAAAAAGGTATTAAAAACAAAAATGTGATAAATAATTCTAAAATGCAATAAATAATTTAAAGAAATGATTAAAAAAAGTGTTTACCCTTTTTAAATAATTTTGATGATACGGTGCGTTTCGTTTGTTTCCTCTTTTAGTTTCTACGATCGAGAGACTCCAGACTCTAAAGCTCCCTTGGATCGCGAATCTAGGAGACTTGGAGTACGCTGTACGCCAACTCGGAGGCAAGGCAGTTGCGAATTGAGATTTGTGAGGAAGAAGGTAACCCAATCGCTAACGTCTGCCTGCCAGCCACCCCCACCTGGCATCTTCGAGACTTGGACTCTTCAGTCTTTGCTCTTTAGACTTCAAGCATTCAGGCTGTCGACGTCTTCAGTGATCTGATTTTCCAATTACACGATTCCACTCCAGTAAGTGAATCTGAAGCTCTAAACTAAGGTACCTTCGTGTATCTTCTACTCTTGAGTACTAGTCAAGTCTCGATATTGTATATTTGACAGTACAAATTCAAATTTAATGTATTCATTGTATTGTAAAATTATTGATTTCGTTTAATTGATTTGTTAAATTAATTTTTGTAAGAGTGAAGAGATCAATTCTTATTGCTGTTGCCTGTTGCAGGGCCTTGTTGGTGTTGCGGTGTTGGGTTTTGGGTTAAAGGTCCCCCAAATTCAATTCACTTTTTGCATTGCTCGACTGCTCTGATTTTCTAGCCTTCCAGGTAAGTGAAGCAACTTGTCTCAACGGTTTTATTGTTGATTACATTGAATTGATTTAGTTAGTTGGTTTGTTGAAGAGGGAAGAGAAGAGTTGATTGTTGTTCATTGTTGATTTGTTGCTGGGGTTAGACTAGAGTTCATCAGTTAGAGCTTATGAGTAGTGACTATATTAGTTGCTAGTTGGTACGTGTTGAATTGTTCTAAGTGACTTACAATTCATTTTAAGAGGAACAGTTTGGGCGCTCTAGGTTGATAACAACATCATTTCATTTAATTGAAATTAAAAAATATTTACAAATTACAAAGCAATAGCACTAAATTTAGGACAGATATTTGTTAGTAATTGTATGAAAGAGCATGACGTTTTCTTTTGAAGGTAAACAGAAAATTGGCCAGCTGCAAAACCGTGGCAAGCAACTCAAATACTGCAGTGGAGTGTTTAAAATGGAGGGAGATGACCAATCAAAGGAGTCACATGGTAGGAAAGCTTCAAATAGGCATTCTTTGAAGCAAAAAAATGCCTATAACATTTTCATGTAAGTTTTGTTCTATATTATGTGAACTTTGGTATGACCATTTAATGGATATGGTAGTTATTGAAAATATTTCCACTATTTTAATGCAATAGCAGGGAAAAGGCAAGATTTGAGGAAACTCATGGTCGTCCCATGACCCGAGATGTAAGTCTGAAGATTATACAAAATCTTTCATATGGTGTAAGTATTGTTTGAATATGGATAAGGAGATGCATTTTGATAAATTGCAGGAGTGGACGGATATGAGTAAGCGGTGGAAATCTGAAGCTGATGAGCAAAGGAAAAGGTTGGCTGAGTCTAAATGTAGTATTAATGCCACAATGGTTGAAGATGGTTGCTGGAATATATCATGTCGGCCTAGGTGCTTTAGTAAGCATGTTAAAGGGTTGAGTGAAGAGCAAAAAAGGCTGGCTTATGAAACTGGACTGGGGAGCTTATTAGAGAACCAAGTATGGAACTTGAAGACTGATCTCATCTGTTGGCTTGTGCGATCATGTGAGTTGGGAAGCTTGACCCTGTGTGTTCATGGTAAGAAATTTCACATTACTGCGGCTGATGTCACGGGTGTTATGGGAGTATCTGATGGATCGACAAAATTTGATCTAAAGAAGAAATCAACTTTGGTGCATAAATATTGTAAGTATGTGAGTCAGCACTGGGTGATTGATGAGAACGGAATCTCTGAAAAGTTGACAGGATCCAGTGGTGTTGAATTCAAACGCTTGTACATACTTCTAGCCTTGGCAACAGTATTATGTCCATCTAGTCGAAAATATCTTGGATCACAGTTTGTTAATTGTGTTGAAAATGAGGAGTCATTCAATGATGGGCAGTGGGGGACACTTATTTTTCAGCAGCTTGTGCTTGGTATGAAAAAAGTGTTGCAGGATGGTGTGAAATGTCTTGGTGGGTGTGCATTATTTTTACAGGTAAGTCACTTTGATCACATTAGGTACTGAAAACATATATATTATTAGTCAATTTCATAATAAAGTTATGTAATGTAAATTAAGCGAAGATAAGATGATCTTTTTATGCTTGCAATGATTCATGAGGAATAACGTTTAGGGTAGTGCTCAGATATATACATTTACACGTGTGTTGGGGGGGGATGAACCTAAAACTGAAATTTTTGTCCTATATTCTTTGT
>SMDT01001486.1:0-87854 GCA_005392925.1 Aquilaria sinensis | reverse complement strand
GTGGCCCTATGTCTACATATGCTAGAGGAGTTTTTCAATAGTTCATTACTTTCACTAATGACTTCAGTAGATATGGCTATGTGTATCTCATGAGACACAAGTCAGAATCCTTTGAAAAGTTCAAAGAATTCAAGAATGAAGTAGAGAATCAACTTGGGAAAATATCAAAGTGCTTCGATCAGATCGAGGTAGAGAGTACTTGGATCGAGAATTCTTTGACTATCTGAAGGAGTGTGGTATAGTATCACAACTCACTCCACCAGGTACAGCTTAATGGAATGGTGTATCTGAAAGGAGAAATTGAACTCTGTTAGACATGGTTCGCTCCATGATTCGTCAAACTGACCTTCCAAGCTCCTTTTGGGGACATGCTCTAGAGACAGCCACTTTTACACTAAACTGAGTTCTATCTAAATCGTTTCAAAAGAGACCATATGAGATATGGAGTGGGAGGCATCCCAATTTTTCTTTTATGAAGATTTGGGGCTGTGACGCTTATGTGAAATGTCAATCCTCTAACAAACTAGGGCCCAAACCTCAAAAATGCCTTTTTGTTGGGTAACCTTGAACAAACAAAGGGTTACTATTTCTACAATCCTTCTGAGCAAAAAGTGTTTGTTGCTCGAACTAGTTTCTTTTTAGAGAAAGAGTTTATCTCTAAAGGAACTAGTGGATGGAAAGTAGAACTTGAAGAAATTCAAGAACAACAAGGAGACATGGAACATGAAATGGAACCTGAGCAGACACCATAAGATGTTGTGGTTCAAGAGTCTATTCCTGTAGCACAAAGCCCATGTAGGTTTCGTAGGATTTAGCGTGAGCCTGAGAGATATGGATTTCTTGTGACTCACACTGGTGATGTGATGCTTATGGATCAAGATGAGCCCACAAGCTACCAACAAGCTATGTCAGGGCTTAACTCTGAGAAGTGGCTAGCAGCCATGAAATACGAGACGAAATCCATGTATGAAAACCAAGTATGGACTTTGGTTGACCCACCTAAAGGGGCAAAACCCATAGGGTGCAAATGGGTTTTCAAGAAGAAAACTGACATGGCTGGTAATGTGATTACCTTTAAGGGACGATTGTTTGCAGAAAGTTTCAAGCAAATTCATGGTATTGACTATGATGAAACTTTTTCACTAGTTGCTATGCTTAAATCCATCCAAATTTTGTTCGCTATTGCTGCACACTATGATTATGAGATATGGCAAATGGATGTCAAAACTGCATTCCTAAATGGGAAGCTACTTGAGGATGTGTACATGACACAACCGAGGGTTTTGTCACTCCTGAGAATGCCGATAAAGTGTGCAAGTTGCAAAGGTCATTTATGGACTGAAGCAAGCTTCTCAAAGTTGGAATCTTCATTTTGATGAAGCAATCAAAGAGTTTGGTTTTATCAAAAATGAAGATGAACCTCGTGTCTACAAGAAAGTTAGTGGGAACGTTATTGGCTTCTTGGTGTTTTATGTAGACGACATACTACTCATCAGGAATGACATTCCTGAGCCATAGTCTGTAAAGACTTGGCTAGGGAAATGTTTCTCTATGAAGGACTTGGGTGAAGCAGCCTATGTGTTAGGCATTAGGATCTATAGAGATAGATCTAGAAAGCTTCTTGGCCTAAGTCAAAGTACATACATTGACAAGGTGCTAAAGAGGTTTAGCATGCAAGATTCCAATAAAGGATTCTTGCCCATGTCACATGGTATAACTATTCGCAGATCTCAGTGTCCGAGTACACCCAAGGAGAGAGAACGCATGAGTAAGATTCCATGTGCCTTAGCAATTGGATCTATCATCTATGCCATGATATGTACTAGTCCCGATGTCTCATATGCCTTAAGCATGACGAGTAGGTACCAATCGAACCCTGGTGAGAGTCACTGGACAGCTGTTAAGAACATCCTTAAGTACTTACGAAGGACTAAGGATGCATTCTTGGTCTTTGGAGGTGAAGATCAGCTCGTTGTAAGGGGTTACACCGATGCAAGCTTCCAATCCGATAAGGATGATTTTAGATCGCAATCTGGTTATGTGTTTTGTATTGGTGGTGGTGCTGTAAGCTGGAAGAGTTCAAAGCAAGAGACAGTAGCTGACTCTACAACAGAATCTGAGTACATTGCCGCCTCTGATGCTGCGAAGGAGGCAGTTTGGATCAAGAAGTTCATCACTGAACTTGGAGTGGTTCCAAGCATTAGCGACCCGATAGAGCTCTATTGTGACAACAATGGAGCAATCGCACAGGCTAAGGAACCTCGATCTCACCAACGATCCAAACACATACTCCGACACTATCATCTCATCAGGGAGATCATCGAGAGGGGTGATGTAAGGATATGCAGGACTTCGACAGATAGCAACATTGCTGATCCACTGATAAAGCCCCTTATGCAGCAGAAGCATGACAGCCATTCTAGGTCCATCGGTATTAGATACATGGATGATTGGCTTTTAGTGCAAGTGGGAGATTGTTAGTGTTGTGCCCAAAAGGCCAATCATGAGATGATTGTATTTTTTGCACATTGAGTCATGATATTTTATTAAGGCATTAATCCAACAATTATGTTTGTTGTTTTGTTTCTGCGTAACTTAAGAAACATAATTGTAACCCTAGAATAATGATATTCTCAAATGTCCCTAGTCTAACATTATTGTGGAGTGGGTTACAATAATACATAACGACTAGCATATGTGGAGACTAATTTGAGATATGTAGTTTCCATATGGGTACAAGTTCGAGAACTTATGTACTTGATAGCCGAGGTGCCCATCACTGGCCGAGCTCCCAAACTTGACGGAGTACCGACTTCGGCAGAGGGAAACTTCTAGCCGAGGTCAGAAGGATAAACGATGCCACTGGCCTAATGTAGGGAATTCACTTCCTCAGGGAATGGTAGGACCAACCTCGGTAGAGCGATTGGACCCTCTTCGGAAACAGAAGTACCCCTCAAAGGAACCATCCTTGGGGAACATATTCCCCGAGACGTTAGAGTAACCTCGGAAGGTACAAACAAAGCATTTAAGGAGCCTCTGACACCTCTCCACAAAGTCGTCCCCAAAGTACATTCTGACACGCTATCACTGGGGCACACCATCAGAGGGACACCTCGATATGACACCCTCGGAATGCCTAGGCTGTCAGCTCAGTGACTTTTGTTGAGATAAGCGTCCCTTCGTTCCCGGAAAAGCAGGGATCACATCCCACCGGACATGTGTCGTAATCTGGGACGACCACAAGAGGGGAATGGCTTCTGCACGCCTCCTTTATAAAACACCTAGAAAGCATCCTAGAAAAGAAGGAAGAGGGTAAGAGGAAAAGTTCTCTTTGAATACACAAAAGGGCACATAATCCAGTTATCTGAAAATATTGACTTGGGCGTCGGAGGCTCCTCCCCGGGAATACACACCGAGGACCTCCTAACCTGTGTTTTCTTAAGTATTTCAAGTATCCTCCACTTGGGAATTTCCTCTCAAAGTGCTCTCCTCCATCAAAAGTTCTCCCTACTCTTACAATGACACATGATGAAGCCGCCGTAGGCCATCATTTGGCGCCGTCTGTGGGAAACTTATCCCATGTCGCCATCGTGGAGACTCGGCGCTCGAAGGACAAAGGGATTTCAAGATCCCCCCTCGCACCTGAGACTCAACAGGCGACCCCTCTGCCTGTGGCAGAAACTTCCATGATGGAGGACGACCGTCCTGTAACGATAACGATGAGCTTCCTATGGGATTTCCAGCGTTCTATCATTGCCGAAATCACTCAGCAGCTTGATCAGAGGTTGCCCCAACCTCCACCTACTCAGAGAGCCTTACCCCCGACCATTCGTCGAGAAAGGAGTTCGCGATCTACTCACCAGAGTTCAGGGAGCGGAGACTCCCTTGACGCATATTCAATAGATGGTGAACCCGTTGAGACGCGCCTCGCCAGAGGGGGAGCCCCAAAAGAGACCAAGGCCTCCTATCAATGGAGCGCATCCCCTTACCAGAGGTCCCCTTCTCCCCCTCGCCGGAGTCGTTCCCCAAGGTGAAGAATAAATTCGCCACTACCAGCAAACACACGACGGCAGGAAGGGACCAGCACTACCGCCCTTATGGAAAGGATCCTGGGAAGGCTGGAAAAGGTCGAGAAACAGAGCTCCCGAAAACCAGTCTGGTCCCGGTTGTCCGACTCCTACACCGGAGAGGAGTCACTTTCGTACGCGAGGTAGTAGAGGCGCCTATGCCCAGTGATTTCAGGGTTCCTCATCTGGAAATGTATGACGGCCGAAGTGACCCCCAGGTGCACCTGACAAAATATAAGCGAAGAATGGTTCTCCATGGCGCGGACGATGCCACGCTCTGTAAATGCTTTGAGGTGACGCTCTCAGGACCAGCAACAACGTGGTATGGCTCTTTGCCCCAGGGAAGTTTGTTGAGCTTCCAAGAACTATCTACTGCTTTCACCCAATAGTTTATTGGTAGTAGGCCAACTGCCAAAATGCCAGTGCAAATGTTTGACATAGCTCAGAGAGGAGGGGAGACCATCCGCGATTATGTTGAAAGATTCAATCGAGAAGCATTGAGTGTACCAGACTTTCGATCGGAAATTCACATCCTGGCAATGGTCAGAGGACTGCGGAGGGACTTCCAGCTGTTCTACGAGTTCTCCAAAGATCCCCCAGAAACTCTTGGGGAATTTTACAGAAGAGCCGAACAACACATGACGGCCGAAGAACTCAGAATGGGAGGACCTAAGGCAGAACACCCTCGCACTGAAGGGCCTGGCCACCAGCTGTGCCAGCAGAACGAGGGAGAGCGGTCCCGCAGGCAAAGAGGAAAGAGGCCCGCAACATTCACTCCCTTGAACACCACAAGAGCTAGCATTCTAATGGCCCTAGAAAGGCAAGGGACCACAGTCCTAAGGCCAAAGGCCATGGCCCCGGAGAATAAAAGCAATATGAAAAAATTCTATCAATTTCACCGGGAACATGGCCATGACACTGAAGCCTGTTACCAGTTGAAGAAGTACATTGAGTCCCTGATCAAACAGGGTCAACTTCGGTGATATCTGCGGATGCCCTCTCTGAAAGGGAGAAAGGAAGAGCAGAGGAGAGCAGATGAAGAAGAGTATGAGTCAGATAAACGGCGGGACCGAAGTCCCCGGAAAAGTCTGCCACCCTCGGCAGGGATCATCCAAACCATCACTACTGGGATGCCCTCGGCCGAGAGAAAAAGAAAGATGAGAGAAGTCTCCATCATGGAGTACGGGAGCTCCTCGCAAAGGCTCACCCGTAGGGATGGGTCTGTAATAAAATTCCCTCACGACGACCCCCTCCTTGTCATGGCAAGAATAGGGAACTGGGACGTCAAGAGAGTGCTCCTCGATGACGGCTCGAACACCGACGTCATTTTTTCTCATCTGCTGGGTAAATTAGACATCTCAAAAAGTGACCTTAGCCCAGTCAGTTCCCCCACCTTCGGCGTCGGACCATCTGAACTTCCAGTCCTTGGGTACATCGACCTGCCTGTGATGCTGAAAGGGGTCTCCCCCAAAAGCAAAGAAGAGTTAATCACCTCCGGCAGGACAAGATTTATAGTCATTGATGTACCGTCAGCATATAACGCCATTCTGGGAAGGCAGACTCAGGGTAATTTTCACATTCGGCCAGATGTAAGGTACCTGACGGTCACCTTCGCCACCGAAGACGGAGATGCTGAAATCTTCATTGATCAAGCCGAGGTTAGAAAAGTCTTCACGAGGGCCAGGCAAAGCCCAACCAAGATCCAGGTACAGACTTCGGCAGAAGGAAAAAAGGTCTTGATGGACAAAAAGGCGACGGCAGAAGAAACGGAAAGCCTCAAAAAAATAGAAACAGAAGATGTAGAATTGATCCCCGGCCGAAACACCCGAATTGGGAAGAAACTGGCCGAAGGGGACAAAAAGAGGCTTGTATCCTTTTTGTGCATGAACAAGGATCTATTTGCTTATTCGCCGAAGGATATGCCTGGGGTTGACCCCAGCATAATCCACCACAATCTTAAAGTGCAACCACACGTCAGACCAGTTCGGCAGAAAAAACGGAATCTATCAGCTCACAAAAAGTCCTTCGTCAAGGCCGAAGTTAGTCGCCTCATCGAGGCCGGGGTAATAAGGGAAGTAAAATACCCCGAATGGCTCAGCAATGTGGTTATAGCCACAAAAGAGGGTAGTGAAAAGCTTTGAATGTGCATCGACTTCCGAAACTTAAACGATGCCTGTCCAAAAGACTCCTACCCATTACCGGCCATAGATCAGCTGGTAGACGCAACTGCCGAGTACGGACTGCTTAGCTTCCTCGACGCCTTTAGCGGGTATCATCAGATCCGAATGAACCCCGAGGATGAGGAAAAAATGGCATTCATCACAGAGATAGGTACTTACTGCTATGTCAGAATGCCCTTCGGGCTCAAAAACGCAGGAGCCACCTACCAAAGACTGATGAACAAGGTATTTGACGCACAGATCGGTAGGAACATGGAAGTGTACGTCGACGATATGATAGTCAAGAGCAAAGTGCCCAGTAATCATATCACCGACTTAACCGAAACCTTCCAACGACTTCGAGAGTTCGGCATTCGCCTTAATCCCGAAAAGTGTGTGTTCGGAGTAAACGCAGGAAAATTTCTCGGGTTTATGGTGTCAGAAAGGGGAATAGACGCTAACCCTGAGAAAGTGAAAGCCCTGCTGAATTTTCGGACACCTACGTCTATCAAAGACATACAGAGGCTTACCGGGAGGATCACCTCCCTAAGTAGATTCATCTCCAGGTATGGTGACCGATGTCGCCCGTTTTTCAAAGTACTCACCAAAGTCTCCAAGGAAGGTGGTACCTCCGGAATCCAGGAACATCCATGGAATACAGAATGCCAGAAAGCCTGGGGAGAGCTCAAAAGTTATCTAACTCGCCTCCCAACACTTCGACAACCTCGGGAGGGGGAACCCCTCATCCTTTACCTTGCAGTCACTGAAAAGACGGTAAGTTCTGTCTTAGTGAAAGAAGAGGCTGGGAAACAATGGCCGGTGTATTACGTAAGCAAGTCCCTGCATGGCGTCGAGACGAGGTATCCGTTGCTCCAAAAAGCTATCTACGCATTAGTGCTGGCGGGTAGGAGATTGCGACCCTACTTCCAAGGACACGCCATCACCGTACGAAGTAATTTGCCCCTGCGAGATGTGATGAAAAAAGTGGAGCATTCGGGAAGACTCTCAAAATGGTGCATCGAGCTCGGTGAATACGACATTACTTACGAGCCTAGAAAGGCAATAAAGGCTCAGGCACTTGCAGACTTCATTGCCGAGATTCCCGAGATTGAAAAGATCGAAGCACTCGCGGGAGGTGAAATAGAGACTGATCCAGAATGGAAGCTCTTCGTCGATAGAGCGTCAGGCGCAGAGCATCAAGGAGCTGGAATAGTCCTTCAGGGTCCCGAAGGCATGGAAGCTTCTAAAGCAGTCAAATTCGGTTTTAATGTTACCAATAACATTGCCGAATATGAAGCCCTCATAGCCGGACTGAAAATGGCCAGAAAAGTAGGTGTGAAGAACCTTGTGGCCCACAGTGATTCACAGCTAATAGTCCGACAGACGAAGGGAGAATATGCGGCAAAGGACCCAATTTTGGCTAAGTATCACGACCTCGTTCAGAAACTCATTGAGGATTTCGACTCGGTGCACATAAAGAACGTGCCCCGAAGGGATAATACCCAAGCGGATGCCTTGGCCAAGGCTAAGGAACCCACCGAAGTGCTAAAACACCCCAGCACGGAGTTAATGTGCATAAAAACCTCGGGGGAGGGATGGCAAACCTCCCTCAAGAGATATTTGGCAACTTCAGAGCTTCCCGAGGATCCTAAAGAAGCCGCAAAGGTCCGAAAGCGTGCAGGGAGGTACTTCCTCATTGGGGAAGAACTGTACAGACAAGGGTACGCAAGTCCTCTACAAAGATGTATAGGCGAGGATGATGCCAAAATAATACTTGAAGAAGTACATGAAGGAGTGTGTGGCTCCCATATAGGAACAGACGCCCTCGCAGGAGTAATACTCCGCCAAGGTTACTTTTGGCCTACCCTAAGGAAGGATGCAAGGCAATTCGTCCGAAGATGCGACAACTGCCAAAGGCACGCCAATATCCAAAAGCTACCCTCGGAAAGAATAAATGCAACAGACTATCCCTGCCCCTTCGCCATCTGGGGCATTGACCTCATCGGACCTCTCCCAAACGCCCCCGGCGGAGTAAAATTTTGCATCGTCGTAGTGGACTATTTCACTAAGTGGATAGAGGCAGAACCGCTAGCATCAATCTCGGTGAAGGACGCTCAAAAATTCATATGGAAGAATATTATATGCCGATTTGGCATTCCGAGGGTAATAGTGGCCGATAACGGGACTCAATTCACGGACAAGGGGTTCCAGGAATTCATGGAGGACCTTGGCGTCAAGATACATTTTGCCCCAGTAGCTCACCCTCAGAGCAATGGGCAGGTCGAGGTATCTAACAGAACAATAAAAGATGGCCTGAAGAAAAGGCTAAAAGAGGCAAAAGGGAAATGGCCAGGAGAGCTTCCAAGTGTGCTATGGAGCTACCGAACGACTCCCCGAAGAGCCACGGGAGAGACTCCCTTCTCGCTCGTATACGGGACTGAGGCCATTATTCCCATTGAAGTCATGCAGCCCTCGGTAAGAGTACAGGTGTTCGATGAAGGAGGAAATGATCTTGGACTGAGAGCAAAACTGGACCTCCTCGAAGAACACCGCGAAATGGCCGAGTTAAGGAGAAAGGCCTTCCAGCAACGGATAGCACGCACCGCCAATTTACATGTAAGAAAAAAGGAGATCAAAAAGGGAGACCTTGTTCTCCGGAAGGCCGAGTTCGAACAGCGAAGGCCATCGCAAGGGGTACTTTGGGCAAATTGGAGTGGACCCTATTTGGTCCTCGACGAAGTTCGCCCAGGGGTCTTTAAGTTGGGTAATATTGAGGGAGTGGAGTTGAAGAATACTTGGCACTCAGACTCTCTGAAAAAATTCTATACGTAGACATTTTTTCGAAGAAAGCCTGTAAGATACTCCTCCCCGAAGTCGTCAGTAAAAATACATGACGAATACGCCCTCGTTACCGAAAGAGTATGCCTTGACGATCCTGCCTTACAAAATTCCTTACCAAGCTTAAAAACCCATCTGAACACGGAAGAAGTTCAAAAAGGTTCATTCCGAAAGATAAGGTGCAGGTGTTCGCAAAAAATGTACACTTAGAATCATACCAGCTTCTGAGAAGGCGTATTCGGAAGAAAGAACAGAGAATGGAGGAAAAAAATTCTTCACTAAAAAATTCTAAAAGGCAAAAAATACAAAGAAGGAAGAAGAAAGCCTATGACTAAGCAGGGGTATCCGACGTTTCTCCAACATTATCATCCCCGGATGGCTCAGTCAAAGACATAGGCCGAGCCGGAGGAATATTGAAGAACTCGACTTTGGACCATGAAGATCTGGGCTCTTTGGGAAAATCCAAAGCAGACAAGTGAGAAAGGTCAAGCCCAGGGTGCCGAGCGAGGACCTGGTGACGAGCCAAGCAAAAACTATCTTGGTAAGACGTCTTCGACATTTGCTCGCTACGGTCCTTCTCGGCGCCAAGAGCCGCCAGCTCAGCTTTTAGCGCGACAATCTTCTCCTCCAGCTTCTTCTTCTTCCTGCTCTTCGTCTCCTTCTTCCTCAGCGACGCAATCTCAGCCTGAAGATCGGCATTCAAAGCGAGTGCCTTCACAAGATCCTCGCCGTCTTGAGCGGTCTTCTTCCGAAGGGCCTCATTCTCTAAAGAAAGAGTCACGCACTTTGAGCAGAGGTCTTTAACCTTGGTTGAGAAATCAGTAAGAAGCTCTTGCCTGCTGGACACAACCTCGGCCCGAAGACTCCCAAGGTCCTTCTTCGCGATTTTGTTTAACTCGCCATATTTTAGGGCATATTGGGCGAGAGACTCCTTCGTCTTGCGCAAGGAATCTTCGGACAGAGAGCGGGTCTCCGTTTGTTTCGCTGACCAGGCGCAGAAGTACCCGCTATATGCCAAAAGCTGCAGAAAAACAAAGGCGTCAAATAAGTATCGGAAGGCAGTGATAGCTTAGAAGAACAATTTTCTAAAAAGGAAGGATCACCTGAGCAGCGTGCTCGGTCATCCTCGCCGTGAGGATCTCTTCGCTGGGACATTCGGTGGTAAGGGACTGAAAGGTGGCATTAGTCAGCACCCCCGCCGCCATTTGTAGAGCCATCAGCTGGCTATCCTCAGAGAATAAATCCATGTCCTCTGTGAACGTCCAGAAGGGCTCCCGTGGCACCTTGTCCCGCGAAATCCGTCGGTCCCAGAGAGCCCTCTGACGGGCATGAGTCTCTACCCAGGAAGCAGTAGGGGCATTCTCTGCAAGGTCACGCCGAGGTTCCACCAAGACATCATCCCTTAGCCATTCATCCAAAAAATCGTAGATACAAAAAATACTGAGATTTGTAGCGGAATGGCTAAGGAACCAACCTGGTGGAACTTCGGGGACGCACTCTTCAGAACCGACCTCCCGAACATCCTCAGTGACATTATTTCCCTTCCTTCTTCTGCCCTCTTCAAACTCCTGGGCAGATGTTCGCTCTGCTGGAATCTCGGTAGCAAGGGTAGGACTCATTGTCTCCCCGAGGATGTCAGGATCCGAAGAAGGGTTCTCGGCGGTCGAAAGTTGAGCGGAGGACTGATCTTCCACCTCAACTACGTTCTCGGGGGGAGGAGGAGTGGTAGCCTTGGCCTTCTTGGACTTAGAGGGGCCGGCAGTCGACTTCTTCCTCTTACCAGAAGTCTTCCTGCGTACTTGCTCTCCCCGCTTAGCCTGACTATCGAAGAGTGATTTATAAAACTCGGCAGACTGATCGCCCATCTCTGTAAAAAGGTAAAATATCAGTGTAAGTCCAAAAGGAAAGCAGATGCCAAACCCTGGAAGATGACTTACTCTCAGAAAAAGCCTGATAAGAAATTTCACGCCGAAGGAGCATGACTATCCAGGCTTTCTTCCCCGGAAGAACAGGCACAGGCATGCCGGGGTCACTCTTGTGGGCAGTTATCACTCCCAATTCCCGAAGAACTTCCTCGGACATAAGATCCCACTTAATGGGAAAGGGGTAGGGTGAACGTGAAGGAGCCCCGGAGTCCCAGTCCGCCACTAACTGAATATGTTTGTCGAATTTGTCAAAATCGGCAAGCAATACCGGAGTGAGGAGCTTCCGGGGATCGACGACGTCGGCCTTCAAAGTTCCTGAAGCCCATCTAATAGGCACATGTCTCCAAGACTCGGGAACCCGGAAAAAGAAAAACTTCTTCTGCCACCCTCGCCAACTATCCTTAGTGTCGAAGGTAAACATAAACTTCTTACTCCCGGACCCTCGGGGAAGGAGGTAGTAAAAACCACCCTTCGAGACCGGGTGGAGTTTGTAGTATTGCATGAAGAAGAGGAAGTGGGGGTTTATGCCGAACACCCCGCACATGCAGAGGAAAGCATTAAATTAAGAGTAAGAATTTGGGGGGAGTTGGTTCACGGCAATACCGTGGAATTGGCAAAATTCGCATATCATGCGATGAGGGGGATATCGAAGACCGGCTTTCAGCTGAGCTCGGTAAACGGTAACCTCCCCCGAAGAAGCTGTGTAACCATAAGATCCCGGGAGAGGTAACCTCGGTGTGATATAAGAAGGGAGGTAGTACTTGGCTGCCCACTTTTTCATCTTTTCCAAAGTAGTGGAACAAGGATAAGCTTCAAGGGAAGCAAGGTTTGCAGAAAAAGGGCGCACAGCCATCAATAGAGTCGGACTTAATGGAGTCAGATTTGACATTTTTCAAAAAATAAGAAAAAGAGAGATGACTTTGGCAGAAATAGAGGAACAACGACAAACCACAAAAAGGGAACACCCACCAAAGACTTTACCAAAACCTGGGCTGCAAAACACTGCTGCAAAGAATCGCTGGAGGTCACTCCACCGTAAAAACCGCCGCCGGAAAAAGAAAAAAGGCAAGAAAAGGCTCTAGAACAGACGAGAGCTAAAACAAAAGAGTAAGACAAAATGGGATGGAAGGTGCTTATATACACCGAAGAAGGATAAGTGAAACGTCGTCATAATCATCCTTTGAAGATGTAACCGCCTCATTATTACTCCTTGAAGGCGAAGAGGTGCGGTTGACATAACCAGCATAGTTGTTTAACCATCCAACAGCGTCCACGTGTCACGCAGCACGAGGAACCAGGGCATGTCCCTCTAACATCATGAAAATCCAGGCATGGTTACCCATGACTGACACGTTTGGCCAAAGGACGCGACGATTCACAGACCCGCGGCAAAGAGAAAAAAAAAATAACGTACATTCCGAGGACATCCAGAAAACTAGAGGGGGGTACCTCGGCTCCGAGGAGACGACTTCTGAAGTGAGGCAACTTTCCAAGAAAAGTTTTAGCCGCCAGATCGGCAAAGAGACCTTCTCAAAAACATAGCCGAAGCACCTGCTCCGGCTCTCCAGGAGGGGGCATGTGATAGCCGAGGTGCCCATCACTGGCCGAGCTCCCAAACTTGACGGAGTACCGACTTCAGCAGAGGGAAACTGCCAGCCGAGGTCAGAAGGATAAACAATCCCCTTGGACTAATGTAGGGAATTCGCTTCCTTAGGGAATGGTAGGACCAACCTCGGTAGAGCGATCGGACCCTCTTCGGAAACAGAAGTACCCCTCGGAGGAACCATCCTCGAGGAATATATTCCCCAAGACGTTAGAGTAACCTCGGAAGGTACGAACAAAGCATTTAAGGAGCCTCTGACACCTCTCCATAAAGTCGTCCCCCAAGTACATTCTGACATGCTATCACTGGGGCACGCCATTAGAGGGACACCTCGATACGACACCCTCGGAATGCCTAGGCTGTCAGCTCAGCGACTTTTGCTGAAAAAAGCGTCCCTTCGTTCCAGGAAACGCAGGGATCACATCCCACCGGACACGTGTCGTAATCTGGGATGACCACAAGAGAGGAATGGCTTCTGCACGCCTCCTTTATAAAACACCCAGAAAGCATCCTAGCGAAAAAGGAAGAGGGTAAGAAGAAAAGTTCTCTTTGAATACACAAAAGAGCATATAATCCAGATATCTGAAAATACTGACTTGGGCGTCGGAGGCTCCTCCCCGGGAATACACACCGGGGACCTCCTAACCTGTGTTTTCTGAAGTATTTCAGGTATCCTCCACTGGGGAATCTCCTCTCAAAGTGGTCTCCTCCATCAGAAGTCCTCCCTACTCTTACAATGACACACGATGAAGCCGCCGCAGGCCATCAATATGCGTCAATATTGGATAGATCTAGTATGTCCCCTACAAGTTGACAAGCTCCAATCACACGACCTACAGCAACTGGTCTCTTGTTTAGCAACCACATGCCTCCAAAGCTTTTTTGCACTAACCTTCAGCTTTCAGCAATTTTTCATAGCCTTTCCCTTGCATTTCGACCTGCAATCATAGAAGATAGCATTTTTAGACCTTGCATGTAGGTTTTACCAGCTTGAATATATGCTTGTTTGCTTTGTCTGCATCATGGGTTGCAAAAAGAACATCATTCACAACTTCATCAAAACTGCCAAACCATTATTTTGAACATGAGTGTTCTTGTTATTGCTACTGTTGGTTTGAACAAAACTTGGGTTTCTGATATCCTTGTAGCATTCTCTTCCTTTCCTTCTTGACTCTATCCTTCTTGAATTATTCTTTCATTGGGTACTCCTCCAACTATTAGAATGTACACAAGTTAGTAATCTAGAATTTTCCATAGCCATGAAAAATATTGGTGTATAATGTGGTCAGATCATACCTTCCCAAGTCCAAAATGGAAAGTCCTATTTTCCTGGTCCATTTCTTGGTTGATGTGTTTAGGGACAAGTTCATTATTCCATGTAACCATTGTTAGAAATTGGTGTTTAAAAGTTGGGACTCCATGAGCTACAACTCTATATAGGTATATGAGCTAAGTAATCAAATTTCATACAGTGAATGAGTGAGTGAACTTTAAACCATAATAGAGTAATGGTTAAAAGGATAGAGGAAGTAAAAGCCCAAACCTGTAATGGTAGCATGCATCCCTCGATGTTCTTCGGGTTTGTTGGTTTATTATACACTTTCGTTTCCTCGATCACTCCATCCAGCATGCACTGGCACCAATTGTAATTTTTTAGGGCGGACGTCATGTTGTGGAATGGTTTTATAATCTTTTAACTGCTCGATCTAGATAATGTTGCTAATGAGAGGAAGTTGGTAACCAAAAAGATGATGAAGTTTATTCTGAAATGGTCTCCTAAGTCTGTGCAATTTTTTAGTACCTCCTTCAGTTGTTTGCTAGTGCGGATTTGGCCGCCAAACTGCTACTTCCATGCTTTTAATGTGCTATCAATGACTTGGGTAGGCTCTCTTTTGTGTGCTTCAATGTTTTTCACCACCATTGGTAAATCAAAAATTAGGTGGAGATCTATATCACAAATTTCAATCTCATGTTTGTTCGGGTGCTGCAACATTGACACATTGTTGTTGAAATGTTGTAGAAAGAAGAGCAACAGGCGGGTCCTAATCTTTATATTCGTCTTCTTGAATAGTGGCTCAAATCACATCTCAATAATTACTTCAACTTGTGCTAGTCTTCCTTTAACTATTTACATCAAGTTTACAAATTCCTTCATGAAGCATTTAGGAGTAAATTCAACACTACACATAACATCAACAACATGTTGGTTAGACACCAAAGTGGTTTCTAACAACTGTGGCCAACACATGCGAATGTGTGAATTGTTCAACTTCTATGATCTTAATTGTTCTATTGGGATTCCTTGGACACCATTGCTTCGTGATGATAGTGGATTTTTTGTTGCGACCTTTGCTTTGTGTGCGCCAGAGTTGTTGGGATGCTCAACTATTAAGACCTTGGTTTTCGGGAGCGCAGCCACCTTTGCATTTTTTTATGGTGCCGATTGTGTGTCTTTTCCTGCCTTCCATTTCCTAGTATACACTCTTGAATCAATTTTCTTTTGCAGTGGAAAAAAAAAAGATTATTAGGTGCTACAATGAGATTATTAACTATTTATCGAAGAAACAGAAAAAGATGAACATGATTAGAGCTTTTTGAAAGCCAGAATGAGTGATTGCCATCTTCATTACCCAAACCATGATGAAATCAGCTTAAATAGAGCATAACAAATTGAACCTCAAAAGTATTAAGTGTCGGAGCTATTGAGATGCTCAACTAATCTAACCTTGGATTCTAGGAGTGTAGCAACCTTCACTTTTTGTTATAGCACGAGTCGCTTGTCTTTTCCCACCTTCAATTTCCTAGTACACATTCTTGAATCAAATTTTTTGCCAATGCAAAATAAAGATTATTAGGTGCTGCATTGAGAATAATAACTATTTAATGAAGAATGGAAGAAAGACAAACATGATTGGAGCTTTCTGGACACCGAAACAAGTGATTTCCATCTGTGTTATCCATATCATGAAGAAATTGGAGTAAATCGATCGTAAACATGATGTTCTAACTAGTGAGTAAATCAATTGTAAACGTGATGTTATGACTAGTGAGTGTTGTTTAAAGTAGAAAAATAATGTACATATAAATTTTTTTAAAAAAAACTTATAAGGATATTTCATAAATAATGTAAATATGAATCTACCCATGAATGTGGAGTTTTGCTGCTCTATTATAGAAGGGAGACATTTACATTCTTATAGGGATAATTTCTAAAAAGGTACATAATAACTTTGCTTCACATCTCCAACTACAAGGCTCGTAACAAATCAAACTTGCAATATGTGTGTCAATATTGGGCAGATCCAATATGTCCCCTACAAGTTGAAAAGCTTCAATACCACAGCCCATATCATGTCTTTTATTCAGCAACGATATGCCTCATGAACTTTTTTCTACTAACCTCCGGCTTTCAGCATTTCTCCGTAGCTTCTCCCTCCTATTTCGATTTGCAATCATAGAAGATAGCATTTCCATACCTTGCATGCAGCTTTTACCAGCTCGAATAGATGCTTATTTTCTTTGTTTGCATCATGGGTTGCACAAAGAACATCATTCACAACTTCAGTGAAACTTCCGAACTGCGCTCTTGAAGATAGGACTTTTTGCTGCTGCTACTGCTAGTTTGAACAAAGGTTGGGTTTCTGATATCCTTGCAGTATTCTCTTCCATTCCTTCACGAGTCTATGCTTCTTGAATTGTTCTTTCACTTGGTGCTCCTCCAATTATTAGAATGTAGACAAGTCAGTAATCGAGATGTGTCCATAGCCATCAACAATATTAGTGTACAATATGGTTAGCTCATACCTTCCCAAGTCCAAAATGGAAACTCTTGTTTTTCTAGTCCATTTCTTGGTTGATGTGTTTAGCGACAAGTTCATTATTCCATGCAACCATTGTTGGAAATTGGCGTTCAACGATTAGGACTCCATGTGCTAGAACTCCATATAGGTAGATGAGCTAAGTAATCAAATGTCATACAGTGAGTGAGTGAGTAAACTTTAAACCATAATACAACAATGGTCAGAAGGAGTTAATAACTTTAGGAATGTTATATAATAGAAAGCTTATGTTCTATTTGGCTTCCATGGAGACCATTGCTTTATGATGACACTTAATTTTTTACTGTGACCTTTGCTTTGTAATGTGCCAGAGCTGTTGGGATGCTCAACTATTGAGACCTTGGTTTCTAGGAGCCTAGCCACCTTCATTTTTTTTATGGCACTGGTTGTGCGTCTTTTCCTACATTCTGTTTCCTAGTATACACTCTTGAATCAATTTTGTTTTCCAATTTTAAAAACAAAGATTATTAGGTGCTACAATGAGATTATTAACTATTTAAGTTGGAATGAATGATTGCCATCTTCACTATGTAGACCGTGATGAATTCAGTGTAAATCAATCATAACAAATCAAACTGCAAAAGTATGACGTGCTGGAGTTGTTGGGATGCTCAACAATTGAGATCTTGGTTTACGGGAGCACAGCCACTTTCATTTTTTTATTATAGCACCAGTTGGGCATCTTTTCTCGCCTTCCATTTCCTCATATACACTCTTTAATCAATTTTTTTCCAAACAAATTTTATTAGGTGCCGCAATGAGATTAATAACTATTTAATGAAGAAAGGGAAAAAGATGAACATGATCAGAGCTTTCTGAATGCCAGAATGAGTGATTTCCATCTTTGCTACCCGGATATTGATGAAATTGGCTTAAATTGATAGTAAATCTAATGTTATAATTAATGAGTGTTGTTTAAAGTAGAAAAATAATGTACATATCAATTTGAAAAAAAACTTGTAGGGATAATTCAAAAAATAATGTAAATATCAATTTAAACATGAATGAGGAGCTCTGTTGTTTTGTTACTGAAGGGAGACATTTAAATTCTTGTAAGGATAATTCATAAAAAGCTACAGAACTTCAATGGTATAGCACAAATCAACAAGTTTCTTGTTCAGTAACCACATGCCTCTCAAACTTTTTTGTACTAACCTCTAACTTTTAGCAATTCTCCATAGCCTCTCCCTCCCATTTTGACTTGCAATCATAGAAGATAACATTTCCAGACTTTGCATGTAGCTTTTACCAGCTTGAATAGATGCTTGTTTGCTTTGTTTGCATCATGCGTTGCACAAAGAACAACATTCACAACTTAATAAAAACTACAAAACTGCTTTCTAGAAAGGGGTCTTTTCGCTGGTACTATTGCTAGTTTGAACAAAGCTTAGGTTTCTGATACCCTTGCAGCATTTTTTCCGTTCCTTCTCAAGTCTATCCTTTTTGAATTGTTCTTTCACTAAGTGGTCCACCAACTATTAGATTGTATACAATTCAGTAATGAGATGTGTCCATAGCCATGGATAATATTATTATACAATGTGGTCAGATCTAAGTCCAAAATGAAAAGTCTTGTTTTTCTTGTCCATTTCTTGGTTGATGTGCTTCGTGACAAGTTCGTTATTTCACACAACCATTGTTGGAAATTAGCATTCAACAGTTAGGACTCCATGAGCTAGAACATGCATAGGTAGATAAGTTAAGTAATCAAATGTCATACAGTGAGTGAGTGAGTGATTAAAACCATAATACAACATAAGGACAGAAAAAGTTAAAGCCCAAACCTGTAACAGAAACGTGCGTCCCCTAATGTTTTTCGGGTTTGTTGCTTTCTTGGTCACTTTTGTCTTCTCGATCACTCCATCCAGGATGACTAGCACCAATTGTAATTTCTTACAATGGACGTTGTGTTGTTAAGAGACTTTATATTCTTCCAATTGCTCGATCTAGAAGATGTTGCTGGTGAGAAGAAGTTGGTAGCAACAATGACAATGAAGTTTATTTTGAAATGGTCCCCTAAGTCCATGTAATTTTTAGTGCCTTCACCAGTTGTTGGTTAGTGGGCATTTGGCCACCAAACTATTGCTTCCATGTTGTTAATGTGCTATCATTACCTTGGGTAGGCCCTCCATCATGTGCTTCAATGCTTTTCACCCCCATTAGTAAACCAAAGGTTAGGTGGACATCTATATCACTAATTTCAATCACATGTTTGTTTGAGAGCTACAATGTGGATGCATTTTTGTTGAAGTGTTGTAGAAGGAATAGCAATAGGTAGGTCCTAACCTTTATATTCATCATCTTGAACAGTGACTCAAATCTCATCTCAGTAATTACTGCAACTTGTGCTGGTCTTCCTTTAACTATTTGCAGTAAGTTTACGAATTCCTTCATGGCATCTAGGAGTAACTTCAACACTACACATAACATTAACAACATGTTGGTTAGACAGTATAGTGGTTTCCAGACAGCTATGGCCAACACATGCGAATGTGTGAATTCTTCAACTTTAACGGTCTTAATTGTTTGTACAAGCTTTACCAAATGAAGAGTTTATCAAGTTTGGGAGCCTTATATAATAAAAAGCTTACATTTTATTTGCCTTCCTTGGAGACCATTGATTTATGATGATAGTTGATTTTTTGTTGCAACCTTTGCATTGTGATGCGCCAGAGTTGTTAGGATACTCAACTATTGAGACCTTGGTTTTTGGGAATGCAGCCACCTTCGCTTTTTTTGGTGACACCGGTTGCATGTCTTTTCCTGCCTTCTGTTTCCTAGTATACACTCTTGAATCAATTTTTCTTTTCAATGGAAAAAACAAAGATTATTAGGTGCTACAATAAGATTATTAGCTATTTATTGAAGAAAAGGAAAAAGACAAACATGATCAAAGCTTTCAGAAAGCTTGAATGAATGATTGCCATCTTCACTACCCATATGGTGATGAAATCTGCATAAATCGATCATAACAAATCAAACTGCAAGAGTATGAGGTGCCAGAGCTATTGGGATGCTCAACTATTGAGACCTTGGATTCCGGGAGTGCAACCACATTTACTTTTTTGTTACAACTCCAGTTGCACGTTTTACCCACATTCCGTTTCCTAGTATACACTATTGAATCAAATTTTTTGCCAATGGAAAAGACAAATATTATCAGGTGCTGCAATGAGAATAATAACTATTTAATGAAGAATGGGAGAAATATGAACATGATCGGAGCTATTTAAACACCGGAACAAGTGATTGCCATCTTCACTACCTATATCATTATAAAATTGGTATAAATTGATTATACACGTGGTGTTCTGACTAATGAGTGTTGTTTAAAATGGAAAAATAATTTACATATCAATTTAAACAAATTTTTATGGGGTTAAATTGTAAAATAATGTAAATATCAATTTACCTATGAATGAGAAGTTCTGTTGTTTTGTTACTAAAGGGAGACATTTACATTCTCATATAGATAATTCATAAAAAGCTATAGAATAACTTTGATTCACATCTCCAACTGCAAGGCCTGTAACAATCAAACTTGCAATATATGCGTCAATATTAGGCAGATCTGGTATGTCCCCCACAAGTTGACAAGCTTCAATGCCATGGCCCACATCAATAAGTCTCTTGTTTAGCAACCACATGCCTCTCAAACCTTTTTGTACTAACCTCCAGCTTTCAGAAATTTTCCATAGCCTTTCCCTTCTATTTCGACCTGCAATCATAGAAGATAGTACTTCTAAACCTTTTGATTTAACCTGGTCATGAAATGGAGACAACAAAATAATTATTCCATATAAATATTATGGTCGACTGTCACCCTTCTCAGCTGCTTGTTGCAAATAAGTAAAGCCTTCTGTCTCTTTGGCTTCAATAAAGTAATCCTACACACCTTGTTCAAATAACACCTGTGGGTTCCCAACTCCCAAGCATCAATGCCTAATTTGGTCTGTAGAGAACATATCATCTTAAGTCAGCAACAACCTTTTAAACACCAACTGGTTTTTTCCAGAGCCTATCTCTGCCACTTTGACCTGCAATCATAAAAGATAACATTTCCAGACCTTTTAATTTAACTTGGTCACGAAAGGGAGACAACAATGATTCCATGTAAATATTATGATCGACTGTCACCCTTCTTAGTCGCTTCCTACAAATAAGCAAGGCCTTCAGTCTCTTTGGCTTCAACAAAGTAATCCCACACACCTTGTTCAAATAATAGTTGTGGGTTACCAACTCCAAAGTATCAATGCCAAATTTGATGTTCTCGACTGTTTATCGGGAACATGTTTCTTAAGTAAGGGACAACCTTTCAAACACCAACCTATCATTAGACACTTTATGGAACTCTTTGCAACATTTTGATGCATTTTTCAAATGCCCATATGCCTGAGTTATGATAAGATCTCCACCACCATATCTATTGGCAATGATTGAGTGTCTTCCTTCACTATCTCCAAAGTTGGCTTCCTTGGAGACCATTCCTTCATGATGACAGTTGATATTTTGTTGCGACCTTACCTTTGTGTTGCGCTAGAAGTGTTGGGATGCTTAACTATTGAGATGGTGGTTTCCGAGGGCGTAGCCACCTTAGTTTTTTTTTCCAGCACTAATCGTACGTCTTTTTCCTGCCTTTCATTTCCTAGTATACAATCTTGAATCAATTTTTTTGCCAATGGAAAAAACAAAGATTATTAGGTGCTACAATGAGCTTATTAAATATTTAATGAAGAAAAGGAAAAATACAAACATGATCGGAGCTTTCTAAATGTTGGAATGAGTGATTACCATCTTTACTACCTAGATTGTGATAAAATTGGCATAAATTTATCATAAATGTGATGTTCTGACTAGTGAGTGTTGTTGTTCGAGAGCGATATAAACGCTCCAATGGCAATGCCATCGGTGAGTCCTATTTTGCCTATAAATGTACTGTTGTGTGGCTGTGGTGTTCTGACTTAAGAGGATCAACTAGCAATTAATGTAATCGCTCGACGCTTCTTTGTGCCAGGGTTTTGCAAAGGACATAGGAATCTTTTCAATCCTAAACTTTTATACAACCTTCAAATAAGGACCTGTGTATTAGATCATACAATTTTTTGGGAAAATTTTCAACCACCCTGATGCCAAAAGTAGCCCAAGTTTTTCATACAAACTCCACACACATACCATCAACCAACTATCACCACACATGCCAATTATAGCATCACCCAGCTATCACCCAGACACATACAGTTCAATTTTAAAATACTCCTATTCTGATGAATTTTCTTTGAAATTGATACATAATGCAATACAATTCATTATTAGTGACTTCACGACACAGTTTCAACAATTGTGGGTGCTATCACTGTACATGTCCTCTAGACCATCACCCATCTATCACCTAGACACATATAGTTCAATTTTAAAATACTCCTATTTTGATGAACTTTCTACCAAATTGCTATGTAATGCAACTGCATTTCATTATTAGCAACTACACGACATAGTTTCAATAATTATGGGTGAAAATGCAAAGTGTTAAAAATATATCAATGACCCATGTTATAATTATTATGTGTGAGTAGAATCAAAATTTTTTAAAACTTTTGGTACTCACTTACTAAATATGAAAGTAATCAAAAATGAAAGTTAAAGTTATGGGTAAGGGTTAGGATTGAGTATTGATGTTTGGGTTTATGGTTTTAAAGTTTGGGTTTAAGTAATGTGATTGTGTTCCCAATGTAACAGCAACAACTAGAGAATCAAATGTGCATAAAAAAACTAAAAAGTCGATTCAATCTTCTTCTCATCAAGTCTCTTTTGGGCCTTTTAAGAAACATCATAAACACAAATCCATGAGCTAACTAGTGTAAAGGCTAAAGCATAGGTTAGTGTTAGGAGTGTTAATTTACCCATAATAGATACCTGTACCGGCCAAATAGGTGAGATTTAGGTCATACTGGAATCAACTCATTATATTACCTATTTTGGGTAATAGTGGTACGAATTGAGGTTGTTCTGGTACTAGATTGATGTTAACATTAATCCATTTGCTCTCTGTGGGTGCATATAATGTTGTTCTCCTCTCATAATGTGGTATGATTTAATGATTGAGGTTAACATTAATCTTGCCATTATTTCTACCCTACAAAATTCCTTATCCACTAGAGTCAAAATTCCCATTGCAATATGTTTGCCAATAGCTTGGATGCTCCAGTTATCAAAATTTTGTGTTTGTTGGCTAATTTATGCAGTATCACATAAGAGTAGGAGATAAATCACAGCCATCAGTGTTCTTTGTACATAAATCTTCTAAAACCTGAATATCTCATAAAATCAATAAGCAATTCATCTCCAACATAATACAAAAAAAAACCTTAAACTTAAAATCAAAAAACAGAAAAACAAATCAAAGTAAAGCATGCCTTTTAATCTTCCCTTTTCATTGTCCACATAGCATAATCATGAACCATATGACATGCATATTGAAATCGGATGTGAGGAAGGATTCAAATTGTAAACATATAAAGTATATGTGCACACATGTGATGTAGGCTTGTTCAATACCATTTCATTCTACACTGCAATTAATCCCATTCCACTTTGGCAATAAAGAATGTTTTTCAGTAGCTTGGATGCTCGAGTTATTGAAATTTTGTGTTTGTTGGCCAATTAATGCAGCCAGTACTTAAAAATAAGAGATAAATTGTAGTCATCAGTGTTCTTTGTCCATAATTCTTCCAAAACCTATATATCTCACAAATCAATAGGCGATCTAACTCCAACATAATATGAAATAACCCTAGACTCAAAATAAAGAAATAGAAAAACAAATCATAGCAAATCCCTACTTGCAATCATATTTGGAAAGTAGGAAGGTAGCTTTTGATGCCATGATTATTCATGTACTAAGGGCATGGGTTTCACATTGAGATTGTCCACTTCTTAACTGGGGGCATGATTGTATGATATAAATAATTTATCCCTAACAATCCATGTCAGCTCCACAGTTTTATTATTTTTTATCTTAAATGTTACAGTTTCCAAATTAATGAAAGTTGCCAGACTCAACTGACAAACTAATGTAGTTGGAGGACCAAATCATTCTAAGCCATAGACTGAGGACTAACACGTCCAATTCCACAAAGTTGGAGGACCATTCATACACTTAAGCGAAGAGACATGAATTCATTTTATCCACTAAACTCCTTGTATTCCGAGAATAACTTGGGGTTGACATTCATGCTTTCCCGCCAAACCTCCAAGGGTTGATGGTTATAATGATCAACTTACAGGCATTGAAGTTCACATAAATAACCAACATAAAAAAAAACATAGATATTTTTTTTGGAAAAAAGGGTACTTTATTCCAATTACCAATGAGCCAAACCACTTCTTACAAACCAAGCATAGGACACTAAAGAACAACAGGGACATATAAACTGGAAAATAAAAGGCTTCGCATTCCTATGACACTGAATGGAGGGATGAGAATCTGATCGAGTAAAACCTTCCAAGTAAATTAGGATAATCCTAGAGAAATAACTTATAAGTAACTGGAAAAAAAGACCAAATAAAGAACAAGATAAATAAAAATAATAATACATGATCATCTCGATCTATTATTCATAAATGCTTCATTATCTAAGTCTTAGCTATTTTCCCACACCGTACTTGATCTTCTCATAGCCACTAATTTAAAAAATGGACCACCAAGATCTGTCTGCCATAGTGTTAGTTGAACTAAATGATGCCCTTATCAATAGTGGTGAAGCAATTTTAACGGTGAGATTAATGTTAACCTTAATCATTAAATTATATCACATTAAGAGATGAGAACAACATTCTATACACCTACAAAAAGCAAGTGGATTAATGTTAACCTCAATCTAGTGCGAGAACAAACTTAATTCATACCACTATAACAAAATAGGTACCATGATGAGCTGATTTTGGTACCACTGTGACCTAAATCTTATCTATCATGGGTAAATTAACACTACCTAACATTAACCTATCCTTTAGCCTTCTGAGAAGTTAGCTAATGGATTTGTGTTTATGATGTTTTTTAGAAGGCCCGCAAGAGGCTTGATGAGAAGAAGATTGAATCCCCTAATCCATCACATTCAAATGCCAAGTTCATAAATACAAGCAACTTCTTCTGGTAGCTTACTCCATCACACTCAACTTCCATGTCTATAGATAAATCTATAAACTCAAATGTCTTTCACAACATTGCCTAAATTAGTTGAATTCTTCCACCATATGATAAACACTTTTTCACCCAACCCTAGACTTTCTTATTGATAGTTTTTAATATAGCTCACAATGGTGAGAAAATATATGCAAAAGCTCTTAACTGATAATAGAGAGATGAGAAAGAGAGATGGCCAAGAGTGTAGTTAGAAATTAGGTGATGGTTGGGTTTAAAAATGAGGAATTGGAAAAAGGTAATCCAATAATTAGGGATTATATTGTTAATAGATATTATATATATTATAAACAAGAATATGAGAGTAATTTAGCAATTACAAAGTTAATTGATAGGCTAATTAAGAGTCACCTTAAACTTTTATATGAAACAACAATTTTACCCCTTAATTTGTTGACTCAGTTTTGATTACTTTCCAAATTTCAATTTTGACCAAACAAAATTTTAGGTTCTTCACTTGACACTGAATGAAGGAAAGAGAATCAAATCAAGCAGAAACTTTTCAGGTAAACGAGGATAATCCTGGAGAAATAAGTCATAAGTAACTGGAAAAAAGACCAAATAAAGGAAAATATAAATAAACGACATAATATATGATTATCCCATCTATTATTCATAAACGCTTATTATCTAAGTTTTAGCCGCTTTCTGCACCTTGGTTGATCTTCTTATAGCCACCATTTTAAAAAATGGGTCATCTAGATCTGTCTGCTATAAAGTGTCAGATGAACGAAATGATGCCCTTATCAATAGTGGTGAAGAAATTTTTTGAAGGGGAAATAACGTACGGTAAAAGTGATTAAGGATAATTAAAAAATAGACCACCTAGATTTGTCTACCATAAAGTGTCAGATGTATCAAATGGTGCCCTTGTCATTAGTGGTGAAAGAATTATGTGGGGGAGAAATAATGGTGAAAGTGATTGAGGATAATCAAGTGAAGTAGTGGTGAAAAATCAATTCTTAAAAATCTAAGAGCCTATATTTTATATTTTTAGAGTCGATCCTTGTCCTATTATGGTGTTAAATTTTGCCAAACCAATATATTAGCATCCTGCCAAGAAATCAACCATACATTAGCTTGATCTTCTTGTAGCCAACAATTTAAAAAATGGGCCATCCAGATCTATTAGCCATAAAGTGTCAGATGAACCAAATGGTACTCTATCAATAATGATGAAGGAATTTTGCAAAGGAGAAAAAATGGCAAAAGTAATTAATGATAATCAAGGTGAAGTAATGGTGAAAAATGAATTCTTAAAAATTTGTCAGGATATTTCTTATATTGTTGGAATCGTGCCATGTCCTAGGGTGGTGTCAAATTTTGCCAAACCAATCCTACAAAGAAAATGGTCAGGGCTGCTCGCAATAAAGAAAGAGAGATGAACATTGATTCCTCACAATAATTGACCTCCAGTTTAATTTTACCAGGGACCAACACCAATCTTACTGAATTGATTTTAGAAGAGTCAGAACCTTCGGTAACTAGACCCGGCCACAAAAACATTAGGCATTTTGAAACAATACCAGCCCATTAAAGTCCAACACATTAACTTCCTACCAAATAATCGATCAAGCCTACTCGTGGTAAAGAAAGCATGGACCAACGCTGATTCCATGAATAATTAAGCTCTGGTTTTATTTTGCCACTAATCAATAGTGATTGAACAAAATATGGATTTAAATGACATTCAAACTTAAACAATAACCTGAAGGTAAGGGAATGTGGGAAAAATTATGTGAAGTCGAAGAAAACAAAATTTTTTGAAGTTAAAGAAAATCTGCTCATCCAAGTCCCCCATTGCTAGCAGATCACAAATATACAAGTTCTCATCCTTTGCTACTAAATCAGTGTCAATTTATTGTGCAATTTTGATGTGTGTGTTAATTTATAAAGTTTGGAATTTTAGATTAGTGTGCGTAAGGCAGAATACTGTAGTACTAGATTTAGGATTCAAGTTATTGTTGCACATATTCAGGTTATGTTGGTACCAGGTTCAACTTATGGTTGTACCAGATTTAGGATAGGGATTATGGCCTAAAATTGTGCATTGGATTTCATAGCCTTAATCTGTGTTCAAGTTTTTGTACCTTTGTTATTATTGGTGGTACAATATTCATTTTAAGTGGGTACCAAATTCAGGTTATGGTGGTGTTAGATTTAGGCTTGGGTTTAAGGCTTAAAATTTTGTGTATTAGATTTCATAGCCTTAATCATGCTGTGTTCAAGTTTTGGTACCTTTGTTATATTGATTTTTGTGTGGCACAAATAGTCTTGAGTAAGAAATTCTGTCATATTGCAGCAATATATGTGTTTTTGATAATACTCTGAGGTTTATAATGACTTAGTATATAATATGGGCACATCACATGTGTAGGGTAGAGAGTTGATGGTGAGAAAGAAGAACACTGGTGCGACAAGTTGTGTAGATGAAGGCGAGGACAAATTGAAGTTAAAGAATGCATACAATAATTTTATGTAGGACTAATGGTCTCATACTTGTTCATGACACTTAATCATAGGTGTGTCATATTGTGGTTCTATATTAACATTCATAGCATTGGATAAACCATATGTAGTTGAATCTAGTTTCTTTATTTGTTTGGAAGTTTCTTTTATTTTTATGAGCAATATTCTGTTGGTTGTCTGTTTTTTTGAATCTAGGTACCCTGTAGTGTTGTAAGATCATTAATAAAATTATTATTTTAATTTTTTTTGACATGGCCCCTCATGGGCTTGCCTAGGAAGCCTACGGGAACTTGTCCCACACTAGTCGTAATTGGCTAATTGATTACGTGCTCACTAGTTAAAACCTTTATGCTTCTAGTTAATTAATCCTACGATGCATTCATTCATGAGTATAAAACATAAAACATTGACATGGCATTTCATTAAAACTAAACATCAAAAACCATCAAAGCATATAAAGCATTATGTCATTAACTACACATAATCAACCGCGTGTGAACATCCAAGTGAAAGTAGACTATGTTCATACTCAAGAGCGACTTTAGAGTACACTACTCCACATGAACATTGGAGTGAAACTAGTGTATGAAAACATACATTGAACCATACTACTAAGATCCATAACTATGCTTCCACCCTAGAGTAACTTTCGGTGGCAAGCTCCAAAGCCCTCTCTTGTGCTTCACTAGCCACTATGGCCAAATAAATAATGGTAGTTAGTACCATAATGTAACCAACAAGCAACCCATAAACTAGAATCATAAAGATTCAAATAAACCATATACCTACTCATGAGCTTAGCTCAATAACCCTCAATGGTTGTTGGCTCGACAACACCCAAAACTAGACAACAAAAGCTAAGGGAGTGAGGATCAAAGATTCTCAGCAAGGGATCTTTCAACCTGCAAGAAAAATGTTGATGACACACATATATTCAATATATATACGAAGTCTACTGTGCACACTTGTAGTTTGAGGGCTAACATATGCACATACATTCGAGTCCCTTGGGTCCCCTCCTCTTCCTAGTTCTTTCACAGGGAATTACTCCGTGCCTAGTGAGTTCTGGCCCCCTAACTCACTCCTAGAAAGCCTTAGCTTCCTGACACAGTAACTTTAACCTTCCCTTGGTTGTTGTGCTGGTGAACATGGTGGATACACGTCGCTTGAGTTCCAAGGAAGTCACTAGGTGTGCTAAGCCTCCATATAGTGCCTCAAGTGTTTAGACTTGCCTAGGTCACTTGTGCACTGAGCTTCCACCTTAAATCCTTGCCAATAGTGCCCTAGGTTCTCATTTATGCCTCAAGTAATCTTGCCTAGGCTACAAGTGCACTAAACCATTACTCAAGGCACATAACTATCCACCATTACATGGTTCACCCTAGTGGAGTAGAAATTGCCCCATGGACTCCTATTCACTAGTGAGTGTACTAAGGTTTTACATTAGCTCCTTAAGTCCGAAGGCTTAACTAGGCCACTAATGGTCACTAAACCTTTCACTCATTTCCTAGCACTTAATGAACTCAAACATTTGACCAACACCAAAACTTGAATCATAACTCAAGCTTTGATACCATTCTTAGCACAATGTGAGATTCTCGGGTGCACTAAGGTAGTTTTTGCCACCTTTCACACAAGAGTCTCACAAGGTACCACCTTAGTTCCCAAGAAAACCTTTTAATTGACTTGAGAAGACCTTAGTCAATTTAGGTATCAAAGCTACATCCTTAGAACCCAATGTTGCATCTCTGTATAGAGCTAAAAAATGGATTGGTGCAGAGAAGCCCAAAGCCGTGTCCTCAAGGGCTAAAGTCTTAGTGAGCTTAATGTTACGTCCTTGGAAACAAGGGACATGTCCTTGCCTAGGCACTCAGAAATTTGCAAGTTTTTGAGAGCCTAAAGCTGCATCTTTAGAGGCCAAAGATACGTCATTGCTTGTGCGAAGCATGGTGTTGCTTTTAAGTACTTTAGCTTGTGCTCAAGGCCTCCATGCTTCTTGGCCACGCTAGGGACTTTGCCCTATGACCTAAACCTATATGTACACATTCTCTAGGCTACAATGTGCCATTGGAACCAAGTGTTTGGTGCCCAAAACAACAGACAAGCCAATCAAACATCACTAGTCCACCATGGTCAATACCATCCACCAACAATGGCATTTATGAAATCACATGGATTCTACTTCAAATAAGCTATGAATGGAATTAATTATGGATGAATTATAAATCCCTTACCTTAATCAACCTTGAACTAGTAACAATCAAGCACCACAAGCTTAAACCATAAGCTTTGAAGGGTTCCATTAGGTTACCTAGGTTCCAAGCAAAATACATGGCATATGACACTAATTTAGCACAAAGCCAACAAAACCCAAGCTTGATTAAGCTTACAAAATAAGAGAACTTCAAGAATTAAAGCTCACCTTATGAACACAAGCTTGCCCAAGCTAGAAAACACCTCCAAAAGCTTCAAAAACACCAAAACAAGTGTAAAACAAGATTCCCCTTGCTTGTGCACCATGAAAGCCTTCTAATTTTGGCAAGAAACCATGAATTTGTAAAGATTTAGGGTAAAGATGGAGAGGGCAAGAGAGAGCTACGAAAATGAGTTAGGAGGATGAGGGAATAGGGGCTGGAAATTCCTTCCCAAATGTGTTTATACACAAAACCACCCCTTCCCCAAACTTTTAATCTTTTTACAAAAATACCGTTTCGCCAAATAGTTACTAGGTAATTAAAATATTTGGTAAACCTTGCTAACTTGGGCTTTAGGTTTTAAAAAAACCATTTTTACTCCCAAGACGTGTCCCGACCCTTCGACCATTTTGCCCCCTGGCAAAGCTAATGCCATAAACCACCCGGAACCAATTACCCTTGAATAACTTATTTGATTTTGCTAATTCACATTTAATTAAGGTATTTAAGCTAGTGATTTATAAACTTATCTCACTCACTGAGCATTCTTCTAGGAGGGCTACAGCAGCTATTGTATTACTGAGACTAAAAAGTTCAAGGAAATCAATGGCAGGAAGATGACATGAAAGGTATGAATTTCTTTTGAATCTGGTGTTAGATTATTAAGGTTGGTTCAAGAGTGTAATTGGTATGCTATGCATGAGTCTACAAGAATGGGCTGAGACAACCTTGTAGTAGGAAGCCATGGTATGAGTGAGAAGGTGGGATATGTTGACAATGACCATAGAACCCAGGCAAACTCAGTCCAACCTGGCAATATAGGGACTACTAGTCGGCTAGGCATTTCTTGAATTAGGTCCAATTGTTGACCACAGAGTAGCGACGGTGGGCTAATGAAACTGGTCTAGACAGACTTCTCGATAATAAATTCTGAATTAATTTGATTTAATGGCTTGTTCGTTCATTTGACCTAGAGACTTCTAGTCTAAATGTCCATGGGAAGAGATACATTTTTTCCACATTTGATGTAACGGCCTACATAGGTGTTAGTGATGGGACATCCAATTTTAGCTTTGATAAGAAATCTTGCATGATCAGTACATTTTGTAAGAGGACAAGTGATGACTTAGTTGTTGACTTGACATCAATTGCCAACAAGTTATGAGATTGCCACGGTGATGACTTCAGAAGGTGCCATATTTTGCTAGCACTTTCGAATAGTCCTCTACACATCAGTAAGAAGGTTTCTTGAGGCTGTGTATTATTCATGTGTGGAGGATGAAAACTCGTTGGGCAATCACCAATGGCCAACACTCACACTCGAAGAACTAGTAGTTGCCTGAAAAAAGTCTTGAATAGGAATGTGGCAACACTTGGTGACTGTGCTCTATTCTTATAGTTACGTCTATGTTAACGAAAACTTTCAGTCTCTATATGGTTTAGGTTATTTGTTTTCAGTATACTATCTAATTCTACTTTGCTATTTTCCCATTTATGTGATATTGTTTTTTAACTGTTTTGGTTTTCTGAGATCATTGTTAATACTACATTATGTCATTGGCCCTTTTTATTAATGTGTTGACTGGTATGTTGTTTGGTATTCTTTAACATAATATGAGTTCATTATGCAATTTGTTAACATGTTGTGCATCCAAATTAATATGTCATTTAGATTAATTTGTTAATATGTTGCTGTATCATCACATATTTTACCTATCACGGATTTTACCAGGGGTGTATGGCAATGCCAAATCCATCCTACCCATTTGTTCCTTCAATAAAAAGAAGACAAATGAGTTGCTGTGAAATATCTACTTTCGTGATGCTAAAGTACATATGATTGGTCTTCAAAGATGATTGTTAAATTTAATTTAGGCGGTTCGATATTATATCTAAGGTTATTCTTAGCTATTTTGTGTGGTGTTCTCTAACACAATATGATTTCATTATGCAATTTATTAATATGTGCATCCAAATTAATATCTCATGCCTTGCGTTACTGGGTTAATGGTTAGGTTTAATTTTATGGATTAGGTTTTTGTACCAGATTTAGGTTATGATGGTACCATGCGTTGTGGTACCAGATTCAGGTTAACATGAATCCGTGTTGTTGTTCATGCGCCTGTATAATGTTGTTCCATGTAATTGTTTTGGTCTTCTAAGATGAGTGTTAAAGTTAGGTTATGATGTTTAAGGTTTCATATAATGATGCTCTCTGATTTTGCTTGGTTTTCTCTATTATGATATGATTTCAATGTGCAATTTGTTAACATGTTGTGCATCCAAATTAAGATTTCATAGCCTAAGTGTTATTCTGAATGTGTAGTACTGACCCAGAAATTATGTTCATATACGAGCATGAAGAGTCTTCCAGCAAACCTTTTCAATCTAATCTGATGGATGAATGTTCTTTTGATGACCCAAGTTGTTCATTAGGATTATTTGATTGCCTGGATAGACATGGTGAACTGGTGGATAATTTGAACAAGATTACTGACCACATAGCCAATTTTTCAAGCAAGTTGGTTTATGAAATTCTTGTGCTGGTCCAAGAATTAAAGAGAAGCCGGTGTTGTGATTGCCATGCAGCGAAGGTGTAACATAAGGAGCCCCTGAATAAAGATAGGGATGTGTAGGAGAATGATATGAATGATAAATGGGAGAACCTAATAACCTCTCTTGCTGAAAGAAAAGATACGGTCCCTGAGGTAGTTGTGGTCTCAGCTAATTCTATAATGGTGAATGATGGTAAGGAACTTGAGGATGGAGATTTTTTTAATTTTGACAAATCTGGTAGTCCTACTCTTCATCTGTTTTCGAGGGATGAGGAGTTTAGGATTTGTAAAGTTGATGCTTATTACTTAAGTCATGTACCATACTTACTGTTTACAGTTTACTACATTTGTGATTGCACATCAATAACATTTCTTTTGGCGCATTTGTTTATGTATCTCAAGGAATGAGCAAAGTGCTGAAGCTTGCTAGTAGCTCCCTTATGCAGGGGCAGTACCGGTGAATACCTGTCCTTTCAAGGAAGCAGATGTTCGCATTCATTAGAATGAGTAAAGAATAGGGGTAGAAAAAATATAGGTAGAATCAGTTTGTTTTTGGGCCATTTGATGCCGCATGTTCATTATTGCAAGGAAAGCGTGACCTAATGATGTATGTTTTGCTTGAATCAGGAGATCACAGGCACCTTTATGTTTTGTGTGGTTTCATACATATGCTTAGTGTTAATTTGAGCTTAATCTAGTACTAATTATTGTCAATCGCTCTAACACTTCATGCTTTACTCATCTGTCCACTTTCATATGCTTACGCTGACGAACCTAGTACCACCCATGTTCTTACGTGCCAAACACTTCTTATTTGTAGTGAGGTTTTGGTAGATCCCGATAACCTTTTTGAGATTTGACACAGTGATATCAAACACTTTCATCCTCAGACATGGTTTTGCAGAACCATCATTAGCATGTGGCTGTGATACTAAAGAATCGAGGACATGCAAAGGTATCGTGTGTCAGGAACTGGTAGTTTCCCCTAGATCTCATAGACATTATTATGAAAATGGTATCCATCTGCTAAGTTTAAAGTGACCACATGAATCTGGTTTGTCTCTAGTATGGAAGTTTATGTGGTTATAGCCATATAGTCAATCTATTGAGTTTGGTTAATGTGGCTCACTTAATCTCAATCTAGTTCAGTTAGTAGAACATGATGGAGACTTATGAGCTGAAGAAGTTGATCAATTTCCTTAGAAGACACCACATTCACTCCTTGTTGTTTGATGAACTAAAAAACTGCGATAAAGTAACATATGAATCGGGTGTCATTTTATGATCAATGTTGCGAAGGCCATATCAGTCTATACTATTGCCTAGTACTTCTTTTTAGGGGATCTGATTTATGCATATGGATTTTTTTTTCTTTTGCACAGATCTTGCTCCTAATGAGTGGTGAGGGCCATTTTTGCTTGTTTTTCATTGATATGACCTTGTGCACAATTAACGTGTGGGATACTATGGTGGGTCAAAAGACAGTGGACGGTTATGTTGACCTCATGGTAAAGCAAGTAAGTTCTGGTTTGAATATTGGATTTGTATGTGCATGGGAGTTGCCTATAGATATTTAAACTTGAATCTAACTTCAAGTGCAAGGCCCTAGACCTGATTTTAAAACTAGAAGAATTCAAGTTCTCTGAGTTCAAAAAGTTAAAGCACAACCTATTCCCTGATTAGCCTAACTGCTATGACTGTGGTTTGTTTGTTTGCACATTCATGAATAACCCCAATGCACTGACAATAAAGCCACAGGGTGAGGTATTACCCTAACCAAATGTGTACCACATAGGCTGGATGTCTGGGGTTGCATTATTGGGTAATTTAATAGTTTAGCTCTCTGTATTGGTTTTATAGTGGAACTTAGTAGAGCACAAGTTTTGTTTCCTACTTGAGTAACTAATGTGTAATGAGAACAAACAGTGCCATATTGTTGCAAACAAGGCTTCAATATAGGCAAAGGTGCACGAAGAATGTGCTGCTATCAATGAGGCTGTTGAATGTGGTACTATTGATGAGACTACTAAACCTTTCATGGATATGCCTAAAAAACTGTGAAAAACACATAAATGTAAGAAGTCCTAGGCATGATTGTCTTTGAACTTTTGACTGGCATTATGAATACTTTTTGTTATATATTTTGTTATATGGGTTGCATTTTGTATATGGGGAGGTTCAGTCCTGAGTCTTTTGTAAATATTTGGAGACACATTTTCTGCTACACATACTACTTATAGATGCTATAGTTGGTTCAACCTGCTCAAGATAAGGAAGCCAAAAAGTCATTGTCGCTCAATTATTTCCAAAAATCAACATTGATTGCTTCCCTTTATCATAAGCTACCTTGATAGAAAATAAAGTGAGAATTGGAAAGAAGAACTAAAGAACACACTAGAGAATTCAGGAAAACTTCCAACTGATCATTGTATTGCTGATATTTATATACATACAAAAGTAAAATAAGACTCAACTAATCCATTAATTTAATGGGCTTGTCTGCTGCTAGACTTAAGCTCCACAGACCTTTTTCTGACTTACAATCAAGATATCAAAAGAACATCAAAAGGAAATTAAAAGGATAACTTTTAGCATCACAGCAGCTACAATCATCACATTTCCTTGATGCAAGAACTGTTGAAGACTCTGAGCCTCTCTCTTAGCAGTTCAATTTTCCAATCATGTCTTCTGTAATCATTTGATGAAAATATCAGCGTTGATTACTTGAATGGATTTTTTATTGTACAAGCAAGGCTTGAAACACTTTAAACTACTTGAGAAATAATAAACATCATCCAAAAGACATGTAAATTTTTCTAAGTACCTTTGCACACTAAAAATAAACACATTAGCCTTTCATAAATGTTTTGTTATCATTAAAATTTTAAGTTAATTGATTAGAACAAATCCAACAAACTTTATAAATGCATGACTTTTTTTTTAGGCAAAACTAAGTTGATGCAAGAAGCTATGAATAGTAGAAAATGTTTTTCCTCCCTTGGGTAAGGCTTCAGAGCATATCTTTTAAGGGGCAGGGAGGGACGCTGCCTCCTTAAAATTTTTAAAATTTTTATTAGGGTTGGTTAATGTGATATAAAATTGTAATAATATTAAAATTAGGTACTTATTTGTAAACTTTGATGTTCATAATGGGCAAGTGTATAGTTTACCTTTTTGTAAAAAACAATGAGAAACTTACATAATCCCCTCCAAGGTTTAGCCTAACTTGCATTTGCCCCCATCTATTTTAGAAAACCTACACTTTGCCCCTAATAGTAACTCCACATGTTATACTACTATTACCCAATAAGGTTTGTAAATCATGCAAATCAAATACAAGGTTCATGTCATGTTATCTCCACTATAATTTTTCCTAAATATATAACATATTTCTTATAAATTTTTTGCTTTTGAATAATTTCTATATGTATAAATTTACTAATCATTTTTTAAAATCTATAATATATTTTTATTTTTATAAATTAAGTTTATGTTTGTGATTAATATTAATAGTTACTTTCTAACTTCATATTCAACTTTTCAATTAGTTTAAATAATAAGGAAAATCTTCTGATTAATATTGAATTCATTGAACATACTTATTTTTACCATACCTAATGATTATTATTAATATTCAATTTATAGGATGTACTTTACAATTTATGACAGAAAGTCTTCTTAAACCCATTACATTATTCATTATTTTTACATTGAATGAAAATAATTCAAAAAATCATATTAAGCCAACTATTGCATCTTTATTATATAGATCATATTTGCTAACTTTTAGAATAATAAAAAATCTATAGCATTTTTATCTAGAAAGCGCAAATTACTTAAGAATGTTGTTCTCTTCTCTTAATGTGGTGCGCTTCCAATTTGTTCTTACACAATCTGCTTTGTCATTCACATATGTGTTTGCTGCTGTTCATTTTGTTTTATTCTTCTAACACGATATGATTTCATTATGCAATTTATAGACATTTCGAGCATTCAGAATCTCATGCATGTATATCTCGCCTTGTGTTTGCAAGTTTATTCTTACGTTTGAGATTTAGTTCACGGTGGTAACCAAATCAGGTCTTCTAGTATAGGTTTTGGCTCATAGTGGTACGTATATAGGTTGTTCCAGTACAAGATTCAGGTTAACACTAAATCAGTTGCTCCTCACGGGTGTGTATAATGTTATTGATTTCATCTCCTAACATGACATGATTTAATTATGCAACTTATTGACTTATCTTTCATCCATATTCATATTCCATGCCTAGTGTTACTAGGTGTATTAGGTTTAAAATTCTAGTCTGAGTGCTACCATAGGTAGATCACCATAGTACTGGATTTAGGTTATGGCCGTATAGAGTCTGGTTATTCTGGTATCAAATTCAGCCTAACTACAATCTGGTTTGCTATTTGCACAGATGTTCTATTCTGTTCTTCTAACACAATATGATTTCATTATGCAATTTATTGATATGTTGACCATCCAAATTCAATATCTAATTCCTTTATCTTGAACAGCAAAGCTGATTACGGGTAATCTATTCTCCTAATGCAATTTGATTTCATTATACAATTTATTGACATTTCAAGCATCCAGATTCTTATCTCATACCTTATGTCAGTAGGTTTATTATGAGGTTTCACATGTAGGTCAATGTGGTACTGAGATTAGGCCATATAGGCACACCTTTTAGGTTATAATAGTACCTAGTAAGGTTCTTCTGGTACTATATTTAGGATAACATTAATCAGCTGTTGTTCATTGCTGTGTATAATGTTGTTATCTTCTCCTAATGCGGTGTGCTTCCAATTCATTCTTACACAATCTGCTTTGTTGTTCATACTTGTGTTTGCTGTTATTTACCCTATTTTATTCTTCTAACATGATATGATTTCATTATGCAATTTATAAACATTTCGAGCATCCAAAATCTCATGCTTGTATATTTCACCTTGTGGTAGCAGGTTTATTCCTAAGTTTGAGATTTATGTTGTGGTGGTACTCAAATCAAATCATCTAGTACAGGTTTTGGGTCATAGTGGTATGTATGTGGGTTGTTCTGGTACAAGATTTAGGTTAACAATAAATCGCTTGCTCCTCATAGGTGTATATAATGTTGTTGTTTCATCTCCTAATGTGACATGATTTAATTATGCAACTTATTGACATATCATTCAACTAGATTCATATTCCATGCCTAGTGTCACCAGGTGTATTCTGTCACAGAACAGGGCCCTAGTTCCCTAATTTGCAAACACTGGTAGGATCTTTGGCAACTATGATCCCACTTAGGTTACAATTAGCTAGTTATTACTCTTAAAGTATTTAAATCATTACGTGCAACAAGTTACTTAGCCTACCCTACATTGGAAATATGCATGCATTGTCCTAGCTATGCAATAATAATAAATTAAAACTATAAAGAAAACTGTGGCATGCCAGTTCATAAAACATAAGTGAAAACAAGGCAAGATGTAAAAACTTTAGTTGCTTTAACTTCAAGTAGCAACTATGCGCGTACATCTCAATCTTATATGCACCCAAATGTAACCTTACTGTTATACACACCAATGGACACTAGTAGAGGCAATCTCTTTGTATGAAAATACCATACATTTAGAAGAAGCAACTTATCACTACCAAGATTCATCCTTAACTCTTCACACAAGCAAGCTAGCTTCAAGTGATGAACCACACTTTCACTGTAATCACTTTGCCTCAAACTATAAGGCAAACACTTTGGTTAGTGCTAGCTTATGCTACAAGTAGCTTAGAAATGTAAGGTTTCCTACTTAGATAGCACCTTCAAACAAATAAAAATTAGTTTTAACAATTGCCCCTTACCAACTGTTGAGCCGGACTAGCCCGCTTAATACCTGCATAACACTTAAGAAGTGAATACTCAAAAGTACTTAGTAAGGGACCTGCAGGGGGAAACAAATGTAAGCATGCAAAGCCCAAAAATATATATATATATATATATAACATGCAAAACCAAGCAATCAACCAACAGTACAATCAGGAACAAGAATAAGAAAACAAACAATGCAAATAATGGGATGGATGGATGGATGGATGAAATATGCACTAGTAAATGCACTTAGTAATTTTTTACATCCATAAGTGCTAGATTTGCCGTGAGCTCATACAGCTGGGGTACTTGGATACTGGCCCTCGTATCCTATGCTAGCACTTAACCAACCCCAAGAAGTCCTCGTATGGCCGCTATAGAGTAGGTCATTACTTACTCAACCCTTACCCACCTTGATGAGTTACTTAGAGTAAGCCATCACTTACTTCCCTCTTACTCGTCTCTTCCCTTAACTTATTGTGCAAGGTAGCTGCCTTTTGTGGTCTGACTTACCAAGCTCTTAGAGCTTAACTTAGGGCTCCTTAGTGGCTTATTGACCAAATCTTAAGGTTTGGTTAGGATTCTCTTAGGTTTCCTTTTGATTGCCCAAAGGTCTAAGACCTTCTACTTGGGTCAACAAAGAGTCTAAAACCCGCCTTAATCCCCTTAGTGCTCCCTTAACATCTTGAGCACTTTAACTTCCTTAGCCACCATTCCTTACCCTACCTTAACCATACCACTTAGCTACCACCTAAAAAATGCATAATTCCTAACTTAGGAATGAGTTCTTGACCCATCTGAGGCTACGGAATATCTTAGAATGGCTTAGGGATGATAACCAAGAAATTAAGACATTGTTAGGATGCCCTGAGGTTGAAGGACTTGTGCCTTGGCGATGCCGTTGGTAATGCATCAGTAAAGGCATCAGTTCTCGGGCTTCCTAGGAATTCATTGGTGAAGTGTCACCATTAAGCATTGTTGCGAAGATACATCGCCAATGCACTTCCAACATTGTGCGATAGCGTGCTATCTTGCATGAAACATGCTCAATCTTTCAATCCCTAAAGCCAATTCACATGGGTCATGTTTCTACTTCATTCCCGCATGTAATACTATCCTTTTATGCATTATTTGAGCTAAATTAACATAAATCCCTTATCTCAAATCCTCCTTAAAGTAAGAAACAAGCAACAAGCATACTTGAGCTCCATAGAGTTCGTTTGAGTTCCAAGCTCGAAATCAACCAAATTGGAAACAAGGGCACAAAATTAAGACCATTTATACCCATTTAACAAGATTAAAACTAACCCACCAGGATCAAAGATGTTTACCTTAAGGTTTGGACCAAAAACTTGCAAGAAAAACTTTAAATGCACCAAATACACAAAAAATGAGCTTAAGGCTTTGTTGGGATGGCTTTGGAGCCTTCAATTTTAATGGAATTTTGGGTGATTTGGGAGATTGGATGAGGAGGAGCTGTGGAGGAGAGAGAGCCACGAAAATGGCAAATGGAGGAGATGATGAATGGTGTCATCCTTCTACCATAATAAAGCCAACCACTCCACTTAACCCAAATCTCCTCTACTTGACAATTTGGCCCTCAAACTTAACTTTGATTCACTAGGCCCCTTAAAATCTTCCTACACCAACACTCCTTGATCCTAAAGAAATATTTTTCTTACCCACACAGTTGCCTTTAAGTCATTTAAGCCATTATAAGACATAATAGCTCAAGTTCTCACTTAGTGCATTTTTCACCCTTAACATGCACTTTTTGTTCAAATGGCTAGAAATACTTATGATCTTAACTTATTTCGCTCAAAACACTTGCATGAACCTAATTTCATTGAAATTATGGTCATGCCACTAACTTGGGTCAAAATTACCATTTTACCCTCTTTGCCCTAATTACCATTTTACCCATTTAGCTTGTTTTCCTTGCTTAATAAAACTTATTTGACGAAAATAACTTGAGATTTACATAGCTTAGCATACAAGTTTGGGGAAGTACTTGACGAGCGTTTACATTCTGCCCTCATTTGAAAATTTGGTCCTCAAAATTTTGATTCTTAACCGAGCACAACACTTGGATGATATTCTTCTTACACCCTGATCAATTTTTCTTACTCATGGTATTTTCCTTACTATGGTTGCCCATAGCTCCTTAACCATGATCTCATTTCATGTTCTTAGCTTCATGACTTTCTAGTAAAAAAACTTTTTAAGGTACTCCTTATAAGACCTCTCTTTGGAGACATTACTTATAGGGTAGGCACCTTACCTTGATTGATAAGACATATCCCCATACTCCCAATTTCACTTAAGCCTATGTAACTTGGAGCTAACTTGCTCCTTTTCAGCCATTCTCCATGTTGGGGTGCCTTTGGGAGTGTTTAGTCTCCTACTTGAGTCTTGACCCTTGGTGGGACTTGTCATAATTTGGCACCTCACTTACATTTTCAAGCCCTACATAGGAGTTTCTTAGTTACCATCACTTAGCACTCTTGGTATAATTCAACTTGGTAACACTTGCACCCATCTTGAGCATTTAAGCCTTATCCAAGTGTAAGAGTATGTTGGGAGCACTCGTGGATAATTATCGGGTTGTGTTAACTTGATAGGTTTAGGTTGTTAAGAAAGATCCCTATGGATTCCATGAGAATCCAAGATAAGTATGAATGCAAATGCCAAATGCTAAATTGGAGTCAAGAAAACTATGATTCCTGAGAAGGCCAAAGGTATGGCATGAGTTGTGGGACAAAAAGTGTACCCAAGTGTAGGAGCTAAAGGAGGACCATGAAAGACTGAATGCCAAGAGTCCTACAGGCTTCCTAAGAAAAGTTAAGAAGGACTGTGAAGCCTAAGAGAACTTAATGTTAAATGTACATCCAAGGTGGCCAAGTAATCAAGCTAAGGCCTAAGGGTCACGATAGTGACATGTTTGGTAGTGTGGAGTATTTAAAGCACCTAAGTAAGTTGATTAATGGTGCTAAGAATTGGTATTAGGTAATTTAAAGAGGCCTAAGAAAAGGGCTATAGTGGCCTAGAATACCCCACCACCAGAGAAGGCCAAGCTGATTGAGGAATGACTCCTACGTAATAAAGAGTGAAAGAGCATGCTAAGGTTGCCTTAAGAATTAAGGGCCATGAAATGGCTAAGTGACTAAGAGTAGCCAAGGACCTGAGCATGTTAAAAGATTACCTAAAGAAGTCAAGTGTTGGAAATTTGGGTAGTTTATGGTACACCCAAGGACAACTGAAAGAATGTAAAGTCTATGTGAACTGAAGTGCCAATACCATACCAAGGGTGTCAACCTTATGATTGCCTAAATTGGCTAAGGAACCCTAAGGTAGTAAATGTGAATAGCTACCTAAGAAAACTAAGGGTAGGTCACCACAAAAAGGTACTATACTTAAGGTACTAAAGTGCAATGCTGCCAAAGGTAAGTTAACATGAGAAGTATGTGCCTACGGCGTTAAGGTGCAACAAGATTATAAATGCACCTAAGAATTGCTTGAATACCTAAGTTGGGTGTAAAATTTGCTAAGTCAAAAATGTGTGCGTAGTACTAAGGGGCACTAAGTGATAATAAAAGGGTGATGTACCCAAGGTGGCTTACTAACCTTATGCTTTCTTTGCTACCACTTTGGCACCTACATCTTGCCTCCCAACACTTGGGCACATTCTTAAGTCTTTACCTTGTTAGCCTATCCTTATGCACTAACCACCATGACTACTTAATGTGATTTACACACCCATAGCCCATAGTGTGCGCTCCCTTAGGCTTAACTTGGCACTTTTTTAGCCTACATTTCACTTAGGCACTTGAAGTCCCTTTGAACACTAAAACCTTTTAGAACATTTCTTATGACTCATTCTCATGGGCTCTTAGTAATTCAAGGCTATCATTTAGCAGCTCAACTTTAGGGACTTAATAGGTAGTTCCAACTACCTTAGCTTCAACAATCTTACCTTAGGGTTTTGATTTTTTTCTTGGCTACCTACTTGTTCAAAAGTCTTTCTTAGTCATTAGTTGACCACACTTAGAATCTTAAACTACTTAGGTAACTTTTTACCCCTTAGAAAAATAAAGAATCCCATAAACTTATTAGGCTTAGCAAGCTTACTAAATTTTTTCAACAAACCTCAACTTTTAGTTGCCTTGAATCCACTAGTGAGGATATTACCTCTACTCACACTTAGCTTCAACTTGAGCTTCTCCATATGTAAGACCTTAACTCAAAATTTACACTCATCAATACCTTTGCCATTTTTTTTTTTTGATTTATCTGGGACCCTTTGATAGTGGAGCACACTTTGGACCTTAAGGTTTTTTTTCTTACAAACTTTTAGGTTAACTTAGGTCCACGCCTTTTGGTTTAAAGCTTTCTTGCCTCTTCTGAACTCATAGTGAGCCCCCAATATCTAAAATGGTTGAACCCCAAAACACTTGAGAACACTGCCCAATTCTTTTTCATGCTTCATGAGCAACCTTAGGTCAACACAGACCATAACAAAATTATTAGCCATAAGCCTACTACTTGGAGTTCATTCATCTCTATGGGTGTTCTTATCAGCTATAGGTCCTTGTTTTAAAATTGTTTAGGATGACTCCTTTTTAACTTACTTGGGTTGTCCTTAAAGCCACCCGACTAATGGTGCTTTCATGGTTCCTCTCTTATACTCTTATTCTAGGTTACAATTTCTTAATGATCCAGATGTTGCTCTTTTGGTCTTTAAGGCTTAGGTTAACGCTTGAACCTTGACCAACTTACCAAAATCAGCAGTCTCCCCTCCTGAAGGAACCGCACCTTTAAAGACAACTTCACAACTTTGAGACCTGTGGATTATGGTTCTCAACCTTCACTTAACCAACTTCTTGCAATTGTTGTGAGTCCTTAGGGTACCACTTACTTTTTCTCCACTAGCAACTTCTGGTTCTTCAAGTTAACTATTGGCATTATAAGTCCTCTTACCTTAGTTGTGGGTTCTTGGAGAATTCAATCTCACCTTACTTGGTAAACCTTAGTAACTTAGTGTGCAACACTTCTCAGAATTGGACCAGTCATAATTGTATTAGAGTTTTCCTTCCTTAAAATGTCCCTATAGGGCATAAAGTAGCCCTTATACCACAGGTACAAGTTTGATCAACTTAAGGCTCAACTTATGGCATGATTTACGGAATCTTCCATGCAAGTCACTTTTACCCTTAGGATACTTCCAAGGGTCATTATGACTGGCACAGTTAAGTCAGCTTTTATGCCCCTTAACTAATCCTCTTCCTAAGCATTTCAGCGCCAAACAACAAGCCACAACCATAGATCACTACATACCTGCTACCCTTAAGCTTTTAAGCAAAACCTTAACCACTCCAAGGAACTAATCAAAACTTACTCTTTTTAGGCTCTATGGGTTCACATACCCACACTTTCTTCGTAATTATAGCTTTCTAGGCAAGCTAGTCACAGCCACAAACATAGCAATTTAAACAAGAAAACTACTTACTACTATACTGTAAACTTTAACGGTACCTCTCTGTGTTGCTGATTCCTTGACCAGTCAATTGGTCTGAGTAAGTCTTCTTGGTCATCTTTGAGTGCTAGCTATGTTTCCCTGGTGATTGAGGCATTATTGAGCTTAGCCTTGTTCAGGCTATGACCTCGATCATATTCATGCCCTTAGTCCTCTATCAACCTTGGTTTCCAACACCTAGCACATAGCCCCCTTTTTTGTTCGTGTTGTTCTTCCTTAGGTTCCATGGACTCCAAATTAAATGGTCCTTACCAGAGCTCTTGCTTTGGGCCTTAACTTACCTTAGGGTGGAGATGTTATTCTCTTGGCACGGGTGCACATATGGTCTTAGTGCACTTTAGCCCTTACCCCATGGTCTATTGCTCTTTTCATGTCCATGATGCCCTTTGTCATTGGGAATTGATGGTTCACCTAGCCTCGGTGCACACTTGATAACTTAGTTTTCCTTGGCCCTCACCCTTGGTCTTTTCGACTACTTATCGAACTCTCTCCATATCTACATAACTATTGACATTTCCTCAACCTTGGTTCTACCCTCAGGGTGCAGATTCTTTTCTTTGTCTTAATGTATTGGTAGGCCTTAATACACCTCAATTCTTACTAATTAGGCATCAACCATGGTCTCCCTTCGTTTGAGACTTGGGTATGCTCCTTAGGCTACTCATGCCATAGTACTACAGGGGCTGTACAACAAAATCACCCCTTCCCTATGGCTAATATCGTAGGGCCACTTGGACCTTTACTCGGTCCCTTGCCTTAATACAAGAACCTTACTAGGTTTCCGCCGATATAAATGCAACCAAATGTAACCCTAGTGTTATACACACCAATGGACACTAGTATAGGCAATCTCTTTGTATGAAAATACCATACTTTTAGAAGAAGTAACTTATAACTACTAAGATCCATCCTTAACTCTTCACCCAAGCAATCTAACTTCAAGTGATGAGTCACACTTTCCCTATACTTACTTAGCCTCAAACCGTAAAGAAAACACTTTGGTCAGTACTAGCTTATGCTACAAGTAGCTTAGAAATGTAAGATTTCCTGCTTAGAGAGTACCTTCAAACCAATAAAAGTTAGCTTTAACAGTCGCCCCTTACTAACTATTGAGCCCAACTAGCCTACTTAATACTTGCACAACACTTAAATGGTGAATACTCAAAAGTACTCAGTAAGGGATTCATCACTCGCAGGGGGGAAACAAATACAAGCATGCAAAGCCCAACAAAACATGTATATGTATATATCACATACAAAACAAACAATCAACCAACAACATAATCAGGAGCAAGAATAATAAAACAAACATTGAAAATAATTGGATGGATGGATGGATGGATGAAATATGCACTTGTAAATGTACTTAGGACTTTCTTACATCTAGAGGTGCTAGACTTACTATCAGCCATATGGCTAGGGTACTTGGATATTGGCCCTTGTATCCTATGCAACCACTTAACCAACCCCATGAAGTCTCCTTACGGCGCCTTAAGTAGGTCATTGCTTACTCAACCTTTGCTTGCCTTGATGAGTTACTTAGAGTAAGCCATCACTTACTCCCTTATTACCCATCTCTTCCCTTAACTTATTGTGAAAGGTAGCTGCCTTATGTAGTCTTACTTACCAAGCTCATAGTGCTCAGCTGAGGGCTCCTTAGTGGCTTACTTGCCAAACCTTAAGGTTTGGTTGGGCTCTTTTTAGATTTCCTTTTCATTGCCTAAAGTTCTAAGACCTCCCACTTGGGCCAACAAAGAGTCTGAAACCCACATTAATTCCCTTAGTGCTCCCTTAACATCTTGAGCACCTTAACTTCCTTAGCCACCATTCCTTACCCTACCTTAGCCATACTAATTAGCTACCGCCTAAATAATGCATAATTTCCAGCTTAGGAATGAGTTATTGACCAAACCAAGGCTACAAAACATCTTAGAATGGCCTAGCGATGATAACTGAAAGATTGAGACATTCTTAGGATGCCCTGAGCTTAAGGCACTTGTGCCTTGGCGATGCCATTGGCGACGCATCACCAAAGGCATCAGTTCTCTAGTTTCCTGGGAAATCATTCATGATGCACTACCACTAAGCACCACCATGAAGATGCGTTGCCATTTTGTGTCATAGCCAATGCACTTCTAGCGTTGTGCAACAATGTGCTATCTTGCATGAAACTTGCTCAATCTTGCAATCCCCAATGTCAATTCACATGGGTCTTGTTTCTACTTCATTCCCACATGTAATACCACATTTTTATGCATTATTTGAGCTAAATTAATTTAAATCCCTTACCTCAAATCCTCCTTAAAGCAAGAAACAAGTAACATGCACACTTGAGCTCCATAGAGTTCCTTTGAGTTCCATGCTTGAAATCAACCAAATTGGACACCAAGGGGACAAAATTAAAAGAATTTTTAACCATTTAACAAGCTAAAAACTAACCCATAAGGATCAAAGATGTTTACCTTAGTGTTTGATCTAACAACTTGCAAGAACAACTTCAAATGCACCAAATACACCAAATATGTGCTAACGGCTTGTTGGGATGGCTTTGGGACCTTCAATTTTCATGGAATTTTGGGTGATTTGGTAGCTTGGATGAGGAGGAGCTATGGAGGAGAGAGATCCATGAAAGTGGCAAATGGAGGAGATGATGAATAGTGTCATCCTTTTTCCATTATCAAGCCAACCACTCCACTTAACCCAAATCTCTTCTACTTGACACTTTGGCCCCCAAACTTAACTTCAATTCACTTAGGCTACTTAAACCCTTCCTACACTAACACTCCTTTGTCCCATAGAAAGGTTTTTCTTACCCACACCCTTGCCCTTAAGTCACTTAAGCCATTATAAGACATAATAGCTCAAGTTCTCACTTAGTGCATTTTGTACCCTTAACTTCCACTTTTGGTTCAAATGGCTAGAAATACTTTTGGTCTTAACTTATTTAGCTCAAAACACTTGCATGAACCCAATTTCACTAAAATTATGTTCATGCCACTAACTTGGCTCAAAACTACCATTTTGCTTTCTTTGCCCTTTAGATGCTAAATACACTTTGGAACTCAACTTAACCTTACTTAGCTTGTTTTCCTTACTTAATAAAACTTAATTGAGGAAAATAACTTTGGATTTACTTACCTCAGCATACAAGTTTAGGGAACTACTTGGAGAGCATTTACATATTAGGTTTAAAATTTTGGTCTGACTAGTACCATAGGTAGATCACTATGGTACCAGATTTAGGTTATAGTCGTACAGAGTTTGGTTATTATGGTATAAAATTCAGCTTAGCTATAATCTTCTTTGTTGTTTGTGTGGACTTGTTGTTTTGTTCTTGTAGTAAGAGATGATTTCATTATGAAATTTATTGATATGTTGACCATCCATATTCAATATCTCATTCCTTTATCTCGAGTAATAAAGCTAATTAAGGTTAATCTATTCTCCTAACGTGATCTGATTTCATTTTGCAATTTATTGACATTTCAAGCATTCAGATTCATATCTCATACCTTGTGTTATCAGGTTTATTCCAATGTTTCAAATGTAGGTCAATATGGTACCAAGATTAGGTCAAATAGGTACACCTTTTAGGTTATAATGGTACTAACTAAGGTCCTTCTGGTACCAGATTTAGGTTAACATTAATCGGCTGCTCAATCATCCAAATTCATATCTTATACCTTGTGTTAGTTGGTTTATTTGTACGTTTCAGTTGTAGGTCAATGTGTTATCGATAATAGGTCATACAGGTACACCTTTTAGGTTATAATGGTACCAATTAAGATTTTTCTGGTACCATATTTAGTTTAACATTAATCAACTAATGTTCGTTTGTGTGTATAATGTTGTTCTCATCTCCTAACATAGTATGCTTATAATGCTCTTACATGGTATAATTTAATTATACAATTTATTGACATATCTTTCATTCATATACATATCTCATGCCTTTAGTTACTATCTAATGTTGATGCAATTTATAGAGATGCCTTGCAATGAGAATCAAGTCTCTACCTTGTGCTAGGAGGCTTATTGTTAGGTTTCATAGCAATCTCACTTCTACGCACCCACACATTGGTTGCTTTTCCACCTGGTTGCTCGACCATGCCGAATGCTCATTCAATTTAGAGCAACCACTCTATTTTGTGCCACCCCTCACCATTCCAGAGCCTAAACCAAAGCTCTACTCTTATCTGACTTGCTAATTTCATGGGCAAAAAAAAAAAAATTTGGGATTATAGTTTCACCCCAATTGCAAATTTATATACCCTTAACCACCATTTCTGTTCTGCTACTTAAACAATGTTGGCGTCCATATAACCATTTATGTCACACTCAAATGAAAAAAAATAGATGGAGTGCAACATTGCAGCAATCCAAAAGTTAAAGGATAAAAGGTGCTACATTTTTTCCTTGAATGATGAAAGTGCAACATTAGGTTTACTTTAAGGGTGATAGGTGACATTTACCCTATATCTAATATAGATTTACCTAAACTAGTTTATATACCCAGTATTACTATAGGATTTAAAAAGTGTAAAGTGGTATGGTGCTTTTTTTATAGTCAATGGACATGTTAAATTACCAATTTTTTAATTCTGTAGATGTAAAACTATTTTTTAAGAGCATAAAGCATAAGGCAGGCAAAGTATATATTTCGGAAACAAATAACTTATAATGTAAGTTTGTTGATTCTTTTTGTTTGCTATTTTTAGAAAACCAATACTAACATAACTTTAATTAAACAGAAAATATCAAATTATAACACCATCATATCCCACATGGGAGAAATGTGGGAAGCCTTCTTTCGTTCTACTCACTTAGTTGTAACGTAACAAAACAAAAAATTTGAGTAGTTGTCTATGCAAATGTAATTTGGCATGGAATCATATCTTATGTGTCAGTATAGTTTTGCAGTCCTACACAACTTTGGTGACAATCAAGAAACATCTAAACAATAATCTTTAATTACTGGTAAGATAAAATCTTTCAAAATTTTACTACTCTAATTTTAAAGAGATAGGACAAAAAATAAGCTTTATGAACTACAATGTCAAAAGAGTAAGGCTTGTGATTAAAATCTAGAGTTAAGCCAAAAAATCAATTTTCTTGGGATGGACGGTTAAGTGTATTTTAGAATCTTCCAAAAAAGGGTTTCAATCTTTTGTAGGTCTAGTCCAATAAAAAAAATTCCTTTGAAATCAATTATTCAGCAAAATCAATGTTGATACTCATTCACGCTTATATTGCGGCTCACATTTGTAAGTTGAAACCCTCCCACCTGCTAACAGTGACAGACACTCTCTCAGAAATGCTCTCCTACTAACAGATTGGTTGTCTACAACTCACAACATGGTGGTGGCCGGAATCAATGGTGGTTGTCAGAAACTTTATGAATTAAGTTTGGACCTTCATTAGTTATTTCTTTTGCTCTTCAATTTTAATGTCTTGTAGGAGATTTTTTAATACATGAACCTTGAGCATTTTTTAATCATAAATACAATGCTATACTACTATGCACTTAGCCAATTTTAAAACTTGTTCATCAATAAAAACATTTAGTCTTGTGGTAACTGCCATTTTTCATACTTTCATTATGTTTCATGTAGACATTTTTTTAGGGGGGTAGAATGGTACTAAAAATGATGACTTTGTTCTGTATTTATTTGTTCATTTTTAGTTTTCATTAAGTAAATTAGTTGAATTTGTTAGCAATATTAATATTGGGTATCCAGTAATGAAATACGAGCTCTGGCTTTAGACTTCTTTTCCCAACCGTGCCCTACAATAATGTTTTCTTTGATACCTCTATATATGGTTCGGTTAGAAAGAAATAGAAGGTAACAAAATTGAATGTGCTTTGCTACTATTCTCAATTTTCAGGTTGTGAGGATGGAAGGAGCCATAACAAACAATCATCCTTGCAACCTACGAGTTTGGAAACCACACCTGGCTGTTTTAGAGAGACTTTCTGGTATAGGATTTGTTAAACTTCATATTCTTGGTGGTTTGAAGCTCAATTTGAGCCTCCTTGCTGCTACTGCAAATAACTATGATGTTGAAGAGCACCATTTCAGACTCAACAACCACAAGCTAAGAACTCAATTAAGCCATGTCTTCCAAACAACTGGCTTTTCTATAGTAGGTAAACTGGTGTGTTATCAAGCTCCCAATGATGTTCTTAGTTTATGTTTAGATCTATTGGGGGATTATCAAGCCGTTTTAGGGAAAGGGGGAAGCCCAATAACAATTTTTTGCTTTCTTGTTTGTGAGAGAGATTCAATAACATACCAGATAGTGATGTTTGGCAAGACCACTTTGGGAAGGACCAAGTTGATGATAAATATATCCAAGCGTATGTCCTGTATGCTTTAGGCAGTTTGTTATTTCCAAATGATAGTGGCATTTATATCTCAAGAGCATTTTTACCTCTGGTAAAGAATGTTGATGAGATAGGAAACTTTGCTTGGGGTGTTGCCTTATTGGTGGACATCCATTTGTCTTTGGCAAATAAGCAATTGGAAAAGACAATAAATTTTGATCGATGCATGATGTTGGTCCTGGTAATGTGCTACACTGTAATGATACATTTTGTTAATAACATGCTTTACTTGTTCAGAACCTAAACCTACTTCTATTGTTTCTAAAAAATTATATAGCAATCAAACTAATGTTTTTTTTCTTTAATTTCTTTTACATCTTTTCCTTATGGCCTCTGTGCCATCTATAGCAAATATGGTGTTGCATGGGAATGAACTTGGTGAGGCAACAACATTTCCCACTTGGCTTTGTTGGAAAGAGAATATAAAAAGACATTCGATTAATACTTGCAATGCCCCAAAATTTAAAACATTTTAAAATTTTTTTCTAAGTGATGTCGAGGTAACTTAGAGAATATTTTCTCAATGAATTATATTAGGCTCCATTTAGTATTAGAGTTTTGGATAATCTATTGCACTAAGCCGCACCATTTTATTGATATATATTTATTGGGCACAAAGGCCTAGATTGTTAATGGAATGACTGGGATTGACATAAAATGCTAATTGTAGGTTATGGAAAACCCCTTCCAAAGGGTGGAAATACCTAGTGCTTTGCTAAATCAGCTAAAATTTAATGGGCAAGGTTGTATTTTGGTTTCTCTAAATAATGCAGTCGGATATGGATCTCCCAAAATAATAGAATGGTGAGGGAGAGAAAAACTTTTAAGAAACCAAAAAGATTCTATCTTGGAATAGACTACCAAGCAAAGGATATGGCTAAGTATATTAAAAATTAGGAAGACGTTAATAGTTTGTAGGCTACTTCCCTAGGTACAGAGGAGTATGTACTTTACTTCCAACCGACATATATATTTCTATAGCTTTTTTGATTTGATAGCTTCATTTGTTGATTATTTATGATAGGGGATGAGAGATCAGTCCTATCAACAGGTAGATGGTTACCGACTAAAACCAAGGTAGGTACTTAACTTCCAATTGGCATATATATTTGTGTGTGTGTATATATGTACATACATAGATACATACATACATACATATGTGTGTGTGTGTGTGTAGATTTTTTTAATTCAGTTTTGTGATTCATTGATTGCTTATAATAGAAAATGGAAGATGGCTCCAATCAGACGGAAAAGCGCAAGTGAATGATAACCTGCTAAAAACCTACAAGCACAAAAGGAATCAGCAACATCAATGTGCATTTCCAGAGTTGCCTAACACTATGAGCTAATTGAGCTCACATGACCATTGTCACTGCTTGTAGAACGCAACCAAAGGCTGAATCTTGGTGCCCTTGTGGTACTTATTCCGTGTGCATTGCTAGAGTTATAGACATGCTAGTTGTTCACTTTCCAACAAACCAGAACTAATCAGTAAATTCTGGAATTTGGACTTTAAACTAGAAAATCTATCTTAACATTACTAGCTGAAACAAATTTTACACCATGGTTTACAAAGACTAACCTAATTTTCTTGCAAACTCAATGCCAAAACAGCCACAGACAAGTTTAAATTATCAAATGCGAGTAGTTGAAAGCTAGGAAACATGATTTTCAAGCATGAACTAAAGCTTTGCCATCAAACCTGAAGCTAGACATTGAATTCTATAGTATTTAAGTTTTAAACTAACCATGAAGCTAACTTCACATCTTTAGTTCAATTCTGGTATAACCATAAAGCCATGAATCCTTTATAAAGTTGCCTAGCTCTAGAGTCAAAACTAATTAGAAGGTTACTGACCCCAAAGCCATGAATCCTTTATAAAGTTGCACAATCCCTAAGTTAAAACTAACAAGAAGGTTCTTAAATAGCTACAACAGGAGCTCTTTACAAGATGTTAAAACTATTTGCTTGCAAGATAATAATTATAAGGTTGAGTAACCAAAACACTGGTTTGAGCTTCAAAACCTTATTTAAGTTCAAAAACATTTTTTTAAGTTCTAGTCTTCATCTTTAGAAAACATTTCCTGTCAATTGAACTCTGTAACATACAATACTAAATTCTAATATTTAAAGCTTTAGCTTGCAGTTTAAGATATGGTTGTTTAACTCAGTTAAGTGTAGCATAGTTTTTCAACCAAATAAACCTAAAAAGCAAGCCCCATTTAGTAAAACAAATAGAATAAGAAAAAATTCAAAATCTAAATAAACTGTTCATGTGTTCTCAAATGCTATAAATTGAGTTAGGTAATAGTTGATCTTGGCAAGTTAGTACTTACTTGAAGATGAGCCAAACCCTCAATTCAATGGAGGTTGTGTAAACAATTATTCAGGTGGATCAACATTGATCTCGGCTGAAAAAAGCCTTTTTACATGGTTATTAATGTAAGAGAATTAACGTTGATCTCTGCAAAAGTCAGAATCTGATAACTTGTATTTTCTCAAAATGCTAGAAATTGAGTTAGGTAATAGTTAATCTTTGTAAGTTATTATTTACTTGAAGATAACCCAGAACCTTCAGTGACTGGAGGTTCTGTAGTCAATTATTTGAGTAGATCAATGTTGATGTCAACTAAAATGAACCATCACCATGGAGCTAACGTCAGATCCTTAGTTCAATTCAGATATAAACCCAAAGCTATGAACCCTTTATGAAGCAACACAGCCCCTGAGTTAAAACTAACCAGAAGGTTAAAATTGGCTACCTACAAGAAAGAATTATGAGGTTGAGTAAACAAAACATTGGTTTGAGCTTCAAAACATGATTTAAGGGTTCAAACACATTTACAAGTCTGAACATGTATGTAAAGTTCTAGGCAAAAACCATGATCTTATAAAAAATTTAACCTTAGATTCAAACAATGCTGTTATAGGCCTAATTCTGCTTAATATAATCTATCAAGTTTCAATCTTGATCTTTAGAAAACATTTCCCATGAATTGAACCCACTTTATGCAAGATATATTACTAAATTCTACTGTTTGAAGCTTTAGCTTATAGTTTAAAACCTACCTATTTAACTCAGTAAGTGTAGCATAGGTTTTCAACCAAATAAACTTGAGAAGTAGCCCCATTCAGTAAATCAAATAGAATAATGAAAAGTTAGAATTTGATAAACTGTCCGTGTGTTCTCAAATGGTATAAATTGAATTAGGTAATAGTTGATCTTGGCAAGTCAGCGAAAGTTCTGAGATCAATTATTCAGGTAGATTAATGATGATCTCAACTGAAATGAATCAGAGCCACTTATGTCAATAAATATAAGTGAACCAATTCTAAAAAAAAATAGAATCTGATAAAATGTTCATATGTTCGCAAGTGCTATAAATTGAGTTGGGTAAAAGTTGATCTTGGCAAGTTAGTATTTACCTAAACATGTGTCAAAACCTCCAAGACTAGGGCTTCTGTAATCTATTATTCAGGTGTGATCAACATTAATCTCTACTGAAATGAATCAGAGTCAATGTTGATTTTTGTGAAAAAATGAAACTTGAACCCATTTTGATTCCTAGACTCTTATGGTGACTGTTGTTCTTGGAAAGTTAGTATATAATAGAGGAATCTTGTAAGACTCTCTAGTCAGCTAGATGTTACTCACCATTTAAAAGTTCAATGGAGGATGTGATGACTCTGGTGACCATGGAGGATTTGGACCATGTCAAAGGTTTGCTTGTTTTGGCAAGTCTTTTTCCCTATCTTGCCTCCATAGTCTCGGATAATGCCTTTTCTTTATTGGCTTAGTTGGATCAAATTTAATTGATGTTTTTCCATAGAAGTTTGCAATGAAATTCAGGTGGAAGCAGAAAGAAAAAAAGAAATAGAGCAGGGAGCTGAAGTGTCAGATAATTGTGAAAGGCAGGAGAATGAAGATTGTTTTGGTAAGTTTTTTTCCCTGGCCTGCCTTCATAGTCTCAAATAATGGTCTTTTTTTTATTGGTTTAGTTGGATAAAATTTTAACTCTTATTTTTCCATAGAAGTTCCCAAAGAAATTAAGGTGGAAGTGGAAAGAGAAAAGGAAATAGAGTAGCAAGGAGCTGAATTTTTAGATAATTATGAAAGGCAAAAAAAAGAAACTAGTATTTCTTCTTCAAATTTTGTTGAACACATCAAGCAATTGAAATTTATTATTATGACATATGTTGTTTTTCAATGTAGTTGGAAACATGGAATAGAACGGAACTAGAGAAGCATGGAAAACTTGCAGAATGATCATTATATCAAAAAGGGACACAAACCAACCATGCTAAAAAGAAGCATCTCATACTTGACTTGAATGGGATACTTATCGATGTGGTTTGGCTAGGGCAGGACCTATTGAGAAAATTAAAACAAGGGCAATCCGTTTCAGTCGATGGCAAATGCACTAACCTGCCAATAAATATACTGCTAAAACTAAAAGGCCCATCACTAGGTGCAATTCACCTTTTCATGCTTAATAACTTGAATATGTATTCATTGTGGCATACTAATTCTACCTATAATTTTATTTACCATTTGCAGTTTTAAAGACTCCATTTTGTGAAGATTTCATCAACTTTTGTTTGGATCAATTTGAAGTAGGAATATGGTCATAAAAAAATGTGTACTTTGTATGTTTTGATTAGCGACTATGCTTTCATTAATATTCATTCCTCTATAATTTATTCATAGATGCACTAGGTTGCCTTGATTAAGTCATAGACTTCTCAAATTTGCAGGGAAAATGTTGATGAAATTATAAACTTGGTCTTTGAAGATTCCAAGGATAGATTGTGTTTTTTGTTGGGTAAGTAGTCTCACATTGTTGATCAGCTTTCAATGCAAAGAGAAAATTGTCAACATATTTTGCCAGTATATAACTCACTGTTTTAACTTTTTAATGCATAACCAATCTCATTGGACAGCCAATTACCAAAAAATTTCTAACAAGGGCCAACCCACATTTTGCAAAGAATTGACTAAGATATGGGATTAGTTTCAATAGAGGGGATGGGAATATAATACATCAAACACATTGTTGATTGATGATTCTCCCGACAAGGCTTGCCATAATCTTGTATGCTAATAAATTGTTCTTACTCTTTCTGGTACTAATGCTTCATCATTTATCTTAGATTATCATACTACTTTTTGCTAGTCCTTTTTTCCTAGAAATACATTGCAATTTTTCTACATCATTACCATCACTTTGATGAAGACAATGATGCGCAGTTAGGCAAGTACTCAGATATTATTGCTTTGTTTATAAGTGCTTATCCATTTGCTTTGTTAAGGGGAGGGATAGGGAAGGGTTGTGGGTTGCAGAGTGTATTGTCAATTTAACAATTTAGTTCAAGTTTGTGTTGCTGAGGTAAGGTACCTTATATAAGTCTTATATGAAATAGGACATGGGGGTGGAATCCGGAAGTATTTGGAAGGGTTAGTATGAGCAAATATTGTGCAAAAGTATGTCTAGGAACATCCATTCTGAGCAATTAGATAGATATAGAGCTAAATTCTGTATTTGTTATCTAGATGTGCAAAAGTATCTCAATCGATGTTTATCATGCAAAGTGAACAAGAGCTCAATTATTTGGGAAATCAATGTTGATTGGCTCCCTTTATCACAAGCTAGTTGAACTAAAATGAACAAAAAGATTTCAAATGAATGATTGGACCAGGCCCATAAAATATTAAACAATTTGCAACCAGACCAGCCCATTAAAGCCCAACCCAATATATAAGCTACCTGCCAAGAAAGCAGTCGAGCTTGTGCATGATAACGGAACCTGAAACCAACCTTGGTCTCCACAGTTATAGAGCTCTGACATTTCTTTGTACATGTACATCTTATATTATAAAAAGTAAGAAGGTACAAAAATACCAAATTTTATTTTTTTAATAAGATCTAAATTTTTCATTCCTTATTTAATTAAAAATTTAATAACATTAAAATACCAAAGATGTGCTGCTTTTTGGTATCTGACTTAATCTCTTGAATCAACCGAATTCAGGCTAAGCTCTTATGTTATTTTCATAGGTATATAATGTTATTTTTTAGGTATGTCATAAGAACTAGTTTCTATACCCAATGTTACCGTGGGATTAAATAAAGGCCAAGTGAAAAAATTGATAATTCCTTAACATTATTGAAATTCTTGTAAAATCTTAAAATTAAAAAATAAAAAATTAGAAATGTAAGTTCATGATGTCTAGATTCATGTTAATCTACACGAAAGCACCTAATAATATATTGTAAATGCTTAATAATATACTATAAAGTCTTGTCAATGCATTAAAACGCTAGTTATGCAACTAAGCTGGTGATTACTCAGTGACTGTTGAGAGATGTTTAGGATCAATCTTTATCAAGGTTGGATTGGCTAGGTTGATAGGGCTACAATAACAAATAGAAGTTCCACATCAAAATCTACTTAATTCCATCAATAAAATGTATTATACCTGTCAAAAGAATGAAGATTTGGTGTAGTTGTTAAGGATTATTGGTTAAATGGACAAATAGTACAAGATGATTATTGGTGATGACATCACATAGATCAATTTTTTCAATAAAATGATGGAAATCCATACATAGCTTCGACTACTCCAGTGCCAATTTTTTCATCATTGACGATGAAAAGCAAAGAAAATAAATAATTAGGAAAAAAATAGAATATTGTTAATAAACTTCAAAACTTACCTACAAAAATCTTTTTAAATTCAAGGTATCAATATATGATTTGATGAACTTATATAGTTATTGGATACAAACGTGGAAAAAAAAAAAGAAACCCCTAGTACTTTTATAGCTAAGTTTTTTTTTATATTTTATTGCAAATAAACTAATGTTTCACCGAAAGTAGTATTTTTGTTGCATAAGACTAGATGTATTTTTATTGCAAAAATATACAGCCTATAGATTGGATGGATCAAGTAATTTATGTAAAGGGGAAATTTATTTACTAAAAGCGGTATTATTTAATTTAAAATACCAATATATTTTCTATTAAAATATTCAAAAAAACAAATCATCAAGTTTTTTTTTATGGGCACAAACTGATTAAAAATGAAAAATATTAATATGGATATTTTATACTGCTGATACTCCAGGACATCTTCTATGTAAGACATAGGCACTTCAGTAGTAGGGGCAAATGAAGATGCCAGAGGAAGAGAGCTCTACAAGACAAAGGAAGAAGAGGGCTGAATATGTTTCCCCAGAGTATTTTTCAAGTAGGTAGCCTCTGATGCCTAAGTTAGACTTACGGTTTTTAGAAAGAGTGTGAGGATGTAGAATAGGATTTTCGGATCCTCTACCTAGAAGGGCTCCTAGGAGTATTTATAGAAGGGGGAGCCAGGCAGCTGCTTAGCTCAGCATGAGGATACCTGAACATGTGTATGGCCAGATCAAGGGGTTTGAGCTCCTTGCTCCCCAACAAATGATCCATACTAGCTGGGCTGTACGAGTAGGCAAAATGATGCTCTATCTTGATTTGGAGGCAAGGTGATAACTACTTGGCTGGTGGTTCTGAACGCCACATGTCAATACAGCCAAAGTAGGTCAGGCATCCAAGCAACCTTGTTGGGGATGAGGTTGATATTCTTTATCCAAAGATGCTTTTATCAAAAGGTGCTCCCTGGTTAGTTCTCCCAAAGGTGTTCTGGTTTGGAGGCGACCACCTTCAGTTGCTCGAGTTATTCATTGGCATGCTAGGGTGCTAGCCCTTCAACTATCAACTATGAAATAAAATAAATATCAACTTAAGTGTTTAAATTATAAGTATAAGATATCTAGAAAGGAAATTGAATAGCTAAATGAATACAATGGCCAATAGTGCAGTTCAACGCATGGAAGGATGATTAACATGGCACAAAATGGCCTGATTTAGCCTATTTTCACATGCTTGAGGGCTTCTCTTCACTGAGTCCAAGTTCAGGGACTAACTCGTCCATTTTGTGTAACCTTGAGGGTTATTGGCGCACTTTAGGCTTTCAGTTATCACACTGTTGTGATTTTGATCGTAGATGTTGTTTTGATGTTTTATTCTAGTGTAGAAAAATTTGAAACTGAAGTGTGTTGATATGATAATACATTTGATATACCTATGTAGATGTTGTTGTTAACTATCCATTTGTGCCCCTTCAATAGGTAAAGAGTCTGGTAAGGGCTTATTTTTAGGTGGTTGTCAGTAACTGTTGGGTTCTGGCAATACATGCTAGCTACAAATATGCTAAATGATTTAATTTCATGTTAGTCCCTTCACTTTAAATATTATGCTATTTTAGTCCTTAACTTATTAACCATTCAATTTTTTTCCTAAACCTACGAAAAACATTTTAGTTTGGTTCATCACCAAATGGTATCAAATATTATACTTTTAAAAAATCTTCATCCAAATTTTTACTTTCCAAATAGGATTGCAAGTAGGGATTTGGTTGGATTTGTTTTTCTATTTTTTGATTTTGAGTCTAGGGTTTTTTTCATATTATGTTGGAGTCGGATCGCTTATTGATCTTGTGAGATATACAGGTTTTAGAAGATTTATGTACAAAGAACACTGATGACTATGATTTATCTCCTATTTTTAAGTGCTAGCTGCATAAATTGGCCAAGTGTAGAATTTCAGTAACTGGAGCATCCAAGCTGCTGACAAACATTCTTTATTCCTGCCATGGAATGGGATTAATTGCATGGTAGGATGAAACGGTAGTGAACAAACGTTCATCACATGTGTGTGCATATACTTTATATGTTTATAATTTGAGCCCTTGCTCACATTTGATTGAATATGCATGTCATAGGGTCTAGGATTGTGCCATGTGGACAATGAAGGGCGAAGATTAAAGGGCATGCTTTGGTTGGATTTGTTTTTCTATTTTTTGATTTTAGGTCTAGGGTATTTTTCGTATTATGTTGCAGTCAGATCGCTTATTGATCTTGTGAGATATACAAGTTTTAGAAGAATTATGTACAAGGAACACTGATGACTACAATTTATCTCTTATTTTTAAGTGTCGACTGCATAAATTGGCCAACAAATGCAAAATTTCAATAACTAGTGTTACCACCTCAACAAATGGGAAAATTATAGTAGAAAGGCGTAATGGTTATAAACCATTAAATAGCATGATTTTCCCCATAGTGAATAGAATGTGAAGGGTAAAGTGTATAATCTATACCTCCTTAAAAAATTCACACAATGGTTACTTAGCCCTCAAGGAAGCCCAAAAGTATTGCTTGCTTTACAAGTAATCTATAGACTTTATTGTAAGATTTCAAGACTTGGGTACTCAATTTTATAACATTCAAAGAGAGCTTTCAGAAGTATTTGAATGGTATGGAAACATTTGTTGGAGATAAATTGTGTAAAGGAAGCAAAGGCTAATTGTTTAAGAACCTAGAACAACTTGGTGTATAAGTGTCCATCAAATAACTAAAGGATGGGATGATCTTTGAAAAGGTCAAATGGGATCATTTTTATCATTTTCCCACCCTTCTATGGCTGCTTCATTTAGTCAAAAACTTTAGCTAAAGATTAGCCAAAAAGTCTTTACTTAAGTTATACTTATAATGAACTAAGTGATAAGGTTAAGCTAATCAAGTCAAGAAAAATATCTTGATTTGTTGCCATTTCCTTGGTCATTTTTTACCGTCACCAGCTAGAGTTCCTTCCTTAGCTCCTTCATAAGCCTCCATAGCCACCATAGCTCAAGCTCCTAAAAAGTCACAAAAGAAGGCAATCAGATGCAACTAGAAAGAGAAAAACCCTAGTTTTCAGGGTCTATTGTGCATCTCTTGGAAATTTTGGCCTTCACAGCTTAGGTAAGGGTTTTATCTTCATGTTTCATGATTGTTTACTATCATAAGATGATGATCAAGCATCCATGAAGCTAATACCAAGCTTGAAAAAGAGCAAAAAGCTCAAGAAACCAAGTATTGGTTAGGGGGGAGTGCATGAACAAGGTTTCAGCCTTACAGTATTTCATGCACTAAGATGGCAGTGTTTACAAGGGTTCTAGAGCCCAAGTTAGTATTAAATAAGACCAATTAAGCTCCTAAGACTAAGCATTAGCTTGAGGAGGGCTGCCATAGTGATTACATATTGTTTATTTCATTGTTTATGGACTAACCCTAATGATGTATTGCTGCCAGCATTGCATTTGTTTGTTGCTATGTTTGTTGTGCATTTGAATGGTTATATTCATGTATATGTGTTGTGTTTTTGTGTTTTAGTGTCTTTGTATTTCAGGAATATGTCTGGGAATTCAAGATTTTAATGATAAGCCCTTACTACGTTCTTTAAAAGAACTTACCCCCCTTTTTGTCCATTTCAGGAGCACCTAAAAGAGATCATTCAAACTAATAGCTGTTGTTTAAATTTCTCTGTGAAATTCACGTACATTAACCTCAATATGTTTAGTTTCAAACTAGAATTTTTGATAATTTTTAGAGCACATTAGCTATTTTTAGTAATGGTGCTTTCTGCCTTACGCAGCAGCTGGTCCCTTTAAGTTTCTAGAGTGCTTAGTGCTTTTGAAGCCCTCCAAAAGGCTTAGTGTATATACACATGTTTGTAGTGCATGAATGCATGTAAATGAATTGGCTATGTTGTATCTGTAGTGTGAGAATGATATATGGAACAAAGAAGTGTAGTTTGAAGTGTATGTACAATGCTGTCCTTATGGTGTTTAAGGGCTGTTTTGATGTCATTTTTTATGAATGATGGTTAGAAGAGTTCTAAAATTTGGGGAATGGTTTTCCCATGTGTATAAGACATGTATGGACACTACCAAGTGGATTTTGCACCAGGAAATAAAGTGTATGAATATTATGAAATTTTGTATGGGCAAAATGGTCAATAGTAGCTAAAATTTGGTACCCTATACTCCAATAGCCATAATTTTCTGCACTTAATGAGTTTGGCTATGAAACTTTGACCACATTTAGAACACTTCAAGATAAATAATTTGACATTTGAATTATTGGATTTAGTGCCCTATATCTAGAGTTATGGCCTATCAAAATTGGCTGATTTTGCTGTGTACAGTTCATATAGTCATTTCTACTCGGTCAAGCGTAAAATCCATAATTGAAAAATTAGATGGATTTTAACATCTCAAATCTATTTCCCTATGAATTTTTAAGTATATTAAAGGGTTTAAAATGTTTAAGGCATAGGAAAACATGGGCAGAATTTCAGTTGGACATGGCATGAAAGTTTGGACACATAAAATGGGCACCAATAGCATCAAGTGTGCATATGATTGTACATGTACTTGGGGATTTTACTCAAATTTCATATTGGCCAGGAATAAAGAATTTAACTGTTATCATTACTTTCAGATGGAATTGTATGCAAATATGTGTGTGATGGTTGGCCCAATGTACACATTTTTGCATAATGACCAAGAGGGCCACTTGGGTAAACATAGTGTGCATGTTCTGCTGGGCTTACAGGACATGGACTGCTTGGGACCTAAGCTCACTAAAAATGATCATTGTATTTAAGTACTCAGAGTGGTAACAACTGGAGCATCAAGCTACTATACGAGTAGGCAAAATGATGCTCTATTATGATTTGGAGCCGAGGCGATAACTGCCTAGCCAGTGGTCTCAAACACCACATTAATATAGCCAAAGTAGGTCAGGCATTCGGGCAACCTTGTTCGAGACAAGGTTGATTTTCCTTGTCCAAAGGTGCTCTGATCCAAAGGTGCTCCCTGGTTGGTTCTCCTAAAGGTGTTCTGATCCAAAGGTGTTTTGGTCCGAAGAGGACCAACTTCAGTTGCTCGACTTGCTCGTCAGCAAGCTGGAATGCTAGCCCTTCAGCTATCAATTATGAAATAAAGTAAACAACAACTTAAATGATTAAATTATAAGTATAAGAAATCTAGAAAGGAAACTAGACAACTAAATGAATCCAAGGGAGAATGGTGCAGTTTAGCCCATTTAAGGATGATTGATGTGGCACAAAATGGCCAGAGTCACTCTATTTTCACAAGTTTGAGGGCTTATCTTCACAAAGTCTAGGTTCAGGGCATAACTCGTTCGTTTTGTGTAAGTTGGAGGTTTATTGGCATAGTTTGGCCCATTTGTTATCACACAGTTGTGATTCTGATCGTAGATGATGTTTCGATGTTCTATTCCAGTGTAGACAAATTTGAAGCTGAAGTGTGTTTATATGATAATAAATTTGATATATATGTGCAGATGTTGTGGTTAATCGTCCATTTGTGGCTCTTCTATAGCTAAAGAGTTTGCTAAGGACTGATTTTTAGGTGGCTGTCTGAAATTGTTGGGTTCTAGCAATACATGCTTGCTATAAATATGCTAAATGATTTAATTTCATGTTAGTCCCTTAACTTTAAATTTTGTACTCTTTTAGTTTTACCACCTCACAAAAATGGGACAATTACAAGTGTGGTATAATGGTAAAAAAACCATTATATTGTGTAATTCTATTCATAGTGATTGAAGTAAGAGAGGTAAAAGGTATAATGAATACATCCTTAAAAGTGTTCCAAGTTGATAACTTGGCTCCCATGAAAAGCCTTAAGGATTGTTTGTTTGTGAAGCAACCTATGGACTTTTTTGTAAGATTTTAGAAATTCGGGTACTCAATTGTAAAACTTTCACAAAAGAGATTTGAAGAGTTATGAGAAGGATATGAATGGTATGAAAGTGTTATTGGAGGACCATATAGCTTATGGAAGACAACTAAGGACAAAGAAAACACAAAAAGGCATAAAGGACCTAAGTGTTCTAATATAGGCCTGAAGATATGTATGTATTTGGCTTAAGTCAAATGGTGAAATTGTGAGGTTATCCCACCTAAGGATGGGCTGTTAAAGCAAGATAAGGATGGCCAAATGTGGGCCAAGAGATTAAGATTAAGAAACCATAGTCTTGTAGCAAGGAAAATGACATAAGACAAGGTTAAGACTACTTAAGTGTGTTTAGTGTACGTTTGACCATTTAAGTAGTCAAGACCACCTTTTCTTCTCTCATATTCAGCCATACTAGCCAAGGGATGCAGCCCACCTTCCTCCACACTGCCTCCATAGCCACCATACCTTCAAACTCAAAACTACTTACAATTGAAGTCAAGGAAGCACAATTGGAAGCTATTTGATGCTATTGCTTGAGTGCACCTACGATCAAGCTCCAATTTCAGCATACCCATCAAGGTAAGGGTTCTCTTGCTCTCATGGATTGTTTACTATATTTTCAAGCATCCATGGAGCTAGGGCTAATCTTGGAAGAGAGCCATGAGCTTGATGAACCAAGCTTAGTGAGGGGAGTGCACTTATTGAAGGTTTTGTAACCTAGTGTGAAGTGAACAATGATGGCATTGAAGTCAGGGTTTCTAGAGCTGAAAGTTAGTACTAACTAGTGTTAAAATCCTCCTAAGACCAAGCATTAGCTTGAGGAGGGCTTCCATAGTGATTTACTTAAGTTTATTGCATCTTTTATGGACTAACCTATGGTTTATGTTGCTGCCACATTTCATGTGTTTGTTGGTTGCGAGTGGCTGCTGCATTTGGTTGCTATATCCTGTATATATGCATTGTGGTTTTTTTTAGTGTATTTGGATGCAGGTTTTAATGAGGGTCACATTTCCTTAAAAAACCAAGTGTTTCCCTTACTCAGTTTCACAATGAAACTTACTCCCTTCAAATATACCCATTTCAGGTCTAGCAGAAAGATCACATTCAAACTAACCTTTCTGCTTTGAGTTTTGATCTAAAATTTCAGGTACTTAAACTTCCATATGTCTAGTTGTAAGCTGGAAAGTTTGGTGATTTTAGGAGCACATTTGGTATTTTTAGTGATGGTGCTTATTGTGTTATGCAACAGCTGTCCAACATCTAGTTTCTGGAGTCCATTGTGTCTCAAGCACTTTTGTAACTTAGGGTGCGTATTTAGTTGAGTTAAGAGAATTATGTAGTACATGTATGCATGTACATGTAGTGTATGTAAAATGACACAAGTATATGAACACTTGAGTAATGTTTTGGCTATGTATGTGATGTGGTGCAAAGTTGCTTAAGTGTGAATGATAGGCTACTTACTTGTAAATTTTTTTTTGGCCACATATTGTTGCTAGAGGAAAGATAATGTAATACCTATGTGTATTGGACATGTATGAAATAGCCTTGGAGGGCTTACCCGTTGTGAATGAAGTGTTTGCACACTTATGAAATTTTGTATGGGCAAAATGGTCATAAAGTGACTAGAATTTTGACTCTGCACTCAAAGTTTAACATCCCCCTATGTAAACTAAATCTTGGTATGAAATTTTGACCACATCTAGAAAACATCTAGAGGTTGAACTAGGATTTAGAATTTCTAAATTTGGAGCCTGGTAGCCAAAGATATGACATTGTGAAGTTGGCTAAGTTACTGCTCATTTGGTCAGAATTTTGTAACTAATTTAAAAAATCCATAACTTGGTCCATAGGTGGGCTATTGATGTAAAACGAAAATCCTTGGTTTGCTTAAAGACTCTACTTGATAATGAAAAAAATAAAATAGGGGTTATATGCCTAGATTAATACAGTTTTTTGGAAGAAGTTTCAGGTGCAATGGCTAGTCACTTACACTTAATAATATCACATAATGTGTGGTAACCAAGATTAAGACTTGTGCTAGTGTTTTCCTTCCTTATTGCCATGGTGTGCATAAAATGTGAATATGTGTGTATTGGTTGGACCAATATGCATGCATTTACATAGTGCCCAAGAGGGCCACTTGGGTATTACCCACTTTGGGGTAGTCCACTTACGGTGCCAAAATTCTGCGTTTAGACTCCCAAGATTGGTTATGTTCTGTAGGCCATCAGAACACTACCCTTAGTCTGCATACCCAAGTGGCCCTCTTGGGCACTATGTAAACACATGCATATTGGTCCAACCATCACACACATATTCACATTTCATGCACACTATGGCAGCAAAGAAGGAAAAAACTAGCACAAGTCTCAATCTTGGCTACCACACATTAGGCAATCTTGTTAAGTTCTACTGACCAGTCACTGCACCTGTAACTTCCACTAATAAACTGTATCATTGTAGCCATGTACCCCCTATTTTATTTGTCCATTATCAAGTATAGGCTTGGATAAAACCAAGCAATTTTCTTTTACATCAATAGCCCACCTATGGACCAAGTTATGGATTTTTTAAGTTGGTCACAAAATTCTGACCAAATGAACAGTAACTTAGCCAATTTTGCAACGTCATGTCTTTGGCTACAGGGATCCAAATTCATAAATTCCAAATCCCAATTCAACCTCTAGATGTTCTCTAAGCGTGGTCAAAATTTCATTCCAAGATTCCTTCTACAAAGGGAGATATATAACTTTAAGTGCAGAGTCGAAATTCTGGTCACTTTATGACCATTTTGCCCATACAAAATTTCATAAGTGTGCAAACACTTCATTCACAAGGGGAAAGCCCTCCAAGGCTACCCCATATATGTCAATTACACATAGGAAATACATTCCCTTGCATTTAACAACTTTATGTGGCCAAAACAGAATTTAGAAGTAAGCAGCCCATCATTCACACTTAGGCAGCTTTGCATCACATCACTTACATAGCCAAAACATTACTCAAATGTTTACATACTTATCTCAATTTGCATACACTACATGTACATGCATACATGCACTACAAAATGGTCTTAACTCAGCTAAATACACACCCTAAGTTACAGGAGTGCCTAAGACACAATGGACTCCAGAACAGGATGCTGGACAGCTACTGCATAACACAATAAGTACCACCATTAAAAATACCAAATGTGCTCCTAAAATCACCAAAATTTCCAGATCGTAACTAGACATATGGAAGTTCATGTACCTGAAATTTCAGATCAAAAATCAAACCACAAAGGTTAGTTTGAAGGTGATCTTTCTGCTGGACCTGAAATGACAGAATTGATGGGAGTAAGTTTCATTGAGAAACTTAGTAAGGGTAGCACTTGGATTCAATAGGCAATGTAACCATCATTAAAACTTGCATCCAAAGACACTAAAACACAAAAACACAATGCATATATACAAGATATAGCAACCAACAAACACATGAAATGCAGCAGCAACAATAACCCTCATTATGCCAATGCTTGGTCTTAGGAGGATTTTAACAGTAGTTAGTGCTAACTTTTGGGCTCTAGAAACCAAGAAATTCACTGCCATCACTGATAGCCAAAGGCTATCTCCTCTCCTAGTACATACTTCCCACCGAAGTTGTGTTCGGGAAGCCTGGCGTCAGCCGAAAAGAAGCATTGTCATTGACCTCGGCAGGAGCGAAGTCGAGCACCACGAAGTCAGGACTTCAGCTAATACGCCAGGAAATCCAAAGGTATTGCCGGCTCCTTTGGGGGACCAAACAGATCACCTTCGGGATAGAGGCCTAGCCCTTACAAGCAGGAGAGAATCCCCCGAAGGCAGAACCACCGAACTAAGGGACTCCCCGAACTACGAGCATAACTCCCGAAGAAGGGCGTCCATACCAAAGGACGACCTCGCCCAGAGGACCTCGGGAGTACGGCATGAGCATTTAAGGAGCCTCTGACATGTCGCCCACAGGCGTTACATGCCGCCCCAAACGGCGGTCTGACACGCCGACGCCGTCCAGGTCTTGTCACGACCTGTCTCGGTTCAAGGCTCAAGGAGCCTGCCACCGGCTACTTGTCCCCTACGCCCAGAAACTCAGAGAACATCCGACCGAACACGTGTCGTCATCTGAACGGGCTGGGCACTCCTATAAATACCAGGGAACAGACCCTGGCAAACGGTTCGACTCCTCCTCCTTGAGAAAACACAAACAGGCAAGGCCACTAAACTTCCTAGTGCTCCCCCTCTTTCACCTCTCAGGACACTGACTAGGGCGTCGGAGGCTCCTCCCCGGAAAAACACCCCGGGGACCTCCTAACCCTCTTTTCTGAGTATTTTCAGGCACACTCCCCTGGGAAATTTGAGCTCCAGGCGTTCTCCCCCTCAGGAAGTCCCTCCCGAAGTCACAATGTCTTCCAACAAAGATGTCTCTGGGCATCATTTGGCGCCGTCTGTGGGAACCCACCCTCAGGTCGCCGTCGTTGAGACTCGGCGTTCCAAGGACAAGGGACTCCCGAGGTCCCCGTCCGCGCCTGAAGTTCAACCGGCTACTGAGCAAACCATTCCAGGGACTTCTTTGCCGGAGGAGGAGCGTCCTCTTGTCATCACCATGAGTTTTCTGCGCGACTTTCAACGGTCTGTTGTGGCTGAAATGACGCAACAGATAGACCGAAGGTGGCCGCAACCAACTCAGGCCCAAAGGCCTCCCTCACCAGTACGCCCTCGGGAGAAAAGCCCCAAGCCAACCTACCACAGTTCGGGAAGTGGGGACCCCCGTGAAGAGTCTTCGACAGAAAACATGCCCCTCGGGGCACGACTTGCGGGACAAGCGGGGTCTAAGCGACCTAAAGTCCCATACCAAAGGAACTCATCACCCGAGGCGAAGTCTCCATCCCCTCGGCGTCGAAGTCACTCCCCGAAGAGGCACAGGCAATCTCCTTGCAACGAAGCCTACAAGCACCAGGAGGAAGAGCCTAGCGCCACGCTCCTTTTGGAGAAGATATTGGCGAGGTTGGACAGGGTGGAAAAACAGGTAGCCCGCAAGCCCGTCTGGGCCAGGCTATCTGGGACCTTCTGTGGGGATGAGTCCCCATTCACCCGAGCTGTAGTTGAAGCAGCCATGCCAGGTGACTTCCGAGTACCTCGGCTGGAAACGTACGATGGCCGAACTGATCCACAGGCTCATCTGACCAAGTATAGACGCAGCATGATGATGCACGGTGCCGACGACGCCACCTTGTGCAAATGTTTTGAGGTCACCCTCACAGGACCAGCAACAGCCTGGTACAATTCATTAGCTCCAGGAACCATCACAGAGTTTCAGGAGTTATCTACGGCCTTCACACAACAATTCATTGGAAGTCGGCCGACGGCGAAGATGCCCGTCCAGATGTTCGACATAGCGCAAAGAAGTGGAGAAACCATCCGCGACTATGTCGAAAGGTTTAACAGAGAAGCTTTGAGTGTCCCAGACTTTCGGCCCGAAATACGCATCCTCGCGATGACACGGGGCCTTCGGAGGGATTCACAGCTGTTTTACGAATTCTCCAAAGACCCTCCGGACACACTTGGCGAGTTCTACCGAAGGGCCGAACAGCACATGACGGCCGAAGAGCTGAGAATGGGTGGACCAAAGTCCGATCACCACCGGGCCGAAGGATCCAGCCAGCAAAACCGATATCCAGCCGAACAGGCAGGACGACCTCGGAGAATGCGGGGAAGGAAACTCCCAACCTTCACACCCCTGAACACCACAAGGACCAACATCCTCATGACAATGGAAAGACAGGGGACCCAAATTCAGCGGCCAAGGGCCATGACCGCTGATAACAAAAAGAACATAAAGAAGTTCTGCCAGTTCCACCGCGACCACGGCCACGACACCGAAGACTGCTTCCAACTGAAGAAGTACATAGAGTCGCTGATCAAACTGGGTCAACTTCGGCGTTATCTGCGAATGCCTTCCCCGAAAGGGAGAAAAGAGGAGGAAGGAAAGGCAGATGACGAGGATTACGACTCCGACAGAAGGAGGAACCGAAGTCCAAAGAGGCGTCCTCCACCCCCGGCAGGGTTAATACAAACAATCACGACGGGACTTCCATCCTCGGAAAGAAAGAGGAAGGCCAGAGAAATAGCAGTCATGGAATATCAGAGTCCAACGAAGAAGCTGGCCCGAAAGGATGGTTCCGCCGTCATATTTCCCCATGACGACCCACTATTGGTCATGGCAAGGATAGGAAACTGGGACGTAAAGAGAGTGTTACTTGACGATGGATCAAATGCCGACGTCCTGTTTTCACATTTGCTGCCGAGATTGGGCATATCCAGCAGCGACCTCAAGCCTGTCACCTCGCCTACCTTCGGGGTGGGACCATCCGAGCTACCCGTCCTCGGATGGATGGATCTTCCCCTAATGATGAAAGGGACTTCGGTAGACGGGACTGTTGAGTTATTTGCCTCCACAATGACAAGGTTCATCGTCATGGATGTCCCTTCGTCATACAACGCCATCCTTGGAAGACAGACACAGGGAAATCTGCACATTCGCCCTGATGTGAAATACTTAACTGTCACTTTCGCCACCAAGGATGGAGACGCGGAAATCTTCATCGATCAGAGCGAAGTAAGGAAGGTGTTCGTCAAGGCACGAAAAGCTCCAGCAAACAACTTCGCACAAACGATGGAGGCAAAGGCACCAAAGAAGGGCGAGGCAGAAGATCCCGCGAAGGCGGAAATAGAAGAAGTGGAACTTGTCCCAGGCCAAAATACCCGAATAGGGAAAAACTTGGCCGAAGGTGACAAGAAAAAACTTGTATCTTTTCTGCTGACAAATAAAGATCTATTTGCCTACTCGCCGAAAGATATGCCAGGGGTAAACCCTGGCGTAATACAGCATAGCCTTAAAGTAAGTCCGGAGGCAAGACCTGTCCGGCAAAAGAAACGGAGCATCTCGGTCCATAAAAGTAACTTTGTCAAAACCGAAGTCCAGCGCTTGTTAGACGCTGGTGTCGTCAGGGAGGTCAAATACCCCGAATGGTTAAGCAATGTGGTAATTGCCACAAAAGAAGGAAGCAGTAAGCTCCGAATGTGCATCGACTTCAGGAACTTGAACGATGCTTGCCCTAAAGACTCATACCCTCTCCCACCGATAGACCAATTGGTAGACTCAACTGCCGAATACGGGCTCCTAAGTTTCCTAGACGCCTTCAGTGGGTATCATCAAATAAGGATGGACCCCGAAGATGAGGAGAAAACCTCCTTCATCACCGAGGGGGGAACGTACTGTTACGTCAGGATGCCCTTCGGCCTAAAAAATGCAGGAGCAACCTACCAGAGGTTGATGAGCAAGGTCTTTAGTGATCAAATAGGGAGAAATATGGAAGTCTATGTCGACGACATGATAGTTAAGAGCAAGCTGCCTAGTGACCACGTCGCGGATCTAAAGGAAACTTTCCACCAGCTCAGAACCTTCGGGATCCGCCTTAATCCCGAAAAGTGTATCTTCGGAGTGACCTCGGGAAAGTTTCTTGGGTACATGGTATCAGAAAGAGGCATTGATGCTAACCCAGAAAAAATTAAGACTTTACTCGAATTCCGAACTCCCGCCACAATAAAAGATGTGCAGAGACTCACTGGAAGGATAACCTCTCTTAGTAGGTTCATTTCCAGATATGGAGACCGGTGTCGAGCGTTCTTCAAAGTCCTCACTAAGGCAACAAAAAAGGAGGACAACCTTGGAAATGATGATCATCCTTGGAATAAAGACTGCCAAAAGGCCTGGGAAGAACTCAAAATCTACTTAGCCAGTCTGCCCACTCTGCGACAACCTCGCGAGGGAGAGCCCCTCGTGTTATACCTCGCCGTCACAGAAAAAGCTGTGAGCTCGGTCCTTGTGAAAGAAGAGGGGCCGAAGCAATGGCCGGTCTATTATGTAAGCAAGTCCCTGCACGGTGCCGAAAGTCAGGTATCCCTTGCTGCAGAAAGCTATATTTGCTCTGGTACTAGCAGGAAGAAGGCTACGACCATACTTTCAGGCTCACCCTATCATCGTCCGAAGTAGTCTACCACTACGGGATGTCATGAGGAAAGTTGATCATTCGGGAAGGCTTTCCAAGTGGTGTATAGAGCTTGGCGAACACGACATCACTTATGAACCTCGGAAAGCCATAAAAGCTCAAGCCCTGGCAGACTTCATTGCCGAAGTACCGACCACCGAGGATAGCCATCCGGATCCTGGCGAAGGTGAGCCCGAATGGACTTTGTATGTTGACGGAGCCTCAGGGTCCGAACACCAGGGAGCTGGGGTAATTATTAGAGGTCCCGAAGGCCTAGAAGTAATGAAGGCTATCAAGTTCAGCTTTAACGTCACCAACAATATGGCTGAGTATGAAGCCCTCATAGCAGGATTGCGCCTAGCCAGAAAAATTGGCATAAGAAACTTGAAAGCCCACAGCGATTCCCAGCTGGTAGTTCGGCAAACGGCAGGAGACTACGGGGCAAAGGACCCAACCTTGGCAAAATACCATGAATTGGTAGCAAAGCTCATCCGGGAGTTCGACACCGTACGAATCAAAAACGTACCTCGACGAGATAATGCCGAGGCAGATTGCTTGGCAAAATCAAAAACATGCACCGAGGTGCTAAACCACCCGAGCATCACAGTGCTGAGCATAGTAACTTCGGGAAAAGGCTGGAAAGACCCGATAAAAAGATATCTCGCAGACAATACGCTCCCCGAAGACCCCAGCGAAGCTGCAAAAGTGCGAAGACGCTCCGGTCGATTCTTCCTAATTGGCGAAGAATTATATCGGCAGGGATATGCAAATCCACTACAGAGGTGTGTTGGCGAAGAGGATACTGAAATGATCCTCGAAGAAGTACACGAAGGCGCTTGTGGTTCGCACATCGGAACCGACGCCCTGGCAGCAGTAATACTTCGCCAAGGATACTTTTGGCCTACCCTGAAGAAGGATGCTAGGCAGTTCGTCCAGAAATGCGGTAATTGCCAAAGGCACTCGAATATCCAGAGGACACCCTCGGAATTGGTAACTTCAGCTGACTATCCTTGGCCCTTCGCAGTCTGGGGCATAGACCTCATTGGGCCGCTCCCAACAGTGCCTGGAGGCGTGAAGTTCTGCGTGGTAGTAGTAAACTATTTCTCCAAATGGGTCGAGGCACAACCCCTGGCGACTATCTCGGCAAAAGAGGTGCAAAAGTTCATATGGAAGAACATTGTATGCAGATTCGGCATACCGAGGGTACTAGTAGCTGATAATGGATCCCAGTTTATAGACAAAGGGTTCCAGGGATTTATCAGTGACCTCGGAACAAAAATGCACTTCGCCCCAGTAGCTCACCCCCAAAGCAATGGGCAGGTAGAAGTATCTAATAGGACCATAAAAGATGGTCTGAAAAAGAGGCTGGGAGAAGCAAAAGGGAAATGGCCAAGAGAGCTCCAAAGCGTATTATGGAGTTACCGAACAACACCCCGAAGAGCCACAGGGGAAACGCCTTTTTCACTCATTTTCGGTATAGAGGCCATTATCCCAATCGAGGTAGTGCGACCATCAGTGCGGGTGCAAGTATTTGATGAAAGTGGAAACGACCTCAGCATGAGGACCAAGCTCGACCTCGTCGGCGAACACAGAGAAATAGCTGAACTGAGAAGAAAAGCATTTCAGCAAAGAGTGGCTGTGGCCATAAACTTACGGGCCAGGCCAAAAGGAATCAAGAAAGGAGACCTCGTTCTCCGAAAGGCTGAATTTGCACCCCGAAGGCCATCTCACGAGGTACTCCGCGCAAATTGGGAAGGACCTTACTTGGTACTTGCCGAAGTGCGAAAAGGGGTATACAAGCTCGGCGATCCCGAAGACGTAGAATTGAAAAATACTTGGCGTTCAGACGCCTTGAAAAAGTTCTACGCTTAGGATTTCGATGGGAAAATGGTATTGTACAAATTAGAAAAAATATTCTAAGTACAAAAGTTTCCCAGAAAAGTTCCTAAGCATAAATTGTACAAGTCAGAATTCCGCGAAAGTGATCGCCGAAACGAGCGCAGATATGATTTTCCGAAGTCTCTTGAGCGAACGTGTTCGGGACAATGGGAAATGAAAAATCTCGCAAAAAGACTTAGCCAAATTTTCTAAAAAGAAAAAGTCTTTATTGAAATGAATTTGCTTACAGAGAAGAAGGAGTGCCAAAGGGAGAAGTACAAAAAAGAAGGAAAAGAAGGCAAAGGACCCTAGAACAAACTAAGGAATCTCGGCGTCCCGGGAGCCACCAGCTCCTGCGTCCTTTTCCACCACCTTTGGCGCCGGGAAAGAAGAAGGCAAGTTCAGGTGCTCAACCTTGGACCAAGACCACCGAGGCCCCTCGGGAATGTTTAGGGCCTCCAAGAAAGAGAGGTCCAGATCTGGGAACCTCTGAAGAACTTGGTGCCGAGCGAGGCAAAACCCGTCCTGGAAACCAACCTTGGTCATCTGGTCGGATTTATCCTTCTCGACCCCAAGGTCCACAAGGTCCTTCGTCAGATCTGCGACCTCCTTCTTCAGTGCCTTCATCTTCTTCTTCTTCGGCTCCTTCTTCAGAGAATCGACCTCGGCTTGGAGCGCGGCCTTCTCAGCAAGCGCCTTCGCCAGGAGAGCCTCAGACTCTGACTTCTCCTTTTGATGCGCTTCGTTTGCCGAAATCAGCTCCGCCACCTGGGAGCCGAGGTCAGAAATCTTCTGGGAGGAATCCTTCAAAAGTTCTTCTTTTTCTTTCAGGAACTCCTCCCGAACGGCAGCAACCTCCTTCTCTGCAGCTTGAGCCAGCTGCGTGTTCTGGGCAGCCAATTCCGAGCACGTGGCCTTAGTTTTTTCTATGACCTCTAAGGCCGAAGCTCGGAACGCCGTTTGCCTCGCCACCCGAACTCTGAGGAAACCAGCATACCCCAGCAGCTGCAAAGAAATAAAGGCCAAGTCAGTAAGGCAAAAAAGAGAGCCAAATACTTAGAAGAAATCAAAAGGAAAAAGAAAGGCGCGAAGCATACCTGGGCAGCGTGCTCGGAAACTTTCGCGGCGAGGGAATCATCGCCCGGGTGAGCCTCCGCAATGGCCCTGAATGAGGTCTCGGTAAGGATCCCTTTCGAGATCTTTTTGGCCATTTGCTGGCAGTCTCCGGAGTACAAATTCATGTCCTCCGTAAACGACCAGAAAGGCTCATTCGGGATCTTCCCCTTCTGGATACGGGCATCCCGAAGGGCTCGCTTCTGGACATGCTCGGCTGCCCAACCCGGAGTAAGTAACTCCCCTGCACGGCAAAACAAAAAGCTGGTCAAGGCAAGTAAATCTCAAAATTCAAAAAAGTGAAGGCATCACAGTTTGCTAGAAAACGAACCTGGTGGCACTTTGGCCACGTCGTCGTCAGAATCCAAAACCTCCTCGGTAGAAATCCCCTTGCCTTTGCTCTTGCGCCGCTCCTCGGCAGAAGGGGCCTCTACCAAGGCATCCAGAAGAGTCTGCGACGAAGTAGGACTCCAAGGAGGGACGTCAACAGCAGCAACCTCGGGCGGCAGAGCGGCGGCAACTTCGGGCTCTCCGCTTACCCCCTCAAGAACTTCCGGCTGAGGAAGTTGAACAGTCTTCTTCGCCCGTTTAGAAGAAGGCCCAGCCCCAGTCGCTTTTTGCCTTCGGGAGACGGCCTTCTTCGTCTGCTCACCTTTCTCGGATTGACCGAGGAAAAGGGATTTGTAGAAGGTAGCAGTGTCGTCACCCATCTCTGGAAAATAAAGAAGACATCAGTGTGAGTCCAAGATGAAATTATAACAAAGGGACTCGAAGATAACTTACGCTCATAAAAAGTTTCGTAAGTAACTTCTTCCCGAAGGAGTTGCACCAGCCAGGAGTCTTTCCCAGCGATGGCAGGAGCCGGCATCCCAAGGTCCGTCTTGTGCTCCTTCACTACCCCTAGTTCCCGAAGAACCTTCTCGGTCATCAGCTTCCAATTGATGGGGAAGGGTAGAGAGAGCGCGAAGGGACCTCGGAATCCCAGTCGGAGACGGCTCGGATACGTCTGTCGAAGTCCGCGAACACGGAAGCCAACTCGGGAGTCAGCATTATCCTCGGATCTACGACGTCCATCTCCAGCCTTCCCTGAGCCCACTTGGTCGGAACATGCGACCAGGCCTCCTCCATCTTCAGAAAGAAAAACTTTTGTTGCCACCCTCGCCAACTGTCCTTAGTGGCAAAAGTGAACATATACTTTTTGCTCCCTGATCCCCGAGGTAGCATAAAGTAAAAGCCACCCTTCGGGACCACGAAGAGCTTGTAGTACTGCATAAAGATAATAAAGTGGGGTTCTATTTTGAAGACGCCACACATACAGAGGAAGGCGTTAAAATAGCAGTACGAGTTCGGCGGAAGTTGATTTACGGCAATGCCATGGAATTGGCAAAAGTCGCAAATCATCTTCGGAGGAGGGTACCGAAGTCCAGCCTTCAGCTGGGCTTGGAAAACGGTAACCTCGTTACTACGGTTCGAAAAGCTAAATTGGTCAGAACGTGGCAACCTTGTAACGGCATACGAGGGAAGGAAGAATTTTTTCTTCCATTTTTCTAGTTTTTTAGGAGTGGTGCAGCAAGGGTGAGACAGAAGAGGTTGCCAGCTCTCGGGAATAGGCATGTCGGCTGAAAAACGAGTTCGGAAAAAGGCAAAAATGACCTCGGGAAAAAAGCTTGAAAAACAGAAGACTCGGGAAGTTAAAACCCACCAAATGCTTTGCCAAAATCTGGGTTTGAAGACGCCGTCGTGAAAGGTGGCCGGAAAAAACTCTGTCAACAGCACCGCCGCGAAAAGCAGGAGAAAACGCAAAAATAGTTGAAAGGCAGAAGAGAGCAAAAGCAGAAGCAAAAGGAGGTTATGAAGGAACAAGAGTATATATAGGCCGAGGGGGGTAGGCGAACCGGCGTCATAAGTACCCCACGAAGGCGAACAGTCGCCATAACTGATTACTGAGCGTGAAAAGACGCGCCTGCTGTATCCGATGCAGCCCTCGCCAATGACAAACATGCCACGTGTCAGCAATCGCGCCAAAAGAGGGACACGCCTTCTGACACCCCTAAATCCTGGGCGCGCCGCTCTAGACTGACACGCCTGGTTACGAGACGCGACGTTACACAGACCTGCAAAAGGAAAAAAGTAGGTTACCTCGAAGACACCAAAGGACAGGCTATGGTCGAACAGCCTACGTCTTCGGACGAAAGGTCCGTCTTCGGCACAGGTGCTACACCCAAGGCCCAAAGAGGCGCCCTCCAAAAGCTGACAAACCGAAGTTTCCACTTCGGCTTTTTCGAGGGGGGCCTGTGATAGCCGAAGGGCTATCGCCTCTCCCAGTACGTACTTCCCGCCGAAGTTGTGTTCGGGAAGCCTGGCGTCAGCCGAAAAGAAGCACTGTCATTGACCTCGGCAGGAGCGAAGTCGAGCACCACGAAGTCAGGACTTCGGCTAATACGCCAGGAAATCCAAAGGTATTGCCGGCTCCTTCGGGGGACCAAACAGATCGCCTTCGGGACAGAGGCCTAGCCCTTACAAGCAGGAGAGAATCCTCCGAAGGCAGAACCACCGAACTAAAGGACTCCCCGAACTACGAGCATAACTCCCGAAGAAGGGCGTCCATACCAAAGGACGACCTCGCCCAGAGGACCTCGGGGAGTACGGCATGAGCATTTAAGGAGCCTCTGACATGTCGCCCACAGGCGTTACATGCCACCCCAAACGGCGGTCTGACACGCCGACGCCGTCCAGGTCTTGTCACGACCTGTCTCGGTTCAAGGCTCAAGGAGCCTGCCACCGGCTACTTGTCCCCTACGCCCAGAAACTCAGAGAACATCCGACCGAACACGTGTCGTCATCTGAACGGGCTGGGCACTCCTATAAATACCAGGGAACAGACCCTGGCAAACGGTTCGACTCCTCCTCCTTGAGAAAACACAAACAGGCAAGGCCACTAAACTTCCTGGTGCTCCCCCTCTTTCACCTCTCAGGACACTGACTAAGGCGTCGGAGGCTCCTCCCCGGAAAAACATCCCGAGGACCTCCTAACCCTCTTTTCTGAGTATTTTCAGGCACACTCCCTTAGGAAATTTGAGCTCCAGGCATTCTCCCCCTCAGGAAGTCCCTCCCGAAGTCACAATGTCTTCTAACAAAGATGTCTCTAGGCATCAATCACTATGCATTTCACACTAGGTCACAAAACCTCCAATAAGTGCACTCCCCTCACTAAGCTTGGTTCATAAAGCTCATGGCTCTCTTCCAAGCTTAGCCCTGGCTCCATGGTTGCTTCAAAATACAGAAAATAACCCATGAGAGCAAAAGAACCCTTACCAAAGTGGGTAGGCCAAAAATCAAGCTTGATCCTTGAAGTATCCTTGCAATAGCTCTAGTTTGCTTTCAATTGCTTCCTTTTGTCTTCAATTTCAATCAATTGCAAGTTTGAAGCTGTGGTGGCTATGGAGGAAGTGTGGCTGTGTTCTTGGGCTGGAGAAGGATGAAAATGAGAAAGGGATAAGTGATTTGGCCACTTAAATGGCCTTAAATGAGTGTAAGGGCACAAAACACACTTAACAAGCTTAACCTTGCTTTATGTCATTTTTCTTCTCACTAATTATGGTTTCTTTGTCTTAAAATCATTGGTACATATGTGCCTAAGATTTTTGACTAATTATCAAGTCTTGGCTGCCTCCCCCATGGTGCATAACCACACAATTCCACCATTAGACTTAAGTCAAAAGCTTGAACACCTTAAGGTTTACACTAAGACATTTAGGTCCTTAATGCCTTTAGTATTTGCTTTGTCTAAACTTGCATTCCATGAGCAATTTGCTCCTCCAATAGCACTTTCATACCATTCATGTCCTTCCCATAACTTTCCAAGTATCTTTCTTGAGAGTTTTGCAATTGAGTACCCAAATTTCCAAAACCTTACAAAAAAGTCCATAGGTTGCTTGACAAACAAGCAATCCTTAAGGCTTTTCTTGGGGGCCAAGTTACCAACTTGGAACACTTTTAAGGAGGAGTTGATCATGCCTTTTACCCCCCCACACTTCAATCACTACGGTGAGAATTATACAATATAATGGTTTTTAGCCATTATGACACATTTGTAATTCTCCCATTTTTGTGTGGTGGTAACATTGGGTATGCACACTAAAGGTATTTTTCTGATGGCCTACAGAACATACCAACCCTGAGAGTTTTAAATGCACAATTTTGGCATCATAATTGGACTACCCCAAAGCAGGTAACAAATGTTGGTATCAGAGCATGGTTATAGCATGGTTTATACATGTACATATAATTGCATTTGCATGCTAGCTACATACATGAATTCAGAGTGGTCAGCTGGTAGTGTTAAGTACCATTGAAATACCTATGATCTTTATATGTGCTCTATGATGAATCATCAATGCAGGAAGTAAACATGCTTGCCAAAAGGGGAGGGGAACCAGCTCAAAGGCCTCCTACTGAATCTGGGCAACAAAGAAATGGACAGAATATAGGGAATCAAGGCGAATAGGGGGACTAAACCCTGAAAGTGCCACAGGTTTGGTTAAAGCTTCAGAGGAACTTAGCCCTAATCAATGAAAACTTAGTAACGCTGATTCAAACACAACATCAAGGAGTCCCAGTAGCACAAGTAGAAGCAGTTCAGGATCCATTGCAGCAACCAGAAGAGGAACCTAGGAACACATCTGAACATGTTCCTTTTGGAAGAACAAGAAATAGAAATGATGAAGTTGATGGGGTGGAAGATGAGGATAGGAGAAATCTAATAGGCAGAAGAGTAAGATCTAAGATTGGTCAGGTGTCCAAGACCAATCCCTCAGTGTATGACCATTCCTCTCCTAGGAATGAGATTGAGGAAGAGCTTGAGAGAAAAGGAAGGGGAAGACATAGAGACCATGGAAAGCATCACCATACTGAGGGTTCTCATAGATCTAGAAGACATAGAGATGAGGATCTAAAGGGCCTAGATGAAGTCAGACTGCTAGAGTGGTTTCAAGGACTCAGGCCTCCACAGCTTGATGGAAGAGCTGGGTCTGAGGGAGCTGAGGAGTTGTTAATCTTCATTGAGAAAATGTTTAAAAGGATGCAACTCAGCTCCACCAAGAAGGTGTCACTGGCTACATCTAACTTGGTAGGCAGTATAGAGATGTGGTGGAGAACCACCAGAGATAGCTATGTTGTCCAGAAGGGCAGAAGGCTAGGTAGAAATACTGAGATGAGCTGGCTAGAGTTCACTCAGCTGTTTCAGTAGCAGTACATCAGTGATGCCATCAAGGATATGAAGTAAGCTGAATTTGATGCTCTAAGGCAAAACAACTTGAGTGTCCTAGAGTATGAGCACAAATTCAATCAGTTGGTGAGGTATGCTCCTTAGTATCATGGACAGAAGGAGTTAAAGGCCAAACAATTCATTAGAACCCTACGGTCAGACATCAGAAAGGCTTTAAGACCTTTTGGAGTAGTCAACTACTATGAAGCGGTGCAAAAAGCTCTATTAGTATAGCAAGAGGAGTATGAGACTAGGTACTTTCCCAGTGGACCAAGGGAAAGTAGCCAGGCAGGAGGCAAGTAGAAAAAACAACCACATGGCAAAGGTACTGCCAAGAGTTCCCATCTTGGTGGTGAGGGCAAGGTTAAAGAGAAGTCCCCTGGCCTAAGGTGCCCTAAATGCAAGAAGTTTCATGGAAAGAAACATTGATATTTTGATACTCAAGCTTGCCAAAGGTATGGTGCAATAGATCATTGCATCAAAGATTGCCCACGTGTGCAAGGAAGAAGGTTAAAAGACCAAGGTCCAGTGAGAACTACTGGAGCAGGACCTAGAGAGGCAACACCCAAAGAGGGACATCAGAGACCAGTTTGTCTAGTGCAAATAGCTAGCAGAGTGTTCTAAGTGGAAAGGCCAAAGACATCACAGCAGGGAGGAGCACTAAGAGGTAACATTTACCTGAATGGTATGCCTGCTAGGGTTCTGTTTGATACTGCTACATTTGTGTCTATAGTGGCTAGGAAATTTGTTGATGCCATGAAATTGCCTACTGAAATCATTCCTAAGATATCCTTAGTGAAAACAACAGGTAGTCAATGTCTTTTTACTAATGACTTAGCTAAGGATTGTGAGCTAATAGTAGGAAAGACTAAGGCTATGACTACTCTGCTAGTGTTGGACATTCCTAAGTATGATATAGTGCTGGGTATGAATTGGCTTGCTATGCATAATATAAGATTTGATTGTGCTAAGAGAGAGATCACATTGCCTATTGGTGAAGTGCATGTATTAGTGAATTTTAAGGAATTAGCGTATGAAATGTATGGCATAGAACTAGAGGTACTAGATGAGATATCTGTGATTTCTAAGCTTGATTATTGTTATGCATTGAATGAATTGCACTGTGATCAGGAAATGGACAGAATACCTATAGTGAGACACTTTCCAGAAGTCTTTCCGAAAGACCTGCCTGGTATTCCTCCACTAAGGGAAATTGAGTTTGAGATAAAGCTACAACCAGGAGCTAGTCCAATATCCATTCTTCCTTACAGAATGCCTATCATAGAGATGAATGAGCTGAAGAAACAACTTGATGAACTTCTTGAAAAAGGGTTCATAAGACTAATTGTTTCACCATGGGGAGCTTTAGTGCTCTTTGTGAAGAAGAAGGATAGATCATTAAGACTATGCATTGACTACAGGAAGCTTAATGTAGTGACTATCAAGAACAAGTATCCACTCCCTAGGATTGAGGATCTATTTGATCAACTCAAGGTAGCTAAAATCTTCTCCAAGATAGATTGGAGATTTGGATACTTCCAGTTCAGAGTAAATGAAGAGGACTTTCCTAAGACTGCATTCAGGATCGGATATGGGCATTATGAGTGTACAGTCACGCCATTTGGTTTGACTAATGCCCCAGCTGCTTTCATAAACCTGATGAACAGGGTGTTCATACCACATCTGGATAAATTTGTGGTTGTGTTCATTGATGACATCCTAGTGTATTCCAAGGATGAAAATGAACATGAACATCATCTCAAGATTATCTTAAAGACTTTGTTGGATCATCAGTTGTATGCCAAGTTATCCAAGTGTGAATTCTAGATAAAGAAAGTGTCTTTCCTAGGACACATTATAGATGCACAAAGCCTTAAGGTAGACCCTGAAAAGGTCAAGGCAATGCAAGAATGGGAAAGACCAAAGACGGTAAAGGAAATCAGAAGTTTCCTAGGATTAGCTGGATAGTACAGAAGATTTGTATCAGGCTTTTCCATGATTTCCTCAGTTCTTACTCATCTGACCAAGAAGGGTCAAAGGGAGTGGACTGACAAGTGTGAAAAGAGTTTCTAGGAGCTCAAGTAAAGGTCGATTGAAGCTCCAATATTGATTCTTCCTTATCCAAGCAAGCCCTACATCATTTATATAGATGCATCTAGATCTGGGTTAGGTTATGTACTTAGGCAAGACAAAAACATCATTGCTTAGGAGTTAAGGCAGTTGAGACCTCATGAGCAAAACTATCCTACCCATGACCTAGAACTGGCAATAGTGATTTTTGCTTTGAAGCAATGGAGGCATTACTTGGTGGGTAGTTCCTTTGTGATCTACACTGACCATAAGAGCCTAAAGTACGTGTTCACTCAGAAAAAGTTGAACATGAGGCAAAGAAGATGGTTAGAGTACATCAAGGACTATGACTACAATGTAGAGTACACAGAGGCCAAAGGCAATCTAGTAGTAGATGCCTTGAGCAGGAGGTACACGGGTCTTCTGAAAGAAGGATCCATAGCTAATCATGATTAGTAGAATAGTCTGCTATGCCTATGGCATATGTGGGAGGAAGCCCAAATCTATACATTGACAATCCAATCAAAATGGATTAAAGAGGTCAAAATGGCACAAGAGATAGATCCTGAATTGAAAATGATATCAGGAGAGGAAAAAGGTTCTTTGTATAAATCCTTTGCCTACAAGCAAAGATTATTGAACTTCAAGGACAAAATCTATGTGCCTAAAGTACCAAAGCTCAGGGATGAAATACTTGAAGAAGCTCACACAAGAAAGTTGAGCATCCATCAAGGAAGTGAGAAAATGTATAAAGACCTGAAGACTTACTTCTGGTGGCCAAACATGAGGAGAGACATAGCTACTTATGTCTCCAAATGTGCCACATGCCAGAGGGTAAAGGTAGAGCACTAGAAGCCAGCTGGTACCCTACAAACTTTACCTGTACCAGTGAGGAAGTGGTGCAACATAACCATGGACTTTTTGACTAGGTTGCCTATGACCAGATTAAGGCATGATACAATCTGGGTTATTATGGATAGGCTAACCAAATGTGCCCATTTCTTACCTATAAAACTCACAGATTCTCTGGAGAAGTTAGCTCCAACATATATAGGTCCTTATGAGATCTTGGACAGAGTTGGCAAGGTAGCATACAGGTTAGCTCTACCACCAAGCATGTCAAGTATTCATAATGTGTTTCACATCAGTATGCTTAAGAAGTGTCTGTTGGACACAAAGCATGCTATTGTAGTGGAAGACATACAGTTGGAACCTAACTTGACATATGAAGATAAACCTATAGCTATCTTAGCCAAAGATACCAGAAGGTTAAGAAGCAAGCTCATTCCCATGGTTAAAGTTCAATAGTCACACCATTATAAAAGGAAAGCAACCTGGGAAACAGAGAAAGGCCTTATGGAAAGGTATCCTATAGAATATCTGAAGTTAAAGGTAATTTTGGAGGACCAAAATTTTTAAGGGGGGAAGGATTGTTACTACCTCACAAAAATGGGAGAATTACAAGTGTGGCATAGTGGTAAAAAAACTATTATATTGTGTAATTCTCTTCATAGTGATTGAAGTATGAGGGGTAAAAAGTATAATGAACATCTCTTTAAAAGTGTTCCAAATTGGTAACTTTGCCCCTAAGAAAAGCCTTAAGGATTGCTTGTTTGTCAAGTAACCCGTGGACTCTTTGTATATATGCATTGTCATTTTATGTTTTAGTGTCTTTGGATGCAGGATTTAATGAGGGTCACATTTCCTTAAGAAACCAAGTGTTTCCCTTACTAAGTTTCACAATGAAACTTACTCTCCTAAAATCTGCCTATTTCAGCTCTAGTAGAAAGGTCATATTCAAACTGACCATTGTAGTTTGAATTTTGATCTAAAAGTTCAGGTACTAGAACTTCCATATGTCTAGTTGTGATCTAAAAATTTTGGTGATTTTAGGAGCACATTTGGTATTTTTAGTGATGGTCCTTATTGTGCTATGCAACAGCTGTCCAACATCCTGTTTCTGGAGTCCATTGTGTCTCAGGCACTCTTGTAACTTAGGGTGCATATTTAGCTGAGTTAAGAGCATTATGTAGTACATGTATGTTACAACCTCACAAAAATGGGAGAATTACAAGTGTGTCATAATGGCTAAAAACCATTATATTGTGTAATTCTCACCATAATGATTGAAGTGTGGGGGGTAAAAGGCATGATCAACACCTCCTTAAAAGTGTTCCAAGTTGGTAACTTGGCCCCCAAGAAAATCCTAAAGGATTGCTTGTTTGTGGAGCAACCTATGGACTTTTTTGTAAGGTTTTGGAAATTCGGGTACTCAATTGCAAAACTCTCAAGAAAGAGACTTGGAGAGTTATGGGAAGGATATAAATGGTATGAAAGTGTTATTGGAGGACCAAATTACTCATAGAAGACAAGTTTGGACAAAGGAAACATTAAAGGCAATAAGGACCTAAATGTCTTAGTGTAAACCTTAAGGTGTTCAAGCTTTTGACTTAAGTTTAAGGGTGGAATTGTGGGGTTATCCCACCATGGGAGAGACAGCCAAGACTTGCTAATTATTCAAAAATCTTGGGCACATGTGTACCAATGAGTTTAATACAAAGAAACCATAATTAGTGAGAAAGAAAATGACATAAAGCAAGGTTAAGCTTGTTAAGAGTGTTTTGTGCCCTTAAGCTCATTTAAGGCCATTTAAGTGGCCAAATCACTTATCCCTCTCTCATTTTTGTCCTCCCCCAGCCTAAGAACACAGCCATACTTCCTCCATAGCCACCACGCCTTCAAACTTGCAATTGATTGAAATTGAAGGCAAAACAAAGCAATTGGAAGCAAACTAGAGCTATTTCTTGGATACTTCAAGGATTAAGCTTGATTTTCGGCCTACCCACTTTCGTAAGGGTTCTCTTGCTCCCATGGGTTGTTTTCTACAATTTTTAAACATCCATGGAGCTAGGACTAAGCTTGGAAGAGAACCATGAGCTTGATGAACCAAGCTTAGTGAGGGGAATGCACTTATTGAAGGTTTTGTGACCTAGTGTGAAGTGCACAATGATGGCAGTAAAGTTAGGGTTTATAGAGCCCAAAGTTAGTACTAACTAGTGTTAAAATCCTCCTAAGGCCAAGCATTAACTTGAGGAGGGCTGCCATAATTGATAGCCGAAGTGCCCATCACCTTCCGAACCCACAGGCTCGGACAAAGTACCAACCTCGGAAGAGAAACCACCTGCTACGGAAAGAAGGATGTTCGACCCCCCGAATCTGACCTCGGCAATTCTTCGTTCTAGAAAACGACAGTGCCAACCTCGGGGGGATGATTAAACCATCCTCGGAAGTGGGGGGTATCCCTGAGAAAGACCACCCTCGGGAAATATACTCCTACGATACTAAAGTAACCTCAAGAGACAAGTTCTTCTCTGAAGAGGTCTCTTCTACCAAAGGGACATCGGGAGTATGACAGGAGCAGTTAAGGAGCCTCTGACACATCCCCGACATGCCGCCCCCAGACACGCTCTGACACGTCGCCTGCAGAAACACTCTAGTACGCCATTCTCGGGTTGCCTAGGCTCTTGGCCAGGCGGCCTATGGTCGGTTGGATGTTCCCATTTTCCTAAAAAATGTGGACCACATCCCACCGAACATGTGCCATAATCTGGGCTGGCCACGTGAGGAGAACTACTACTGTTCACCCCTCTATAAATGCTCGGTAAGCACCCCAGGTAAAGGAGTTAAGCACCAGAGACCATACTTCTCCACTCTTTACCACCTCCATATCTCCTAAACACTAACTTGGGCGTCGGAGGCTCCTCCCCGGAAAAAGACTCCGGGGACCTCCTAACCTCTGTCTTCTAAGCCATTCAGGTAACCTCCCCTGGGAAATCTCCACCTTAGGTGCTCTTCCTCACCGAAAGTCCCCCTCGCTCCTACCATGTCACGTGACAAAGATGCTGCCGGGCATCATTTGGCGCCGTCTGTGGGAACTCACCCCCAGGTTGCCGTCGTTGAAAGTCGGCGTTCCAAGGACAAGGGGCTTCCGAAGCACCCGTCCGCACCAGAAGTTTGGCCGACAACCGAACAAATTGCAGTAGGGACTCCCTTACCGGAGGATGAGCGGCCCCCTGACCATCACCATGAGCTTCTTATGTGAATTCCAAGGCTCCGTTGTGGCTGAAATGACACAGCAGCTAGACCAAAGATGGCCACACTCCTTGACACCGAAGTCAGTCCCCAAAAAGGAGGCGTCGATCTCCATTTCCGGAGACCTTCAGGCAGCAGGAAGAAGAGCCCAGTGCCACACTCCTTGTGGAGAAAATCTTAAAAAGGCTAGAAAGGGTGGAGAGGCAGGTGACTCGGAAGCCTGTCTGGGCTAGGTTATCCGAAACCTTTAATGGAGACGAGTCACCATTTACCCAAGCAGTGGTTGAAGCACCTATGCCTAGTGACTTCCGCGTACCTCGGCTGGAGACCTAAGATGGTCGAACCGACCCCCAGGCTCACCTGACCAAATACAAGCTTAGTATGGTGTTGCACGGTGCTGATGACGTAACCTTGTGCAAATGCTTTGAGGTCACCTTCGCCGGACCAACAACGACACGGTATAACTCATTGGCTCCGGGAACCATTATGGAGTTCCAAGAGTTATCTACTGCCTTCACACAGCAGTTCATCGGAAGCCGGCCCACAGCGAAGATGTCAGTCTAGATGTTCGACATAGCGCAAAGAAATGGAGAAACTATCCGTGACTATGTCGAAAGGTTCAATAGGGAAGCCTTGAGTGTTCCAGACTTCAGGCCAGAGATACGTATCTTGGCCATGACACGAGGACTACGGAGAGACTCCCAGTTGTTCTACGAGTTTTCCAAGGATCCCCCCGACACGTTGGGTGAGTTCTACCGAAGGGCCGAATAGCATATGACTGCCGAAGAGTTGAGGATGGGGGGCCCAAGGACGGACCACATTTGCGCTGAAGGGACGAGCCAGCCAACTCGCTACCCGATCGAATCGGGGGGATGACCTCGGAAGCCTAAGGGAAGGAAGCCACTGGCTTTCACTCCTCTGAACACCACAAGGACGAGCATCCTCATGGTAATGGAAAGGCAAGGAACCCAGATCCAACGACCAAAGGCCATGACCTCGGATAACAAAAGAAACATGAAAAAGTTCTGCCAATTCCATCGGGACCACGGGCACGATACCGAGGACTGCTACTAGCTGAAGAAGTACATTGAATCCCTGATAAAGCAAGGACAACTCCGATGTTACTTGCACATGCCCTCCCCAAAGGGAAGAAGAGAGGAGGAGGGAAAGGGAGATGAGGAGGAGTATGACTCCGACAGACACCGAAACTGAAGTCCAAGAAGGCGTCCGCCACCTCTGGCTGCGGTGATACAAATGATCGCTATAGGGCTGCCATCGGCAGAAAGGAAAAGAAAGGCCAAGGAAATTTTGGTAATGGAGTATGGATGTTAGGCACCTCCTAAGTGCTTGGCTTAGGCCAAGAAAAACTAAAGAAAGTGAGAGAAAACAAAAAGGGGAAGTAAGAGGAGCCATGGAGATTGGTACAGTGACTTATGTGAAAAACTGGAGACTTTCAGGACTTAATTGCACATAGAAAATGTAATATGGGAAACCTGATAGAAAACAGAGAAAGGGGACTAAATTGTGCACTAAGTTAAGTGGTACAATTGAAACTACAAACTTAAGGATGGCATTGTTGGCCACGCAAAATTCTATGATGGCTAGTGCAAGACTAGACCATTTGTGGGAGACAACAATGATTACTAGTCAAAATCTTGTCTTCCACTAAGTGTACTATTCACTAGTTAATTAAACAAACTAACTAGTTTGTGGTCTAGTTATGGCCGGTTTTCAATGGAGTTTATGTGACCTTGGTACTTGTGTTGCTTTGTGCTTGGCATTATGAGCCAAGATATGACTTGAGTGTCCATTTTAACACAAGTTTAAGTGGCGGCTTTGAGTATTTGTGGAGTTAAGGGCTACATTACACCATGCAAAATTATGGAAGGCAAAGTTAGCATTTTAGCTAACAAAAACAATGGTTAATTCAGCCGAAACCAAGTCCAAAGCCATTTGTTAGTTTTGGGTTTCCTTTGTTCTTCTTTGGCCGAGTGTTCTTGAGAGTTCCTTCACAAATTGATCTTCAATTCCAAGGAAACTTGAAGGCTTTAGGGGATCCAAGCTTGGGAAGGAGTGTTTCGGCTCTTGTTTGCTTGGAATCAAAGTTGGAACTTGAAGCTTGAAGAAGAACCGAGCCAATGAAGCTAGGGTTCTTGAGGTAACTTCAATATCTCCTTGAATTCATGGTAGTTCTTCCATGTACAAGGAACCTAAGTACTCAATTGAAGTTATGGTGAGCTAAATAAGCAAGGATTGTTTCGGTTTAAGAAGTTATTGTTGACCGAATGTGTTGGATGTTTGAGCTTGATGTTTCTTCCCATTTCCATGGAAAATTAATCCATGACAAAGTGTGTTGTTGCCTATTTATACTTGTGCTAGGCAAATTTGAGCAAGGAACATCAAGTTGAACAGAAGGAAGTTTGGCCGAGAGTTACGGTTAGAGGTAATTCATGCTCAACTCTTGTTTACATGGCAATGATGCCATGAGCTATGTTTATTGATGAATTGGTGAATGTGTGTTGGGTTGGAATGATGAAGAACAAATGTATGTGAAGTTGGACATTAAGGCCGAGACCTAGACTTGATGAGAAATGGTATATTTCACTTAGTTACATGGTATTGATGTTATGAGTAATGTACATTGGTGATTGACTAACTATGGGATTGAGTTAGTTGAAAAAGGACATTAATATGTGAAGTGGGCATCATGGCCGAAAGGGTGGAGTAAGGTATTTATATGTGTTTTGCTTGGTTACATGGTATTTGTGCCATGAGTAAGCTTACTGGATGTTTAGTTGCTCATGTGGTGAAATGGAATGTTGAGTAGTGCAACTATGTGGAATTGGGCACTTTGGTCGAAAGCTTGATTTAGAGTGAAATGGTGCATTTCACTTGGTTA
>SMDT01001485.1:0-87629 GCA_005392925.1 Aquilaria sinensis | reverse complement strand
GAAGGGCATTTATGGCGGCGTTTCACCTTAGCAGAGTACTTATGACGCCGGTTTGCCTACCCCCCTCGGCCTATATATATGCTCATTTCGTCATTTGTTTCTTTTGCTTTTGCTTTTGCTCTGGTTTTCCTTCTGCTCTCTTCTACCTTTCGCGGCGGTTCTTTCACCTGAGCTTTTTTTCGGTCATCTTTCACGACGGCGTCTTCACACCCAGATTTCGGCAAAAGATTTGGTGGGTTTTGATTTCTAGAACTCTTTATTTTTCAAAGTTTTTCCCGAAGTCCATTTTTGCCTTTTTCCGAACTTGTTTTCCAGCCAAAAAATGCCTATTCCTGAGAGTTGGCAGCCTCTTCTTTCTCACCCTTGTTGCACTACTCCTGCAAAATTAGCGAAGTGGAAGAAAAAAATTTTCCTTCCCTCGTATGCTGTTACGAGGTTGCCCCGTCCTGACCACTATGGCTTTTCAAACCATAGTAACGAGATCACCATTTTCCGAGCTCAACTGAAAGCCGGACTTCGGTTCCCCCCTCCGAAGTTGATTTGCGACTTTTGCCAATTTCATGGCATTGCCGTAAATCAACTTCCTCCGAACTCGTACTGCTACTTCAACGCCTTCCTCTGTATGTGTGGCATTTTCAAAATAGAACCCCACTTCGTTATTTTTATGCAGTACTACAAGCTCTACGTGGTCCCGAAGGGTGGCTTTTATTTTATGCTACCTCGGGGATCCGGGAGCAAAAAGTATATGTTCACCTTCGCCACCAAGGATAGCTGGCGAGGGTGGCAAAAAAAGTTTTTCTTTCTGAAGATGGAGGAGGCCTGGTCGCGTGTTCCGACCAAGTGGGCTCAGGGACGGTTAGAGGACGACGTCGTAGATCCGAGGATACTGCTGACTCCCGAGTTGGCTTCCGTATTCACGGATTTCGACGGTCGCATCCGAGCCGTCGCCGACTGGGGTCCCGAGGTCCTTTCGCGCCCTCTTTACCCCTTCCCCATCAATTGGAGGTTGATGACCGAGGAGGTCCTTCGGGAGCTCGGGGTGGTAAAGGAGCACAAGACGGACCTCGGGATGCCGGCTCCTGCCATCGCCGGGAAGGACTCCTGGCTAGTGCAGCTCCTTCGGGAGGAAGTTTCTTTCGAAACTTTTTATGAGAGTAAGTTACTTTCTAATCTCCTTGTTATAACTTCATTCCGGACTCACACTGATGTCTTTCTTCCTTTTCAGAAATGGGGGAGGACACTGCTGCTTTCTACAAAGCCCTTTTCACCGGTCAGCCCGCGAAGGGTGATCAGACAAAGAAAGCAGCCTCCCGAAGACGGAAAACGTCCGGGGCTGGGCCGTCTGCTTCTAAACGGGCGAAGAAGGATGTGCCCCCTCCCCTTCCGGAGATTTCCGAAGAGGTGGGCGAGGAGCCCGAGGCTGCTACTGCCCCTCAGCCCGAGGTTGCTGCTGAGGTCCCTCCTCAAAGTCCTACCCCGTCGCAGGCTCTCCTGGACGCCGTGGTAGAGGCGCCTTCTGCCGAAGAGCGGCGCCGAATAAAAAGCAAGGGGATTTCTGCCGAAGAGGCTCCGGCTTCCGACGAGGACGTCGTCGAGGTGCCAGCAGGTTTGTTCTTCTAACAAACTGTGGCACTTCTCTTTTTTGATGATCTTTGAGATTTTCTTTTCTTGACCAACTTTTGTTTTATTTGTGTAGAAGAGTTGCTCACTCCGGGTTGGGTAGCTGAGCATGCCAAGAGGAGAGCCCTTCGGGACGCCCGTATCCCGAAGGGAAAAATCCCGAATGAGCCTTTCTGGACGTTTACGGAGGACATGAATTTGTACTCCGGAGACTGCCAGCAAATGGCTACGGAGATCTCGAAAGGGGTCCTCACCGATGCCTCCTTCAAGGCCATTGCTGTGGCTCACCCGGGCGACAATTCTCTTTCCGCGAAGCTTTCTGAACACGCCACTCAGGTACACTTTTCGTTTATCTTCCTCCTTTGAATTTTTTCTAAGTGTTTGGTTTTCTCTTTGTCTTAACGACCTCGCCTTTATCCCTTTGCAGCTTCTGGGGTACGCTGGCTTTCTCCGAGTTTTGGTGGCGAGGCAGACTGAGTTCCGGGCCAAGGCCTTAGAAGCCATAGAAAAAACAAAGGCCATGTGCTCGGAACTGGCTGTCAAGAACCTGCAGCTGGCCCAAGCTGCAGAGAAGGAAGTTGCCGCCCTTCGGGAGGAGTTCCAGAAAGAAAAATATGAACTTTTGAGGGACTCCTCCCAGAAAATTTATGACCTTGGCTCCCATGTGGCGGAGCTGATCTCGGCAAATGAGGCGCATCTGAAAGAAAAGTCAGAAGTCGAAGGTCTTCTGGCGAAGGCGTTTGCTGAGAAGGCTGCGCTCCAAGCCGAGGTCGATGCTATGAAGAAGGAGCCGGAAAAGAAGAAAGTGAAGGAGCTGAAGAAGAAGGTCTCAGATTTGAAGAAGGACTTCGAGGAGCTTGATGTTGAGAAAGACAAGTCTGACTAGATGACCAAGGTTGGTTTTCAGGACGGATTCTGTCTTGTTCACCACCAAGTCCTTCAGAGGTTTCCAGATCTGGATCTCTCTTTTCTGGCGGCCCTGGACATTCCCGAGGGACCTCGGTGGACCTGGTCTAAGATTGACCATCTGAACCCGCCTCCTTGTCTTCTAGCGCCGAAGGTGGTGCAAAAGGACGCAGGAGCCGAAGACTCCCGGGACGCCGAGAAGCCTTAGTTTGTTCTAGGGTCATTGTCCTTTTTTCTCTTCTTTTTTGTACTTCTTCTTTTGGCTATCTTTTTTGTAAGCACACTTATCTCAATAAAGACCTTGAAAATTTGGCTAAGTCTTTTCCTGAGATTTTTTGTTTTCCTTTGTCCCGAACTTTATTCGTTCAAGAGACTTCGGAAGACTTTGTCTGTGCTTATCATGGTGACCTCTTTCGCGAAATCCTGACTTGTTCAACTTATGCCCAAAATTTTGGCTAAGTCTTTCGCCAGATTTTCTCTGTTGTCCCGAACACGTTTGCTCTAGAGACTTCGGAAAATAATACCTTCGCTTATTTTAGCCGGCCACCTTTGCGGAACTCGCACCACTCATGCTAAGAAACTTTTTGGCTAAGAAACTTTTTATACTTTTAGAGAAAATTTTCCTTTCTTTGTACAGCACGGTCTTCCTTGCCGAGATTCTAAGCGTAAAATTTCCTCAAGGCGTCCGAATGCCACGTATTTTTTAATTCTACGCCTTCGGAATCGCCGAGCTTGTAGACCCCTTTTCGTACTTCGGCAAGAACCAGGTAAGGGCCTTCCCAGTTGGCGCGAAATACTCCGTGGGATGGCTTTCGAGGTGCGAATTCATTCTTTCGGAGAACGAGGTCTCCTCTCTTTATTCCTTTTGGCCTTGCGCGCAAGTTTATGGCCGCGGCCACTCTTTGCTGAAAAGCTTTTCTTCTTAGTTCGGCTATTTCTCTGTGCTCGCCGACGAGGTCGAGCTTGGTTCTCAGGCCGAGGTCATTTCCATTTTCATCAAAAACTTGCACTCGAATTGATGGTTGCACTACCTCGATTGGGATGATGGCTTCTGTACCGAAGACGAGTGAAAAAGGCGTTTCCCCAGTGGCTCTTCGGGGTGTTGTTCGGTAGCTCCACAGTACACTCTGGAGTTCGCCTGGCCATTTCCCTTTTGCTTCCCCCAGCCTCTTTTTCAGACCATCTTTTATGGTCCTATTAGATACCTCTACTTGGCCATTGCTTTGAGGATGGGCTACTGGGGCGAAGTGCATCTTTATTCCGAGGTCGTTGACAAAGTCCTGGAACCCTTTGTCAATAAACTGGGATCCATTGTCGGCTACCAGTATCCTCGGTATGCCAAATCTGCATACAATGTTCTTCCATACGAACTTCTGCACTTCTTTAGCTGAGATAGTTGCTAATGGTTCTGCCCTCGACCCATTTAGAGAAGTAGTCTACTGCGACCACGCAGAACTTCACGCCTCCGGGGGCTGTTGGGAGCGGCCCAATGAGGTCTATGCCCCAAACCGCGAAGGGCCAGGGATAGTCAGCCGAAGTCACCATTTCCGAGGGTGCCCTCTGGATTTTTGCGTGTTTTTGGCAGCTCTCACATTTTCGGACGAAATGTCGTGCATCCTTTCTTAGGGTAGGCCAAAAATATCCTTGGCGGAGTACCACTGCGGCGAGGGCGTCAATTCCAATATGTGAACCACAAGCGCCTTCGTGGACTTCTTCGAGGATCATTTCAGTATCCTCTTCGCCAACACACCTCTGTAAAGGATTTGCATATCCCTGCCGATATAGTTCTTCGCCTATTAGGAAGAATCGCCCAGAGCGTCTTCGCACTTTTGCGGCTTCAATGGGGTCTTCGGGGAGCGCGTTGTCCGCAAGATACCTCTTTATTGGATCTTTCCAGCCCTTTTTCCGAAGTTACTATGCTCAGTACTTCAATGCTCGGGTGGTTTAGTACCTCGGTGTATGTTTTTGCCTTTGCCAAGCAATCTGCTTCGGCGTTTTCCCGACGAGGTACATTTTCGATGCGTATGGTGTCGAATTCTCGAATGAGCTTCGTCACCAGTTCGTGGTATTTTGCCAAAATTGGGTCTTTCACGCCGTAGTCCCCTGCCGTTTGCCGAACTACCAGCTGGGAGTCACTGTGAGCCTTCAAGTTTCTTATTCCAATTTTTCTGGCCAGGCGCAACCCTGCTATCAGAGCTTCATACTCAGCCACATTATTGGTGGCGCTGAAGCTGAACTTGATGGCCTTTATCACCTCTAGACCTTCGGGTCCTCTGATGATTACCCCGGCTCCTTGGTGTTCGGAACCTGAGGCTCCATCCACATGCAGCGTCCATTCTGGCTCACCTTCGCCAGGATCCGGGTGGCTATCTTCGGTGGTAGGTACTTCGGCGATGAAGTCAGCCAGTGCTTGAGCTTTTATGGCTTTCCGAGGTTCATAAACAATGTCGTGTTCGCCAAGCTCTATACACCATTTGGAAAGTCTTCCCGAATGATCAACTTTTTTCATAACATCCCGTAGAGGCAGACTACTTCGGACGATGATGGGGTGAGCCTGAAAGTATGGCCGCAATCTTCTTCCTGGCAGCACCAAGGCATATATGGCTTTTTGGAGTAATGGATACCTGACCTCGGTGCCGTGCAGGGATTTGCTTACGTAATAAACTGGCCATTGTCTCGGCCCTTCCTCTTTCACAAGGACCGAGCTCACTGCTTTTTCTGAAACAGCGAGGTACAGGATGAGGGGCTCTCCTTCACGAGGTTGTCGCAGAGTAGGCAGTCGAGACAAATAGATTTTAAGTTCTTCCCAGGCTTTTTGGCAATCCTCATTCCAAGGATGGTCACCATCCCCGAGGTCGTTTTCTCTTTTTGCTGCCTTAGTAAGGACTTTGAAGAATGCCCGACACCGATCTCCGTACCTGGAGATGAACCTGCTAAGAGAGGTTATCCTTCCAGTGAGTCTCTGCACGTCTTTCACTGTGACAGGAGTTCAGAATTCGAGCAGAGCCTTAATTTTTTCTGGGTTAGCATCAATGCCCCTTTCTGATACCATGTAGCCCAGAAATTTTCCCGAGGTCACGCCGAAGACGCATTTTTCGGGGTTAAGTCGAATTCTGAATATTCTGAGTTGCTGGAAGGTTTCCTCTAGGTCTGTGACATGGTCTTTAGGCATCTTACTTTTGACTATCATGTCATCAACGTAGACTTCCATGTTCCTCCCTATTTGGTCATGAAAGACTTTGCTCATCAGCCTTTGGTAGGTGGCTCCTGCATTTTTGAGCCCGAAGGGCATCCTAGTGTAACAATATGTTCCACCTTCGGTGATGAACGCAGTTTTTTCTTCATCTTCGGGATCCATCCTTATTTGATGATACCCACTGAAGGCGTCGAGGAAGCTTAGGAGCCCATATTCGGCAGTTGAGTCAGCCAACTGGTCTATCGGTGGGAGAGGATAGGAATCTTTTGGGCAGGCATCGTTCAAGTTTCTGAAGTCGATGCACATCCGGAGCTTACTACTCTCTTCTTTTGTAGCAATAACCACATTGCTTAGCCATTCGGGGTACTTGACCTCCCTAATTACATTTGCGTCCATCAAGCGCTGTACTTCGGTTTTGACGAATTTACTTTTGTGGACCGAGATGCCTCGCTTCTTTTGCCAGACAGGTTTTGCTTTCGGACTTACTTTAAGGCTATGTTGTATTATGCGAGGGGTAACCACATTGCTTAGCCATTTGGGGTACTTGACCTCCCTAATTACATTTGCATCCATCAAGCGCTGTACTTCAGTTTTGACGAATTTACTTTTGTGGACCGAGATGCCTCGCTTCTTTTGCCAGACAGGTTTTGCTTTCGGACTTACTTTAAGGGTATGTTGTATTATGCGAGGGTCTACCCCTGGCATATCCTTTGGCGAGTAGGCGAACAGTTCTTTATTCATCAGTAGAAAGGATACAAGGTTTTTCTTGTCACCTTCGGCCAAGTTTTTCCCTATTCGGGTATTTTGGCCGGGGACAAGTTCTACTTCTTCCGTTTCTACTTCTGCAAGCTTTTCCGCCCCGCCCATTTTTGGTTCTTCGGTGGGTAGTGTCCCTCCTGCTAAGGTTTGTGCGAAGTTGGCTGCTGGGGCCTTTCGGGCTTTGACAAACACCTTTCTGACCTCGGCTTGGTTGATGAAAATTTCGGCGTCTCCGTCCTTGGTGGCGAAGGTGACTGTTAAGTACTTCACATCTGGGCGAATGTGCAAATTCCCTTGTGTTTGCCTTCCAAGGATGGCGTTGTATGACGAAGGGACATCCATGACAATGAACCTCGTCATTGTGGAGGCAAAAATTTCTCCTTTTCCGTTGATCGAACTCCCTCTCATCATCAGGGGAAGGTCGATCCAGCCGAGGACGGGCAGCTCTGACGGTCCTATTCCAAAGGTTGGCGAAGTAACAGGCTTGAGGTCGATGCTGGATATTCCCAAGCTTAGGAGCAGATGTGAGAATAGGACGTCGGCATTTGATCCATCGTTAAGCAATACCCTTTTGACATCCCAATTCCCTATTCTTGCCATGACCAACAATGGGTCGTCATGAGGGAAAATGACGGAGGAACCATCTCTTCGGGTGAGTTTTTTCAATGGGCTTTGGAACTCCATTGTTGCTATTTCCCTAGCTTTCCTTTTTCTCCCCGAGGATGGCAGTCTAGTGGCGATGGTTTGTATTACCCCCGCCGAATGTGGGAGGCGCCTTTTTGGACTTCGGTTCCTCCTTCTGTCGGAGTCATACTCATCTTCATCAGCCTTTCCTTCCTTCTCTCTTCTTGTCTTCGGCGAAGGCATTCGCAGATAGCGCCGCAGTTGACCTTGCTTAATCAGCGACTCGATGTACTTCTTCAACTGGAAGCAGTCTTCGGTGTCGTGACCGTGGTCGCGATGAAACTGACAGAACTTCTTCATATTCTTTTTGTTGTCAGCGGTCATTGCCTTCGGTCGCTGAATCTGGGACCCCTGTTTCTCCATTGTCATGAGGATGTTGGTCCTTGTGGTGTTCAGGGGTGTAAAGTTCGGAGGAGGCTTCCTTCCCCTGAACCTCCGAGGTCGTCCTGTTTGCTCTGTCGGATACTTGGCTTGCTGGCTTGATCCTTCGGGACGGGAATGGTCGTTCTTTGGCCCGTCCATTCTTAGCTCTTCGGCTGTCATATGCTGCTTGGCTCTTCGGAAAAATTCGCCGAGCGTGTCCGGGGGGTCTTTGGAAAACTCATAAAATAGCTGCGAGTCCCTCCGAAGGCCCCGTATCATGGCGAGGATGCGTATTTCTGGCCGAAAGTCTGGAACACTTAGGGCCTCTCGGTTAAATCTTTCGACATAGTCACGGATGGTTTCCCCGTTCCTCTGTGCTATGTCGAACATCTGCACCGGCATCTTCGCCGTAGGACGACTTCCAATAAACTGCTGGGTGAAGGCAGTGGACAGCTCCTGGAACTCTCTGATGGTTCCTGGGGCCAGAGAGTTATACCATGCTGTAGCAGGGCCGGCAAGGGTGACCTCGAAACATTTGCATAGAGTGGCATCGTCAGCCCCGTGCAACACCATGCTCCGTTTGTACTTCGTCAGATGGGCCTGTGGATCTGTTCGGCCATCATACGTCTCTAGCCGAGGTACCCGGAAATCACTGGGCATGGCTGCCTCGACTATTGTTCGGGTGAACGGTGACTCATCGCCACAAAAAGTTTCAGATAGTCTGGCCCAGACAGGTCTGTGGGCTACCTGTTTTTCCACCCTTTCCAACCTCGTCAATATTTTCTCCATAAGGAGTGTGGCGCTGGGCTCTTCTTCGGGGAAAGGGGATCGTCGGCATCTCTTCGGGGATGGTTCGACCTCGCCTCAGGTGACGAGCTCCTTTAGTGCGGGATTTTGGGTCGCTTGGACTCCGTCCGTCCCACAAGCCGTGCCCCGAGGGGCGTGTTTTCTGTTGAAGATTCCTCTCGTGGGTCTCCACTTCCCAAAGTACGATGAGCTGATTTAGAACTTCTCTCTCGAGGGCGCGCTGGCGAAGGAGGCCTCTGGGCCTGAGTTTGTTGTGGCCACCTTCTGTCTATCTGCTGTGCCATTTCGGCCACAACAGAACGCTGGAAGTCGCGTAGAAAACTCATGGTGATGACCAGAGGACGTTCTTCCTCAGGCAAGGAAGTCCCTGGAAGAGTTTGCTCAGTAGCCGGTTGGACTTCAGGCGCGGACGGGGACCTCGGAAGTCCCTTATCCTTAGAACGCCGAGTTTCAACGACGGCAACCTGAGGGTGGTTTCCCACAGACGGCGCCAAATGATGCCCTTCAGCATCTTTGTCTTGCGACATGGTGAATTCCGAGGGAGCTTCCGAGGAGGGAGAACATCTGACGGAGAGGTTCCCCAGGTGGGAAAGTACCTGAAAGACTCCGAAAAAAAGGTTAGGAGGTCCCCGGGATGACTTTCCGGGGAGGAGCCTCCGACGCCCAAGTTAGTGTCCTGATAGTGAGTGAAGTAGTAACACTTAAATGGATATGGGGTCTGGCCTGTATATGTTTTCTGTTGTGCGAGAGTGCCGATGGCGAGAGAGCTCTCCTTGCCAAGTCCTGTTTCCCAGTATTTATAGAAGTACCTGGCCCGTTTGGATCCTGACACGTGTTCGGTCGGATTCTTTCTGTGCTTTTTGGGCGTAGGGAACAGGTAGCCGTTTGTAGGCTCCTAGTTTTGTGGCTGAGATGGGACTTGGATGATGCCAGGGTGTCAGGCCGCCGTTTCAGGCAGCGTGTGGGCGACCTGTCAGAGGCTCCTTAAATGCTCATTAAATGCTCCTGCCGTACTCCCGAGGTCCTTTGGGCAAGGTCGCCCTCTGGTACGGACGCCCTCCTTCGGGAATCATGCTAGTGGCTCGGGGAGTTCTCTAGCTCGGGAGTTCCGCCTTCGGGAAGAATCCCTCCTGCTTTCAGTAGCTGGTTCTTTTCTCCTGAAGGCGATATGTTCGGTTCCCCGAGAGAGTCAACAACACATTTAGATAACCTGGCGTTTCAGCCGAAGTGCTTACTTCATCATGCCCGATCTCGCTTCTGCTGAGGTCTGTGGCAATGCTTCTTTCCAAGCTACGTCAGGCTCCCCGGTCAAACCTTCGGGGAAATTGATGCTGGGGGAGGCGATAGCCTTTTGGCTATCAGAGTGTTCTTCGAAGTATTACTGGAGAATAAACCTCCGGCGCGCAAGTTAGTAGGGAGCAAGTAATGAATAGAAAGGAAGAAGAAGTTAGGAAATGAGAAAATCTAGGTCCCTGACCTAAGAGACCTTATGGTATTTATAGGACGATAGGACAGAAGGTCTTTTTAGCAAGAGGAGATTAGGACATGTGGATGATCGGATCCTAGGGTCCCAAGTCCATACCCAGCAGAGGGTGTCTTCAGCTGGCCTGTAGAGGATGGTTGGCGATTGGGCTTTATCACCAGACAGGGGGGCATGGTCACAACTCTTGTTAGGGGTCCTAAAGGCCATATGTTTGGTTTTATCCTGGGGGTCTCCTCAGTGTTTTCCAAGGATGCTAGGAGTTAAAGGTTCCCCTTTGTTACCGAGGGTGGTTCATGTTCTGAGGGTGATGCGTGCTCCAAGGTATCCAGGGCGTAGGCCCTTTTGCCATTATGTACCCCCTAATAGGGTCAAAGCTACACCTTCATCACAAATAAGTTGAGCTATCGCCCAAGCCTTCCACTAGGGTTTTTGCCCACCTTCAGCACATTAATGTTTCCCTCCCATTATTTTAGATTCTATGGGAAAATTTTTCACAACCACATTATCTCTTTAGCTTCCTAGTCATGGACTTGATAGCTTAGGAAGCATGCCCTTAGTTAATGTTCTTACTTAACAAGTGCCATTATTTCATTGGCCATTTTTATATAAGAACATCTCTTCGAATCAAAAGGGAAGTTTTGGTATATAGTGTGCCACTATGGTAGCAGTTTTTCATTTACCCCATTGGGGCCATATATCCCTCCATTTGAGTAGAAGTCCCTCACTTTTCATTTTACTCTTTTTTTGCTATTATTTGCTCTTTAATTCTCTCTAGTTCTTTCCTTGTTTTTGTAGCTGTTTTGTAGTGGAGCGATTTTTGGCAATATTCTTGGTGGTTTGTTGGTTCCTGGAGAATTCTCATGCGCATGGTTTCCCTGAGGTTCCCTATTCCCTTTCTTCTCTTTTTCTAAAATAGCTTTCTAGGCTTTTGAGGTAGGGGAGATGGCTAGTTAGGGTGTTAAGGTTAGGGTTACCAAGAAGGTTTAGTGCTGTTTAGATGCTCATCTCAACTACGCCACTTCGGAGAAGCTCAAGAAGTGTTGCATGAAGTTCTTTTTACCTTCTTATGTCAAGGTTATGGTCCCTGAGCTAGGTGAATTGAGTTACCAACCTTAAGAGAATGAGATACCTGATTTCAAAACCTAATTTAAGGTAGGCCATTGGTACCTTCCCCTAAAGTTGGTTTTAGGTTTTTGTGAATTTCATAGGATAGCCATCAACCAACTCCCGCCAAACTCATATTCTTATCTCAATGCTTTTTTTATGCATGTGGTCTTCAAGATAGACCCCTATTTTCTTCTTTTTATGAAATATTATAAGCTCCATCCCAATCCCTTGGGTTATTTCTACTTCTTTCTATATTAAGGAATAAGTAGCAAGAAGTTCACTTTCACATTTGCCACCAGAGAGAGTTGGAAGGGCTGGCAAATGAAGTACTTCTTGTTACCACCACACAAAAATGGGAGAATTACAAGTGTGGCATAATGGTCAAAAAATAATTATATTGTGTAATTCTCTTCATAGTGATTGAAGTGTGAGGGGTAAAAGGTATAATGAACACCTCCTTAAAAGTGTTCCAAGTTGGTAACTTGGCCCCCAAGAAAAGCCTTAAGGGTTGCATGTTTTTCAAGCAACCTATAGACTTTTTTGTAAAGTTTTGGAAATTCAGGTACTCAATTGCAAAACTTTCACAAAAAAGATTTGAAGGGTTATGGGAAGGGTATGAATGGTATAAAAGTGCTATTAGAGGACCAAATTGCTCATGGAAGACAACCAAGGAAAAAGAAAACACAAAAAGGCATAAAGGACCTAAGTGTTCTAATGTAGGCCCTAAGATGTGTATGTCTTTGACTTAAGTCAAATGAAGCAATTGTGGGGTTATCCCACCATGGGGGAGGCAGCGAAGGCTTGATAAATGGGTCAAAAATGTTGGGCACATGTGTACCAATGAGTTTAAGACAAAGAAACCATAATTAGTGAGAAGGAAAATGACATAAAACAAGGTTAAGCTTGTTTGCGTGTGTTTTGTGCCCTTAAGCTCATTTAAGGCCATTTAAGTGGCCAATTCACTTATCTCTCTCTCATTTTCAGCCTCCTTCAGCCCAAGAACATAGCTACACTTCCTCCACAGCCACCACACCTTCAAACTTGCAATTGACTGAAATTGAAGGCGAAAGGAAGCAATTGGAAGCAAACTAGAGCTATTGCTTGGATACTTCAAGGATCAAGCTCCAATTTTCACATACCCATCAAGGTAAGGGTTCTCTTGCTCTCATGGGTTGTTTTATGTATTTTCAAGCAACCATGGAGCTAGGGTTAAGCTTGGAAGAGAGCCATGACCTTGATTAACCAAGCTTAGTGAGGGGAGTGCACTTATTGAACATTTTGTGGCCTAGTGTGATGTGCACAAAGATGGCAGTGAAATGAGAGTTTCTAGAGCCCAAAGCTAGTACTAACTAGTGTTAAAATCCTTATAAGACCAAGCATTAGCTTGAGGAGGGTTGCCATAGTGATTTGGTTATGTTTATTATGTATTTTATGGACTAATCTATGGTTATTGTTGCTGCCGCATTTCATATGTTTGTTGGTTGTGAATGGCTGCTGCATTTGGTTGTTATACCTTGTATATATGCATTGTGGTTTTGTGTTTTAGTGTATTTGGATGCAGGTTTTGATGATGGTCACATTGTCTATTAAATCCAATTGTTACCCTTACTAAGTTTCTCAATGAAACTTACTCCCATCAATCCTGTCATTTCAGGTCCAGCAGAAAGATCACATTCAAAATGACACTTGTGGTTTGAGTTTTGATTTGAAATTTCAGATACATGAACTTCCATATGTCTAGCTATGATCTGGAAAGTTTTGTGATTTTAGGAGCACATTTGGTATTTTTAATAGGGGTACTTATTGTGTTCTGCAGCAACTGTCCAGCATCCTGTTCTGGAGTCCATTGTGTCTTAGACACTCCTGCAACCTAGGGTGCATATTTAGCTAAGTTAAGACCATTTTTTAGTGTATGTAAAATGAGACAAGTAAGTGAACATTTGAGTAATGTTTTGGCTATGTAAGTGATTTGGTTCAAAGCTGCCTAAGTGTGAATGATGGGCTGCTTACTTGTAAATTCTGTTTTAGCCACATATAGTTGTTAAATCCAAGGGAATGTATTTCCTATGTGTAATGGACATATATGGGGTAGCCTTGAAGGGTCTTTCCCTTGTGAATGAAGTGTTTGCACACTTATGAAAATTTGTATGGGCAAAATGGTCATAAAGGGACCAGAATTTTGACTCTGCACTTAAAGTTCTATATCTCCCTATGTAGAAAGAATCTTGGTATGAAATTTTGACCACACCTAGAGAATATCTAGTGGTTGAACTAGGATTTGGAATTTTTTAGTTTGGAACCCTATATCCAAAGATATGATGTTGCAAATTTGGCTAAGTTAATGTTCATTTGGTCAGAATTTTGTAACCAGTTTCAAAAATCCATAACTTGGTCCATAGCTGGGCTATTGATGTAAACAAAAATCCTTGGTTTGCTCTAAGTCTCTACTTGATAATGGAGCAAATAAAATAGGGGTACATGGCTAGAATAATACATTTTATTAGTAGATGTTACAGGTGCAGTGGCTGGTCACTAGAACTTAACAAGATTGCCTAATATGTGGTAGCGAAGATTAAGACTTATGCTAGTGTTTTGCTTCTTTGCTGCCATGGTGTGCATGAAATGGAAATATGTGTGTGATGGTTGGACCAATATGCATGTGTTTACATAGTGCTCAAGAGGGCCACTTGGGTATGCACACTAAGGGTAGTATTCTGATGGCCTAAAGAACAATACCAATCCTGGGAGTCTAAATGCAAAATTTTGGCACCATAATTGGACTACCCCAGAGTGGGTAACACTTCTTCATGGAAAAACTGGAGTCCCGAGTCAACATGCTGGCCAACTGGGCTTCAGGGATGTTGATAGCCAATGAAGGAAATCCCTAAAAACTTTTAACTAGCAATCTCAAGGCTCGATTTAAGGAGTTTGATGCCCGAATTAGGCATGTGGCAAACTGGGTTGACCTCCCTCCTACTCATGATCCTTACCTTTTCCCTAATCAGTAAGACCTAATAATCGAAGAGGTAATTTAGGAGTTGGGTGTTATGAAGGATCACCTAACTGACCTTAGCATGCCAAAGCTAAGTGTGGACGGGAAGAAGTCTATCATAATCCAACTTCTTAGGGTGGAGCTTCTGACTCCAAACTTGTAGAGAGTAAGTTTTATTTGTTACCTTATACCTGGCTCATTTTGTACTTATACTGATGTTTTAACCTTTTAGCAAAGATGGGTGGTAATTCCACCAGTTACTGCAAGAGTTTGTTCCTTGGCCCAGCTGAGAAATAGGAGCAGATGAAGAAGAAGAAGGAAAAAAAAACTGTAAGAGGAAGAAAGGGTAGAATTTTGCTGAGCTAAACTCGAAGAAGACTAAGGAGGTTCCCCCTTCTCCTACCCCTGAGATCATCGAAGAGGTCAATGATCAGCAAAAAGTCACCATCCACTCAACTGCCATTGACCTTACTTTGGCTGCCTAAATGCTGGGCATGACTTCGGCCGTTTATAACAAAGATGAAGACAAGGAAAGGAGGAGGGCAAAGGGGAAGGCGATCCCTTTGGAAATTTAAAATGTGAGTGATTCTGAATGTGACATTGCTAACATTGTCGCTAAGGTGCCCCCAGAAGGTTTAGTCCTTAACCTTTCATCTATGAATTTTTGTTTCTTTGTAATTTTAGACTTTATAGATGAATGGTTAAGGACCAATATGGTAACCAAACTAAGTTAGGATTATGTAGGAAAAACTACTTCGCCATACTAGGTTGTGGACCATGATCAGAAAGTGAAGGGCTCACGGTACCAAGATCTCTCCTAAGAAGGTACAAATAGAGCCGTTCTGGCAGTACATGGACTTGTTCTCCGAGAACTGCCAGAAGATGGTGCCTCAGATGGCTAAAGGCATCATGACAAATGCCACATGTCAATTTCTAACAAGCTTATGTTTGATTGTAAAGATTTTGGTTACTTGGATAACTAAGCATTCAGGTCTGGTAACAACCTTTGATTCCTTTAGTAACTAAGGATAACTATTCCTTGAAGAGCATATGACTTGACTCAATGATCTCATGACGAACATTCAATATATCCTCTTTAGCAATCTTCCTCAGCCAACTGAACTTATGGTAGGTGGTCGCCAGGGCATCTTTGGTGGGGCTCGCCAGCCACCATCTGTGGCTAATACTAATAAGATAGGTATGCTTAGGTATGCTTAGGGTAATGAATACCTTGGTGTGTTGTTGGCCTTGGCTAATGTATCAACCCTAGCGTTTCTTCCAAGCCAATTGCAGCCCAACTATAAGAGCTTCATAATTGGTTGCATTATTTGTGACTTGGAAGCCAAACTTGAGGGCTTTAATGGCCTTCATTTCTTTAGGGCCTCACAGTATTATTCTTATACCCTAATGTTCTAATCTTTAGGTGCCATCAATGAAAAGTGACCATTTTGGTTCCTCTATCTCGAGAACCTCTTTTGTTTTGACACTTTCGGGGAGTTTGGCTATAAAGTCTACTAATGCCTGAGCTTTTATTACTTTCCTTGGTTTATACATGATATCATACTCGCTGAGCTCTATCCACCATTTAGACAATCACCCTAAATGGTCCACTCTCCTCATGACTTCCTTAAGAGCTAGATTAGTTCTTACTATGATGGCATGTCCTTGGAAGTATGGCCGAAGTCTCTTACTTACCATGAATATGGCATAAATAGCTTTTTGCAAGATTGGATATCCTACTTTGGCCCTGTGTAAAGATTTGCTAACATAGTACACAAGTCATTGCTTTCTTTCTTCTTCTTCTTCTTTGATGAGGACCAAGCTGACAGCTTTCTCGCTTATGATAAGATAAAGTACGAAGGGTCACCCTCCTTCAGCTGATCAAGTGTTGGCAGCTTTGCCAAGTAGCCCTTTAGCTCCTCCTAGGCTTTTTTGCATTCACCATTCTAGGGGCAGTGTTCTCTATCATCTTCGATATTGCATTTTGTTGCCTTAGTCAACATTTTGAAGGATGGCCAACATCGGTCCCCATATCGGGATATAAATCTACTAAGCATGATTATTTTTCCTATAAGCCTTTGTACACCTTTGGTAGATCTAGGTGTCTTCAACCAAAGCAAAGTCTTGACCTTTTCAGGATTGGCATTTATGCCTTACTCAGATACCATAAAGCCAAGGAACTTTTAAGCTGTTACCCTAAACACACATTTTTCTGGGTTTAGTCATATCCAAAATTTTCAAAGTTGTTGGAAGGTTTTTCATAGATTGCTGATGTGGTCATTTGGTTGCTTGTTCTTGATTATCATGTCATCAACACACACTTCCATATTTCTTCCAATTTGAAGCTCAAACATTTTTATCGATCAGTTGTTGGTATGTTGCTCATGCATTCTTAAGTTTGAATGGCATCCTTAATAGAATGTTCTTTCATCAGTTACGAATGCTGTTTTATCCTCCTTTACTAGCTTCATGCATATTTGGTGATACCCACTTAAAGTGTTAAGGAAGCTTATCAATCTATATTTGGCTGTTGAGTTTACAAGCTGATCTATCAACGGTAAAGGGTATGAGTCTTTTGGGCATACGTCATTTACCCTAATGAAATTGATGCACATCCTAAGGTTGTCACTCTTCTCTTTGGTTGCTATGATGATGTTGCTAAGCGAATCAGGATATTTTACCTCTCCCATTACCCTGGCTTCCAAGAGTCGTTGGACTTCTTTTTTAATGAAGTCACCTTTATTCGGAGTTGTATTACACTTCTTTTGCCGAATAGGCATAGCATCAAGATTTACTCTAAGACTGTGCTAGATTATATCCAGGTTTATCCCCAACATGTCCTTTGGCAAGTAAGTGAATGAATCTTTATTCAATAGCAAGGGAGTTACATGCCTAGTTTCTTCATCCTTATTCAAGTATTTCCCTATTTGGGTACTTCAACCAGGAATTAATTCTAGGTCCTTAGTTCTTATCTTTTCATTGTCACCTTGAACCACCTTTGGCAGCACCTCATGACCATTGGTGACATTGTTAGTGTTGTGCCCAAAAGCTTATCATGAGATGATTGTATTTTGGACATTAAGGCATGATATTTTATTATGGAATTAATCTAGTAATTGTGTTTGTTATATGTTTTCTGTGTAAGATAATGAAATGTAATTACAACCTTAGAATAATAGTATTCTTATATGTCCTTGGTCTAGTATTATTGTGGAGTGGGTTATAATAATACATAATGACTAGCATATGTGGTATGTGGCCTACATATGGTTACACGTTCAAGAACTTGTGTACTAGACCGACCTACCATGAGAATGCTACATGGATTGTTATATGAATGTCATAAGTGATTCTCATAGAGATCATGTATATGTAGTCCTTTGACCTAAGGTCATCAAGGTTCCGTACATATGAGTCACATACTTTGATACTTCCCTTTGTTGCTCGTAACTGAGTGAACTTGAAGGAGGTCATTAGGTATGTCATATATCATGTAGAGGGTTTTATATAATCAAGATAAGATTTGTCCCTCCTACATAACAAAAGTGATATCTTTGGGCCCCTTGATAGAGTGAGACTTAGAAAATGCACGACCATTCTCAGATGAGTTGATATACAATATCAATGTGATCAGTTTAAGTTAGTCTACTCAGTAATCAAGAAACCAAACATTAGGCTATACAAGAGTGACGTATTCCATGTCTCGTGCCTAGTCTTGATATCCTGGACAAAGGGACAATGGCATATATGGATAATGATCCTAGAGGTTTAGTCGAATCACCGACCATCTTGTCACTTGGGTAGCAATGATGTGTTGCTATACACCGCTCATTGTTTATGATCATTACCAACGTGGTAAAAGCCTATTGGGTTACACACATAAAGCCTATTTGGATTATTTGAGTGCATGGGCTAATTTATTTGGATATGATTTCATGATAATTTCATATTAATAATTGGTCCAAAAGTTAAGCCATTATTAAGCCTGAATTTAAGCCTAATTGGATTAGGGCTTTAAAACCCACTAGGCTTGGAAGTTGAGTTTCACTATAAATGCATCATATAGTGAAAAATTCATAGCTCTTGCCCTAGCCGCCCAAAAGGATGAAATCATAAGAGTTTTGAAAACCAACCGCACTCTTCTTTTACCATTCCTTGGAGGAAGAAAGCTAGCACTACGAGCACAAGAAGAACGCATCTGCCACGACGTGGTGCAGGCATGGTGTTCCTAAAAGGCTCATGTGGATATCATAGATAGCTTGAACACTATAGGGTTCCAGGAGCCAAACAAGCACAGCGGAATATAGCTGAAATAGGGTAAACCGGGTATTCAAAAATTTTTATCCCTAGTTTTGGTTGAGATCTTTCACCCAATTGTTGAGTCCAATCACAAAACTTGAACAATTGACGTGTTCAAGCTCTTTACAATATCCACACTAGCCTTTCGGGATCACCACACCTCCACCACATCCCGGTAGATGCAATTCTCTTGCGCTCGCAGTGCTAGCTTGTGTCCTCCTAGGAATAGCAAGAGAAGAGTGAGGCTGTCACTTTTGGGAGGCTAGGGCAAGGCAGCGAATTTCTCACTATATGATGTATTTATAGTAAGAGTCAACTTCCAGGCCTAATAGGTTTTAATGCCCTAATCCAATTAAGCTTTGATTTTGGGCTTAATAATGACTCAACTTTTGGGCCAATTATTAATATGAAATTATCATGAAACCATAACCCAAATAAATTAGCCCATGCATGAAAATAATCCAAATAGGCTTTATGTGTGTGACCCAATAGGCTATTACCACATTAGCAATGATCATAAATCACATTTATGATCATAAGCAATGAGCGGTGTCAAGCAACACATCATTGCTACCCAAGTGACAAGATTGTCGGTGATTTGACTAAACCTTTATGATCATTATTTGTATATGCCATTGTCCCTTTGTCCAAGATATAAAGACTAAGTACGAGATATGGAATGTGTCACTCTTGTATGGCCCAATCTTTGGTTTCTTAATTACTGAGTAGACTAACTTAAACTAATGACATTGATATCATATATCAACTCATCCGAGCATGGCCATGCATTTTCTTAGTCTCACTCTATTAAGGAGCCCAAAGATATCACTCCCGTTATATAGGATGGACAAATCCCATCTTGATCATACAAAACCCTCCTCATGATATGTGACATACCCAATGATCTCCTTCAAGTTTACTCAGTTACGAGCTACAAAGGGAATTATCAAAGTATGTGACTCACATGTAGAAAATCTTGATAACCTTAGGTCAAAGGACTACATATAGTTGATCACTATGAGAATCACTTATGACACTCATATAATGATCCATGTAGCATTCTCATGGTGGGTCAGTCTAATACACAAGTTCTCTAACTTGCACCCATATATAGACTACATATCTCATATTAGTCTCCACATATGCTAGTTGTTATGTATTATTGTAACCCGCTCCGCGATAATACTAGACCAAGGACATTTAAGTTATCATTATTCTAGGGTTATAAATATATTTATTATGTTACGCAGAAATAAGCAACAAACATAATTACTGAATTAATGCCTTAATAAAATATCATGATTCAATGTAAAAAATAAAATCATCTCATGATTGGCTTTTATGCACAACACTAACAATCTCTCACTCGCACTAAGCCAATCATCCATGTATCTAATATCAATGGACCTAGAATGGCTATCATGCTTTTGCTGCGTAAGGGGCTTTGTCAGCGGATCAGCAATGTTGTTGTCTGTCGAAGTCCTACATATCCTCACATCACCCCTCTCAATGATCTCCATGATGAAATGATAGCGTTAGAGTATGTGTTTGGATCATTAGTGAGATCGAGGTTCTTAGCCTGTGCGATTGCTCCATTTTTGTCACAATAGAGCTCTATCAGGTTGGCTATGCTTGGAACCACTCCAAGTTCTGTGATGAACTTCTTGATCCAAACTACCTCTTTTGCAGCATCAGAGGCAGCAATGTACTTAGATTCTATTGTAGAGTTGCCTATAGTCTCTTGCTTTGAACTCTTCTAGCTCACAGCACTGCCACCAATACAAAACACATAACCAGATTGTGACCTAAAATCATCCTTATCAGATTGGAACCTAGCATCGGTGTAACCCCTTACAATGAGCTCATCTTCATGCCCCAAAGACCAAGAATGCATCCTTGGTTCTTTGTAAGTACTTAAGGATGTTCTTAACAGTTGTCCAATGACTCTCACCAGGGTTCGATTGGTACCTGCTCGTTATGCTCAAGGCATACGAGACATCAGGATGAGTGCATTTCATGGCATACATGATAGATCCAATTGCTGGGGCATATGGAATCTTACTCATGCACTCTCTCTCCTCAGGTGTACTCAGACACTTAGATCTAGAAAAAGTTATAACATGTGACATGGGCAAGAATCATTTCTTGGAATCTTTCATGTTAAACCTTTTTAGCACCTTGTCAATGTATGTACTTTAACTTAGGTTGAGCAATTTTCTAGATCTAACTCTATAGATCCTAATGCCTAACACATAGGCTGGTTCACCCAAGTCCTCTGATGGCCAAGGGCCTCATCGTTCAGAGTCATGATGACTGGAGGAGAGACTTCTGGGAGGAAGAACGCCTGGTGGATTGGATCGCCCAAAGGAAAGTGCCTGAAAGCTCAGAAACAAAGGGTTAGGAGGCCCCCGGAGTGTTTTTCTGGGGGGGAAGCCTTCGACGCCCAAGTCAGTGGTGGCAGAGAGAAAGGCAGAGAAAATAGCACAAAGGGCTGAGGAGTCTCGCCTGGTGTTTTTCTCAGAGTGTGGGAGCCGTATTTTTGCCAACCAGCCTCCTGCCAAGTATTAATTCCTGGTATTTATAGGAGCGCCTAGCCCGTTCAGATCGCGACACGTGTTCGGTCGGATGTTCCTAAATTTCTGGGCGTAGGAGACAGATAGCTGGTAGCAGGTTGCCTTGAGCCATGTGCTGAGACGGGCCATGATGTGATTTTGATGGCGTCAGCATGGCAGTGCGCCTTTTGAGGCGGATTGTGGCGTCTGTGAATGGATGTGTCAGAGGCTTCCTTAAATGCTTCCATAAATGCTCCTGCCGTACTCCCGAGGTCCCTGGGTGAGGTCGTCCTTTGGTACGGACAGAGCCTCTTCGGGAAACAAGCCCTCAGTTCGGGGGTTCCCAGTTTCAGGGAGTTCCGCCTTCGGGGATATCATGTTCGGCTCGCTATGTCTGGTGCCGCTTTTCCGAAGGCGATCTGTTCACAACCTTGGGGGGCAAGTAGTGTCCTCGGGTTTTCCTGGCGTGCCGGGCTCGGAGCTCTTCGGCTATCTCCCGAGGTGCATGATCACACCTTTTCTCGGGTAGCGCCAGCTTCTTCTGGCCATTCTTGTGGCAGGGAGTTCGGCCAGATAGAGGCGATAGCGTTTGGCTATCACATGCCCCCCTTTGGAAAGCCGAAGTGAAGACTTCAGTTTTGCATCTCTTTCCGAGGTTGTTTATGGGAGTCTCTTTGGAAGCTCAACCTGTTCCGAGGATGCGCCTTTTGCCCGAAGATCATGGGCTCTTCGGCCTTGGCCTGTTCTTTGGTGTCTTCGAGGCGGAGCCTGTGCCGAAGATACACCTCTTGCCCGAAGGTCATGGGCTGTTCGGCCATAGCCTGTCTCTTGGCGTCCTCGAGTTGGCCTGCTCTTTGTTTCTGCAGGTCTGTTTGGCCAAGCGTGTCAGTCTGAGCGGCGCGTCCCAGTTTTCCAGGGATGTCAGAAGACGTGTCCCAGTTTTCAAGGGACGTTTGGAGGACGTGTCCCCCATTTTTGCGCAGCGGTTGACACGTGGCGCTTTGCCATTGGAGGAGAGTCGCGTCGGTTACAGAGGGCGCGCCTTTTCAGGTGCAGAGAGCAGTTACGGCGACGGTTCGCCTCCAAAGGGTACTTATGACGATGTTTCGGTTACCCACCTCTGGCTTATAAATAGCCCATTCCATCATAAGTTCCTTTTGCTTTTTCTTCTGCTCTTTTCTCTGCTTTGCCCCTGTTCTTGCACTTTCTTGCTTTCTGTGGCGGAGCTACCTTAATCAGAGCTTTTTTCCAGCCAACTTTCACGACGGCGTCCTCAGATTTTGGCAAATCTTTCGGTGGGTTTTTGTTTTCCAGAGCGTTTTGATCCCTCTGTTCTTTTGAGTTTTTCTCTGGAAACTGTTTTCTTCCGTTTTCAAACTCGTTTTCATGTCGAAAATGCCCATTCCTGAGAGCTGGCAGCCTCTTTTAGCCCATCCTTGTTGCACCACCCCTGCAAAGTTAGAGAGGTGGAAGAAAAAATTCTTTCTTCCCTCTTACGCCATTACTAGGCTGCCTCGTTCTAGCCATTATGCTTTTTCAAACCATAGTAAGGAGGTTACCGTTTTCCGAGCCCAGCTGAAGGCCGGTCTTCGGTATCCTCCCCCGAAGATGGTGTGCGAGTTCTGCAAATTTCATGGCATTGCTGTGAACCAGCTTCCCCCGAACTCGTTCTGCTATTTTAACGCCTACCTCTGCATGTGTGGCGTCTTCGGGATAGAACCCCATTTCATAATCTTTATGCAGTACTACAAGCTCTCTGTGGTCCCGAAGGGTGGCTTCTATTTCATGCTACCTCGGGGATCCGGGAGCAAGAAATTCATGTTCACCTTCGCCACTAAGGATAGCTGGCGGGGGTGGCAACTGGCGGGGGTGGCAACAGAAGTTCTTCTTCCTGAAGATGGACGAGGCCTGGTCGTACGTTCCGACCAAATGGGCTCAGGGAACACTGGATGTGGACGTTGTTGATCCGAGGATGCTGCTGACCCCAGAGTTGGCTCCCGTGTTCGCGGATTTCGACGCCCGCATTCGGGCTGTCTCTGACTGGGATCCCGAGGTCGCTCCGCGCGCCCTTTACCCTTTTCCAATCAACTGGAAGTTGATGACCGAAGAGGTCCTTCGGGAACTAAAGGTGGTAAAGGAGCACGAGACTGACCTCGAGATGCCAGCTCCTGCCATCGCCGGGAAGGATTCCTGGTTGGTCAAGCTTCTTAAGGAGGAAATTTCTTTCGAAACGCTTGTCGAAAGTGAGTCATCTTCTACTCCTTTGCTGTTTTTTCCTCGGACTTACGCTGATGTTTCTCTCCTTTTTCAGAGATGGGCGACGGGACTGCCGCCTATTACAAGTCCCTTTTCACCGGCCAAGTGGAGAAGGGCGATCAGACGAAGAAGGCGGCTTCCCGAAGGCGGAAGTCTACTGGCGCGGGGCCTTCGAGGAAACGGGCAAAGAGAGCTGCTCAGGTTCCTCTAGAAGAAATTCCCGAGGAGACTGCTGAGGAGCCTGGGACAGCCGAGATTCCGGCGCCTGAGACTGCTGCTTCCGAGGTCCCTTCAACCGACGTCCCTCCTCAAGGTCCTACTGCGTCGCAGGCCCTCCTTGATGTAGTGGTAGAAGTACCTTCTGCCGAGGAGCGGCGCAGGCGGAAGGGCAAGGGCATTTCGACCGAGGAGGCCGAGGACTCCGAGGACGTCGTTGTCGAGGTTCCACCAGGTTTGTTTCCAGACAAAGTGTACTTCCTTTGTTTTTTCTGGATTGCCTTCTTTGTCTTTAATCTCCTTCTCATTCTTGCCACGCAGGGGAGTTGACTACCCCTGACTGGGCGGCCGAACATGCTCGGAAGCGAGCTCTTCGGGACGCCAAAATCCCGCAAGGGAAGATACCCAAGGAGCCTTTCTGGACGTTCACGGAGGACATGAATTTGTACTCCGAGGACGTTCCTCAAATGGCTAAGGAAATTTCGAAGGGGGTGCTCACCGAGGCCTCCTTCAAGGCTATAGCGGCGGCCCATCCGGGGGATAACACTCTCGCCGCAAAGATCACCGAGCATGCTGCTCAGGTATATCCTTCACAGCTCTTTCCCTTCAATTTTTTCCTAAGTGCTTGGCTCTTACTGACCTTGCGTTTTATCTTTTTACAGCTGCTGGGGTACGCCGGCTTTCTCCGAGTTCGGGTGGCCAGGGAGGTTGCCTTCCGAACTTCGGCCACTCAGACCATGAATGAGGCGAGGATCGCACTCGCGGAGTCGGCCGCCAAAAACCAGCAGCTGAAAGAGGCTGCTGAGAAAGAAGTGACTGCACTTCGGGAGGAGTTCCGGAAGGAAAAAGAAGAACTTCAAAAGGATTCCTCCCAGAAGATTGCTGACCTCGGTGATCAAATAAAGGGGATGCTCACCGCCAACGAAGATCTTCTCAAGCACAAGGCTGCTTCTGACAGCCTTATAGTGTCGTTGACGAGTGAGAATAACACTCTTCGGGCTGAGGTCGAGTCTTTGAAGAAGGGGTCCAAGGGGACGTTGGAGATAAAGGCGCTGAAGGAGGAGATTGCTGAACTGAAGGACGACCTTGACGACCTCGAGCTTGATAAGAACGAGTCTGATCAAATGGCGAAGGTTGCCTTTCAGGACGGCTTCTGCCTTGCTCGTCACCAGGTTCTCCAGAGGTTCCCAGATTTAGACCTCTCTTTTCTTGAGCCCCTAAATATTCCTGAGGGACCTCGGTGGGAATGGTCCAAGGTCGAGCATCTGAAACTTCCTCCTTCAATTCCAGCGCCAAAGGTGGTGGAAAAGGGCGGGCCAGCGAGTGGCTCTCGGGACGCCGCGAACCCTTAGGCTATTTTTTAGGGCCCCTTTTCCTTCCCTTCTATTTTGCATTCCTTCTTCGGGCACTTCTTTACGGTAAAGCAGCTTTGCTCTTAATGATGATTTTTTTGGCTAAGTCTTTTCTTGCAAGTTTCTTCATTTCCATTGTCCCGAACACGTTCGCTCAAGAGACTTCGGAAAACCTGCGATCAAAGAAACTTTTTTACCTTCCTTTGTCCCGAGTGCGTTTGCTCGAGAGACTTTCTGGAAAGTCTGAAAAATTTGACTAAGTCTTTTTGCAGGCTTTTGCATTTCCAATTTTTCCCGAACATGATTGCTCAAGGGACTTCGGAAAACCTTCAGTCAAATTTTTGTTTTTCCAGGTGTCCCGAGCATATTTGCTCAAGGGAGTTCGGAAAACCTTCCGCGAGATTTTTCACTTCCCATTTTCCCGAGCACGTTCGCTCAAGGGAGCTCAGGAAATTATCTCTGCGCTGGCTACGGCGAGTACTTCTGCGAGATTTTTGTTTTCCATCTTTCCCGAGCATGATGGCTCAAGGGACTTCGGCACTGAACTTCGGCCTCTGCGAGATTTCTCCATCTTTTCCCGAGCGTGATGGCTCAAGGGACTTTGGGAGGTCATATCTGCGCTTTATTACGGCGAGCATCTTCGCGGAATTCTACTTTGCACAATTTTGGATACTTAAGAACTTTCCTTAAGAGCATTCTGTACTTACAATTCCTCCGCTTCATCTTAGGCGTAGAATTTTTTCAAGGCGTCTGAGTGCCAAGTATTTTTCAATTCTACTCCTTCGGCGTCGCCAAGTTTGTACACGCCTTTTCGTACTTCGGCGAGAACCAGATAAGGTCCTTCCCAGTTTGCGCGAAGTACTCCGTGGGACGGCCTTCGGGGTGCAAAGTCAGCCTTTCGGAGAACGAGGTCTCCCTTCTTGATTTCTTTTGGCCTAGCTCGTAAGTTTATAGTCGCGGCCACTCTTTGCTGGAAAGCTTTTCTTCTCAGCTCGGCTATTTCTCTGTGTTCGGCCACAAGATCGAGATTGGTTCTCAGGCCGAGGTCATTACCACCTTCATCAAACACTTGCACCCGTACTGAAGGTTGAACTATCTCTATTGGGATAACGGCCTCTGTTCCGAAGATGAGTGAGAAGGGAGTTTCCCCTGTGGCCCTTCGGGGCGTCGTTCGGTAGCTCCACAATACGCTTTGGAGTTCTCCTGGCCATTTCCCTTTTGCTTCTCCCAGTCTCTTTTTCAGGCCATCTTTTATGGTCCTGTTCGATACTTCCACCTGCCCGTTACTTTGGGGGTGAGCTATTGGGGCGAAGTGCATCTTTATTCTGAGGTCGCTGATAAATTCCTGGAATCCTTTGTCTATGAATTGGGATCCATTATCAGCTACTAGTACCCTCGGTATGCCAAATCTGCATGCAATGTTCTTCCATACGAACTTCTGCACTTCTTTTGCCGAGATAGTTGCCAGCGGTTCTGCCTCGACCCATTTAGAGAAATAGTCCACTGCTACAACGCAGAATTTCACGCCTCCGGGTGCTGTGGGGAGTGGCCCAATAAGGTCTATACCCCAGACTGCGAACGGCCAAGGATAGTCAGCCGAACTTACTGTTTCCGAGGGTGCCCTCTGGATGTTCGCGTGTCTCTAGCAGCTACCACATTTCCGGACGAACTGTCTTGCGTCCTTTCTCAGGGTAGGCCAGAAGTATCCTTGGCGAAGTATCACCGCTGCAAGGGCATCAGTTCCAATATGTGAACCACACATGCCTTCGTGGACCTCTTCAAGGATCATTTCAGTATCCTCTTCATCCACACATCTTTGCAGCGGATTCGCATATCCCTGCCGGTATAACTCTTCGCCAATCAGGAAGAATCTTCCGGAGCGTCTTCGCAGTCTTGCAGCATCGCCGGGGTCTTCGGGGAGCAAATTCTCTGCGAGGTATCTTTTTATTGGGTCTTTCCACCCTGTTCCCGAGGTCGCTATGCTCAGCACTGAGATGCTCGGATGGTCTAGCACCTCGGTGTATGTTTTCGACTTCGCCAAGCAATCTGCCTCAGTGTTATTCCGCCGAGGTACATTTTCGATCCGTACGGCGTCAAACTCTTGGATGAGCTTTGCTACCAGCTCGTGGTATTTTGCCAAGATTGGGTCCTTCGCCCCATAATCTCCTGCCGTCTGCCGAACTACCAGCTGGGAATCGCTGTGAGCCTTTAAGTTTCTCACGCCGATCTTTCTGGCCAAGCGTAATCCCGCTATGAGGGCTTCATACTCAGCTACATTGTTGGTGACGTTGAAGCTGAACTTGATAGCCTTCGTTACCTCCAGGCCTTCGGGGCCCCTGATAATTACTCCAGCTCCCTGGTGTTCGGACCCCGAGGCTCCGTCTACGTGCAAGGTCCATTCTGGCTCACCCTCTTTTGGATCTGAATGGCTCTCCTCAGTGGTGGGTATTTCGGCGATAAAATCTGCCAGTGCTTGAGCTTTTATGGCCTTCCGAGGCTCATACGTGATTTCGTGTTCGCCCAGCTCTATGCACCACTTGGAGAGCCTTCCCGAATGATCAACTCTCTTCATGACATCCCGTAGCGGCAGACTACTTCGGACGATGATGGGGTGAGCCTGAAAGTATGGTCGCAGCCTTCTCCCTGCAAGCACCAAGGCGTATATAGCTTTTTGAAGCAAAGGGTACCTGACTTCGGCGCCATGCAGGGACTTGCTGACATAGTAGACCGGCCATTGCTTTGGCCCTTCTTCTTTCACGAGGACCGAGCTCACAGCTTTTTCTGTGACGGCGAGGTATAGTACGAGGGGCTCTCCCTCCCGAGGTTGTCGCAGAGTCGGCAGGCTGGCCAAGTAGACTTTGAGTTCTTCCCAGGCTTTTTGGCAATCTTCATCCCAAGGATGATCATTTCTTCCGAGGTTGCCTTCCATTTTTGCTGCCTTTGTGAGGACTTTGAAGAAAGGTCGACACCTATCTCCGTACCTGGAAATAAATCTGCTCAGAGAGGTTATTCTTCCGGTGAGTCTCTGCACGTCTTTGACTGTGGCAGGAGTTCGGAACTCAAGCAGAGCCTTAATCTTCTCGGGGCTAGCATCGATGCCTCTTTTGGATACCATGTACCCAAGGAATTTTCCCGAGGTCACCCCGAAGATGCACTTCTTAGGATTAAGGCGGATCCCGAAGGCTCTAAGCTTTTGGAAGGTTTCCTCTAAATCTGCAACGTGGTAGCCAGGCAGCTTGCTCTTGACTATCATATCATCAACATACACCTCCATGTTTCTCCCCATTTGGTCTTTGAAGACCTTGTTCATCAGCCTCTGGTAGATGGCTCCTGCATTTTGGAGCCCGAAGGGCATCCTGATATAGCAATATGTTCCTCCCTCGGTGATGAAGGCAGTCTTCTCTTCATCTTCGGGGTCCATCCTTATTTGATGGTAGCCACTGAAGGCGTTTAGGAAACTAAGGAGCCCATATTCAGCAGTTGAATCTACCAGTTGATCTATTGGCGGCAGAGGGTATGAGTCTTTCGGGCAAGCATCGTTCAAGTTTCTGAAGTCGATGCACATCCGGAGTTTGCTGCTACCTTCTTTTGTGGCAATGACCACGTTGCTTAACCATTCGGGGTACTTGACCTCCCTGATAACTTCAGCATCTAGGAGACGCTGGACTTCGGTTTTGACAAAGTTGCTTTTGTGGGCTGAGATGCTCCGTTTCTTTTTCCGGACAGGTTTTGCTTCCGGGCTTACTTTGAGGCTATGCTGTATTATGCCAGGGTTTACTCCTGGCATATCTTTCGGCGAGTAGGCAAACAGATCTTTATTTTCCAGCAGAAAGGATACAAGTTTTTCCTTGTCACCTTCGGCCAAGCTCTTCCCTATTCGGGTAGATTGACCTGGGACAAGCTCTATTGCTTCCGTTTCTGCTTTGGCGAGATCTTCTTCTTTGCCTTTTTCTGGCGCCTTTGCCTCCATCGTTTGCGCGAGGTTGCTTGCCGGAGCTTTTCGTGCTTTCACAAACACCTTTCTTACCTCGGCTTGGTCTATGAAGACCTCTGCATCTCCATCCTTGGTGGCGAATGTGACAGTCAAGTACTTCACATCAGGGCGGATATGCAGGTTCCCCATTGTCAGCCTTCCAAGGATGGCGTTGTACGAGGACGGGACGTCCATGACGATGAACCTTGCCATTATGGACGCGTACAACTCAGCTGCTCCGTCTACCGAAGTCCCTTTCATCATCAGCGGGAGATCGATCCATCCGAGGACGGGGAGTTCGGATGGTCCAACCCCAAAAGTGGGCGAGGTGACAGGCTTCAGTTCGCTGCTGGAGATGCCCAAGCTCGGCAGCAGGTGCGAGAATAGGACGTCAGCATTTGAGCCATCATCAAGCAACACTCTTTTGACGTCCCAGTTCCCTATTCTCGCCATAATCAGCAGCGGATCGTCGTGGGGGAAGACGACGGTGGAGCCATCTTTGCGAGCCAGCTTCTTTGATGGACTTTGATACTCCATGACTGCAATTTCTCTGGCTTTCCGCTTTCTTTCCGAGGATGGGAGCCCCGTGGTGATGGTTTGGATAACCCCTGCTGGAGGTGGAGGGCGCCTTTTTGGACTTCTATTTCTCCGCCTGTCGGAGTCGTAGTCCTCGTCTTCGGCCCTTTCTTCCTCCTCTTTTCTGCCTTTTGGGGAGGGCATCCGCAGGTATTTCCGAAGTTGGCCCTGTTTTATCAGCGACTCTATGTACTTCTTCAGCTGGAAGCAGTCTTCGGTGTCATGACCGTGGTCGCGATGAAACTGGCAGAACTTCTTGGCATTCTTTTTGTTATCGGCGGTCATGGCCCTTGGCCGCCGAATCTGCGTCCCTTGCCTTTCCAGCGCCATGAGGATGTTGGTCCGTGTGGTGCTCAAGGGCGTGAAACTTTGAGGCTTCCTTCCCCGCATCCTCCGAGATCGTCCTGCCTGTTCGGTAGGATTACGAGCTTGCTGATTGGACCCTTCGGCGCGGTGGTTGTCTGACTTTGGCCCAGCCATTCTCAGCTCCTCGGCTGTCATGTGCTGTTCGGCCCTTCGGTAAAATTCTCCGAGGGTGTCCGGGGGGTCCTTTGAGAACTCGTAGAACAGCTGTGAGTCCCGCCGAAGGCCCCGTGTCATGGCAAGAATGCGGATTTCGGGCCGAAAGTCTGGGACGCTCAGGGCTTCCCTGTTGAATCTTTCGACATAGTCTCGGATGGTTTCTCCGTTCCTCTGCTCTATGTCGAACATCTGGACAGGCATCTTCGCAGTAGGTCGGCTCCCAATGAATTGCTGCGTGAAGGCCGTGGACAACTCCTGGAACTCAGTAATGGTCCCTGAAGGCAATGAATTGTACCAAGCAGTTGCTGGCCCTGTGAGGGTGACTTCAAAGCATTTGCACATGGTAGCGTCATCAGCACCGTGCATTATCATGCTGCGTCTGTACTTCGTCAGGTGGGCCTGTGGATCTGTACGGCCATCATAAATTTCCAGGCGAGGTACTCTGAAGTTACCTGGCATAGCTGCCTCAACGACGGCCTGAATGAATGGGGAGTCATCTTCGCAGCATGTTCCAGAGAGTCTGGCCCAAACGGGTTTTCTGGCCACTTGTTTCTCCACTCTGTCCAGCCGTGCTAGTATCCTCTCCATAAGCACTGTGGCGCTAGGGCCTTCTTCAGGGAATGGAGATCGCCGGCGCCTCTTCGGGGAGCGAGTTCGGCGCTGAGGGGACAAGGACCTCGCCTCAGGCGACGAACTGCTTCGCTGTGAGACTCTCGGTCGCTTGGACCCGGTTTGTCCCACAGGCCGTTTCCCGAGGGCTATATCTTCTGTGGATGATTCTTCGCGAGGGTCTCCACTCCCCGAACTGCGATGTGTAGACTTGGGGCTTCTCTCCCGAGGGCGTGTCGGTGAGGGGGGTCTCTGGGCCCGTGCTTGCTGTGGCCACCTTCGGTCGATCTGCTGGGTCATTTCAGCAACGACCGAACGCTGAAAGTCCCTCAAGAAGCTCATGGTGACTACCAGAGGGCGGTCTTCCTCAGGCGCAGAAGTCCCTGGGAGTGTTTGCTCAGCAGCCGGTTGTATCTCAGGCGCGGACGGGGACCTTGGGAGTCCCTTGTCCTTAGAACGCCGAGTCTCAACGACGGCGATCTCAGAGCGGGTTCCCACAGACGGCGCCAAATGATGGCCAGGGGCCTCATCGTTCATAGTCATGATGACTGGAGGAGAGACTTCTGGGAGGAAGAACGCCTGGTGGATTGGATCGCCCAAAGGAGAGTGCCTGAAAGCTCAGAAACAAAGGGTTAGGAGGCCCCCGGAGTGTTTTTCCGGGGGGGGAGCCTCCGACGCCCAAGTCAGTGGTGGCTGAGAGAAAGGCAGAGAAAATAGCACAAAGGGCTGAGGAGTCTTGCCTGGTAATTTTCTCAGAGTGTGGGAGCAGTGTTTTGCCAACCAGCCTCCTGCCAAGTATTAATTCCTGGTATTTATAGGAGCGCCTAGCCCGTTCAGATCGCGACACGTGTTCGGTCGGATGTTCCTGAATTTCTGGGCGTAGGAGACAGATAGCTGGTAGCAGGTTGCCTTGAGCCATGTGCTGAGACGGGCCATGATGTGATTTTGATGGCGTCAGCGTGGCAGTGCGCCTTTTGAGGCGGATTGTGGCGTCTGTGAATGGATGTGTCAGAGGCTTCCTTAAATGCTTCCATAAATGCTCCTGCCATACTCCCGAGGTCCCTGGGTGAGGTCGTCCTTTGGTACGGACAGAGCCTCTTCGGGAAACAAGCCCTCAGTTCGGGGGTTCCCAGTTTCAGGGAGTTCCGCCTTCGGGGATATCATGTTCGGCTCGCTATGTCTGGTGCCGCTTTTCCGAAGGCGATCTGTTCACAACCTTGGGGGGGCGAGTAGTGTCCTCGGGTTTTCCTGGCGTGCCGGGCTCGGAGCTCTTCGGCTATCTCCCGAGGTGCATGATCACACCTTTTCTCGGGTAGCGCCAGTTCTTCTGGCCATTCTTGTGGCAGGGAGTTCGGCCAGATCGAGGCGATAGCGTTTGGCTATCATCCTCCATAGAAAAATATTTCCCCAGCCAAGTCTTCATAGAGTGTAGCTTGGGAATGTCATTCCCGATGAGTAGTATGTCATCTGCATACAACACCAAGAAGACGATAGCACTCCCACTAACCTTCTTGTAGACATAAGGTTAATCTTCATTTTTTATAAAACCAAACTCTTTGATTGCTTCATCAAAATGAAGATTCTAACTTCAAGAAGCTTGCTTCAGTCCATAAATGCACCTTTGCAACTTGCACACTTTATTGGCAATCTCAGGAGTAACAAAACCCTCAAGCTATGTCATGTACACATCCTCAAGTAGCTTTCCATTTAGGAACACAGTTTTGACATCCATTTGCTATATCTCATAATCACAGTGTGCTGCAATAGCCAATAAAATTTGGATGGATTTAAGCATGGCAACTAGTGAAAAAGATTCATCATAGTGAATACTATGAATTTGCTTGAAACCTTTTGCAACCAATCTTCCATTAAAGGTAATCACATTACCATCCATGTTAGTTTTCTTCTTAAAAACCCATTTGCACCCCTATAGGTTTTACCCCTTCAAGTGGATCAACCAAAGTCCATACTTGGTTTTCATACATGGATTCCATCTCAGACTTCATGGCCACTAGCCACTTCTCAGAGTCAGGCCCCGACATAGCTTGTTGGTAGGTTATGGGCTCATCCTAATCCATGAGCATCACATCACCAGTGTAAGTCACTAGAAATCCATATCTCTTCGGCTCATGCCGAATCCTACCAAACCTACGTGGGCTCTGTGCTACAGGAACAAAGTCTTGAACCACAACATCTTATGGTGTCCGTTCAGATTCCATTTCAAGTTCGATGTCCCCTTGTTGTTCTTGACTTTCTTCAAGTTCTACTTTCCTCCCACTGGTTCCTTTTAAGATAAACTCTTTTTCTAGAAAGACACCAGTTCAAGCAGCAAACAATTTTTACTTAGAAGGATTGTAGAAATAGTTACCCTTTATTTCTTTGGGATACCCAACAAAGAGACATTTATGAGATTTGGGCCCTAGCTTGTCAGAGGATTGACATTTCACATAAGCGTCACAGCTGCAAATCTTCATAAAAGACAGACTGGGACGCCTCCCACTCTATATCTCATATGATGTCTTTCGAACCGATTTAGATGGGACTTAATTTAGTGTAAAAATGGCTATCTCTAAAGCATGTCCCAAAAAAGAGTTTGGAAGGTCAGCTTGACTCATCATAGATCGAACCATGTCTAACAAAGTTTGATTTCTCCTTTTAGATACATCATTCCATTGAGGTGTGCCAAGTGGAGTGAATTGTCATACTATACCACACTCCTTTAAATAGTCAAGGAATTATCGATCCAAGTATTCTCCACCTCGATCTGATCAAAGTACTTTGATACTCTTCCCGAGTTGATTCTCTACTTCATTTTTTAATTATTTGAACTTTTCAAAGGAATCTAACTTGTGTCTTATGAGATACATATAGCCATATCTACTGAAGTCATCAGTGAAGGTAATGAAGTATTGGAAGCCTCCTTTAGCATGTGTAAACATAGGGCCACATACATCACTATGTATGAGTCCTAATAAGTCATTAGCCCTTTCACTTTACCCTGTGAATGGGGCTTTGGTCATCTTGCCCAATAAAATTGACTCACATGTCTCATATGATTCAAAATCAAATGAGTCCAAGAGTCCATCCTTATGAATCTAGGATATGCAGGTCTTATTTATATGGCCCAATTGACAATGCTAGAGATAGGTCAGGTTCAAATCATTCAATCTGACCTTCTTGGTATTCACATTATAGATTGGATTTTCAAGTTTTAGAACATGCAACCCATTGCTAAGTTGAGCATTACCATAAAATATTTTATTCAAATAAATAGAACAACATTTGTCCTTTATTATAAATGAAAAACCTTTCTTGTGCAAACAAGAAACAGAAATCAAATTTCTACTAATAATAGGCTCAAAGTAGCAGTTGTCTAATTCTAAAACTAATCCACTAGGCAAAGTGAGAACATAAGTCCTTACGACTAAGGCAGCAACCCTTTCTCCATTTCCAACATGTAGGTCCACTTCACCTTGGGCCAATCTCCTACTCTTACTTAGATCCTGCACATTTGCACAAATGTGAGATCCACATCTAGTATCCAATACCCAAGATGAGGAAGTAGAAAAGTTAGCCTCTATAACAAGAATACCTGAAGTAGAAGTCTTACTTCTTTCTCCTTAGCAAGTTCTTTAAGATAGAGCTTGCAGTTGTGCTTCCAGTATCCAGGTTGCTTACAATGGAAGCACTCCCCTTCCTTAGCCATACCACCAGATGGTTTTAGTACAGCTGAAGAAGAATTAGCAATGGACTTTCCTTTAGCTTTGTTCTTCTTCTTGTTGGCTTTTCCCTTTTCCCTTGCCCTTTTGAACCATCAAAATGGGCTTAGCCTTCTTAAGGTTTTGCTCAGCAATTCTCAACATGTTGAGCAATCCAGGGAAGGACCTGTCAGGGTCATTCATGTTATAGTTCATGATGAACTGACTGTAGCTTTCTGGCAACAATTGCAAGACTACATCAATAGCTAACTCTTTCTGAAGAACAAATCCTAAATTCTCAAGATTCTTAATGTACCTAATCATCTTGAGCTCGTGAGGACCAATAGAACTTCCTTCAGACGTTTTGTACTAAAACAATGCCTTAGAGGTCTCAAACCTCTCATGCCTAGCTTGCTCTTGGAAGAGCATTTTGAGATGTTCGATCATATCGAACGCCCCCATGTTTTCATGTTGCTTTTAAAGCTCAGATTCTATAGTAATAAGCATGAGGCAAGCAACATCCAAAGCATCATTAGAATGCTTCTTGTGAGCATCCCTTTTGACTCTTGGAGCAGTGCCAGTAAAGTCATTCGGAATAGGCTACTCTAGGACATAAGCCTTTCTCTCTTCTTTGAGGACTATCCTTAAATTTTGATACCATTTAAGAAAGTTGGTCCCATTCAATTTTTCATTCTCAAGGATCGATCACAACAAAAGTGTCGATGTGTTTTGTGCCACGGTTATCTACAACAGTAAATATGTAGTGTAAGAGTCAGGCATTTTAATTCATTTAATAAGGACTTTTATTAAACATTACTCCCATTATTTTACTCAAAATAATAACCCTCGATATTATTTTGGAACACCTTAGCGCTAAGGTATTCTAGTGGGCCAAGATCCATATTTCACCACAACTTGAGTTGACTTTGGCTTTTCTCTCAAGTTATAGTTATTTAGGTAGGCAACTCCTTGCCAATTGCATCTCATGCAACTCTTGGATAGCTAGGTGAACAACACTTGTCCAAGCTCATCTCATGAACTTAAGCCCAACCCTATGCCTCTAAATCCCCAATCCTATTGGGATAACTTAGTTAAGTCAGACCCAAGGTTAGCAATTTGGATATCACTATTATCCCATCGGGCCTTACCAAGATGAACATACGTGCTTTGTTTTGGCAAACCCACCCAATGTTGATCAAAGTCTTGACGAGTGCCAACATTTGGAATGCATCACATTTAATGACTTAATATTTGGCTTAAGGGATTTTTTCTTTTGATCTCACCAATTATTATCTCCGGTTGTCTTATACATGCATCACATACAAATATAAACCATGCATCTCATGCTAATAACAAAGTAAACATGACATGGTTATAGCCCAAACTATGCAATATTCTCAAACCAATGAGAATATCATAAAAGCCTAAGAAAAGAAAAAGGTCTTCACAAGCTCCTTCTCCTCGTTGCTTGGTATCCACATGAGACTCTCAAGATCACCATGGCTCCACCAAACACGTCAACTATTTAAGTTTTATGATTCGACTCAACAGTTGGGTGAAAGATCTTAATTGAATTAGGTATGAAAATTTCAAACACTCGGTTTACCCTGTTTTGATTGGATCCTTGAGGGTTTCGGTTATATTCCGTTGTGCTTGTTTGGATCCCAAAACCCTACAGACCTTTCCTACATTTTAAGCATGGACCTTAGCAGAGGCTTGCCTTGCTCTGAAGAATATCTTTCTTACTTTAGCTTAGTCAATGAATATCTCAGCATCCCCATCCTTGGTCTTGAAGGTCATTGTCAATTAGGTCACATCTGCCCTCACATAAAGGTTACCTTTAGTGTGCCTCCTGAGGAGGTCAGTGTGGGGCAAGAGAGCATTAATGAAAATAAATCTTGTCATGGCCAAGGTGAAGTGTTCCTCATTGCTTTTTACTGAAGTACTCAGCATTAAGGACAAGTCGATCCAATCCAGAATAAGGAGTTCCCTTGGTCCTACCCTAAATATGGGTGAAGCTATGGGTTTAAGCTTTTCCTCAAAAATTCCTAATCTTGGAAGTAAATGGGAAAACACGACATTGTCGTTTGAGCCATTGTCACAAAACACCCATTTTACGTCCCAATTCCTGATCCTTACTATGATCAGGAGAGGATCATCATGAGGGAATTTCACCACTAAGCTATCCCTACGGCCTAGCTTGTTCACCAAATTGTCAAACTTCATTAAGGCTATCTCCCTTTATTTTTTCTTTCTTTAGATTCAGAGTTTGCCTGTGGTAATTGTTTACATCACTCATGTCGGGGGAGATGGATATCTTCTACGAATTCAGTTAATTCATTGTCTACCAGAGTCATATTCTTCATTTTCGCACTTCTTGTCCTCGTCCCTTTTTTTCTCGAGACTTTGGGGAGGGTATATGTAAGTAAGACCAAAGTTTTCCTTTCTTAATCAAAGACTTGATGTGCTTCCTCGGCTGAAAATAGTTTGCGGTGTCATGACAATGGTCACTATGAAATTGGTAGTACCTCTTCATGTTTTTCTTGTTATCTGAGGTCAAGGGCTTCGAATGTTGGATATTTGCCTCTTGTTTTTCCAAGGCAATCAAAATATTAAATCTTGTTGTGTTTAAGGGAGTGAATGTCATCTGCCCTTTTCCTTACTTCTTCTGAGGTCAGCTTCCTCCTTCCCCTTAGTACTGAGGTTGGGCTTGGTGGACCTCGGGTGACTGATGATTGAACTTCTGTCCCACATTCTCAGCTCTTTAACTATAATGTTGTTCGCCCCTTTTATAAAATTCTCCAAGCATCTCTGGGGGTCCTTTGAGAATTTGTAGAAAAACTGGGAGTCCCTTTTAAGGCCCCTGGTCATTGCCAATATTCAAATTTTAGGACAAAAATATGGGACACTAAGAACCTCACGATTAAACTTTTCGACATAGTCTCAAATGGTTTTTCCATTTTTCTGGGCTATGTGAAACATTTGGACAACCATTTTTGCCATCGAATGGCTTTCAATGAATTGTTGTGTAAAGCCAGTTGATAGTTCTTGGAACTTGGTGATTGCTTCTAGTGCCAGAGAGCTGTACCAAGTTATGGCTGGTCCTGGGAGGGTCACTTTGATGCTTTTGCAAAGTATGGCATCATTGATTTCATTTGACACCATACTTCTTCTGCACTTGGTTAGGTGGGCCAAAGGATCACTCTAGCCAACATAACTTTCAAGCTGAGGTACTAAAAAATGGCCAGGCATTGGGGGTTTAACTATTGCATGAATGAAAGAGGAGTCATCTCTGGCAAAAATCTCAGAAAGTCTAAACCAAACAAGCTTCCAGGAAACCTTTTTTTCCACCATATCAAGTCTATTCAGAAGCTTCTCCATCAATGTTGTAGTAGCATCGTCTTCTCATCATTGTGTCTTCCAACAAGTGGCAATAATGTTTCCTTCTAGGCAAATAACTTTGCCAATGAAGAGAATGAGTTTTTCCCTAGCAAATGGACTTCATCAATGCAAAGGTCTGTGTTCCTTTTACCATGATCACCTCATCATGCATTTTCTTGGTGTAAGTGTTCTAATAAGGACTCTTTTAGAGGCTTCCACTAGAGATACTACGGTGAGATGATTTGGGGCCTTGCTCAGTAAGCCCTTCTGAAGAAACTCTTCTACCATGGGAGCCAGCCTGGGACAGGCGTTGACCGAGCTACTGGGCCACTATGGAATGCTAAAACTCAAGCAAAAAACCTATAGTGACTGTCAGAGGTTGTTTATCCTTGAGTAACGAGGGCTTCCGTGGTGTGCTAGTTATGGTCTGGGGTCCTATGGTGGACTAAGGGTTGGGAACCCCATTTTTCTTAGAATGATAGCCTTCCGCAACAATGATATGGGACTGGGCTCCACAAATGGCTCCAATGATGCTCAAAGATATCTTCTTTGTGGGACATCCTCAACTCCAAAGAAGTGATTGTTGCCCAGGAGTATCTGCGAGAGTTAGGGGTCAAGGACTTCCCCAGAGTATTACTGGGGAATAGCACTCTAACGCCCAAGTTAGTAGGGGGCAGGTAATGAATAGAAAGGAAGATGGCGGTAGAGAATGAGAGAGTCTGGGTCTCTTACCTTGGAGCCCCTTTGTGGTATTAATAAAGCGATAAGACAGTGAGCCATTGGGTTTTTCAAGAAGAGATTAGGACATGTGGATAATCGGATCCTAAGGTCCCAAGTCTATATTTTACAAATGATGTATCCAGCTGGCTTACGAAGAATCATAGGCGGTTGGGCTCTAACACCAAACTAAGGGGCATGGTGGCAGCTCTTGTCAGTGGTTTTGGAGGCCATGTGTTTAGTTTTATCTTTAGGGTCTCCTCAATGGTTTTCGAGCATGCTAGGAGTTCGAGGTTCCCCCTTTTTATCTAGGGTGGTTTGTGTTTTGAGGGTCATGTGTGCTCTAAGGTTTCTAGGTCTTAGGCTCTTGAGTGATCAGATGGAACCCAGCTGACTTGAAAGCTGCCGATAGTTTAATGACCCACTATCATAAGGCTTGCTTCCATTTATAGATAGACTTATGAAGTTTGCAAATTCTAGTCTCCCTCTTTTGTCCAAAGCCAAGTAGAACTTGCATGTATACTTTTTCAAAATAAGTTATTATTAAGAAAGGCATTGTTTACGTCCAATTCAAATTCCATCCCTGTATAGCCACAAGACTAAAAAGTACTCATTCCATTGTTAGCTTAGCTAACATCTCACGATAGTTAACTCCTTCAATTTTGTTACTGTTATGGCTCTCCTAGTGGGAAGCATGCCCAAGGAAGGTAAAATGCTCTAAATTAAGTTTGGAACCTTAATTCAAGTTTACATAGCAAGAATAGGAAAGTTTAGCAAAGTTCGCTAAGTTTTGATAAGGTTAAGGCGCTGAATGAGGTTTGAGGGAAAAATGATAATTTTGCATCCCGATGAGTTGGGCTAAGTACCAAGTTGTTAAAATAAGTTTTATAACCTAACTTTTAACTATAACCCAAACTTAGTTGAAATAAGCAAAATTGATCAAGAATGACTAAGTTATCAAAAGGAGGGGTTTAAGTGTTCCATGTCTAATACTTTGGTGGCTTAAGTGTTAAACATGGTTTATAAGATGGTAAAGTGAAGGGTTGCTACTATAACCCGAGTTCATCTTTCACACCATCATTTCTTCACCAATTGGAGCCCGAAATCAAGAGTTTTTGCTGAAATGAGAAGCTACTATAGGTATATAGGCCATTAGAAGCTTGTTTCAAGCATGCAATCACGGTTTTAGAGCTTGGAAACACGTTTCCTTCTATCCCCTATTTTTGATACGAGGTAATGAATGTGTTCTTGATTGATTTCATTTTTATTAGTTGATTGGGAGCTTGAGTTTTGGTTATGAGTTAGTAACTTGATGTTTTGCGCCAATATTTGCTTGGAACTTTGGTTGAAGTTTGTGGAACTTGGTTGGTGAAAAAGAGTTGCATAATTCTTGCTTGTTGCTTGGAGTTAAGGTAAGGGAGTTGTGTTTTTGAGTTCAATTAATGCTATTGGAATGAGTTTACTTGAAGAATTCAAGTAGTTCTAGCAATAGCATTAGTTAGTGGGCAAGGTTGAATTATGGTGGACTATGAGATTTGTGATGGTTGGAATGATGTTATAATGCATCATAGATTGGCTGGTGATAGTTGGTTGTGATCTATGCAACATGTTTTACATGTATGTGAAGTTTGGAGGCTATCAAAACATGTTTGGAGGCTATCAAAATATGTTTGGGAAGTGTCTAAAGTTAATAGCAGCGAAACTGGGAATTTTCTGGGCTATCGTAGGTATTGGTGACACGTCACCAATCATCGCCAGTACATGCGATGTGTTGCCATTATAGGAAAAACTGGTAGAATGTTGCCAACTGTGGTGACGCATCGCCACAGGCATGTTGGCTAAATTTTCCAAGTTTTGCTAGAATGGTCAAGGCGAGACCTAAAGGGGTTCTTAGGGTACCTTGGGGTCTAGGCATTCTAGGGGTACTTTGAGACTTTCAAAAGTTCTTCAAGACCTAGGAGTTTTCTTGAGTTTATGAAGCTTTATGGTTACTTGTACCATAAGCAAGAAAATTAGTTTACAAAGGATCACAACTAGGTACCACTAGCTTGGGTGAAAGGTTTAGAACCCTTGGTAGCCTATCCATGCATTTAGCCACGAGGTTGCAAGGTGAAACCTTAGTGCACCTAGTTTACAAGGTCTTTATCGCCTAGTCTACAATAGTCCCACCATAATGCCCCTGTACAACATAAATGGGAGAGGTTCAACTGGTGATTTATCACTAATTAGGCTGGCAAGCTAAGCTTACTAGAGGACAAGGCAATGCCTTGTAGTGCAAGGACCAGGATGAGGAAAGGTCTCATGGGACCTAGGTATATGCATATACTAGACCCTCAAGCTATATGAGCTCACAGCAGGTTACATATGTTTTTATATGTGAAGCCCTTAGTAATTTTCTCGTAGGTACAGTGAAGACCCTTACTGAGAATTTCTGAATTCTCACTCCCTAATTATGTTGTGCAGATTCTGAAGTTGTTACACCAGGTAACCGCTGAGGGTTATCGTGGTAGTGGCTTTTTTTGCAGGTATTTCACTTAAGAATCTTTATGATTCTAGTCTACTTGGGTAACTTGTTCGCCAAGTAACAGTACTAACTATAGTCTTCCTATGGCTACAAAGCCTATTATCACTTGGACAAGGACTTTTATGACTCGCCACTGGGACTTACATCCAAGGTGAGAGTTAGTTCAAGAAGATCTCAATTGAGGCTTGTATAAATAGTACTTCTGGTTGCCTCCATTGTCTATGTTTTGAGGAGTCCTAAACTTTAGAGTTGCCCTTGGGTGAAGGCATCAGTCTACTTTATGTATGAATGCTCTCACACAGTTGTTATGTGTAGTAAACTCATATAAATGTTGATTTTGTATGCTTTGGCTATTTGAACTTGTTTTCTTGAAAATGTTTGGGCCAAGTCAATAGTTTATGGAATTTTGTTAATTCAAGTCAAAGCATGAAGAGCATGCATTTTGCATATTCTAGGTTAATGAACTAATATCATGAGATTTTAATCCTCACATATATACAACTAGCCAATTGCAACCACCGTGAGACTAGCTCTCACAGGCTTGCTGGGCAGGGGCCAAGGACGGCTGTGTCAGTTTTTGGTATCAAAGCTTAGAGCTCACTTCATAGATATTGGAGGCTAAGACTGAGATCTAGTTTTGGGAAGTCTATGTGCTAGGTTGGTTAGTACTGACCAACATCTAGGGAATGTCATCTGGCTTTGGTTGCAAGTTGCTATGGTTGACACTAGGTCAGGAGCTTCGAGAGGAGCTAGGGAACTTAATGAAGGTTCTAGTGACCCAGTTGTGGCAAGGCTGGATGAGATGTCTAGGGTTCTTTAGGCATTAACTCAGACTATGGCCCAAGTAGCACAGGGTATGGCTACCATCATAATTGAGTTATTTCAAGATCATGAGGACAGAAAAGTTGTCCAAGAGGTGAATGATCCACACTAGGGTCAGGAGAGGCATGCTGAGCAACAGCAAGTGCCTCAGGCTCATGAACGAAGAAATCATGTTCATGTAGAGGATCAGGAGCTAGAAGTTATGTAGGCTCCAAGAAGGGGAGACACCCCACATCAAATGAGGTTGTTGGAAAAGTTTAAGACTGTTGACCCACCGAGTTTTGATGGGATAGGTCACATGGCTAGATTAATATAGTTTTTTGGAAGAAGATTTGGGTGCAGTTGCTAGTTACTTAAACTTACCAAGATTGCCTAATGTGTGGTAGCCAAGATTTAGACTTGTGCTAGTGTTTTCCTTCCTTACTGCCATGGTGTGCATAAAATGTGAATATGTGTGTAATGGTTGGACCAATATGCATGAATTTACATAGTGCCCAAGAAGGCCACGTAGGTATGCACATTAAGGGTATTGTTCTAATGACCTACAGAACATACCAACCCTGGAGTTTTAAATGCACAATTTTGGAACCATAACTAGACTACCCCAGAGTGGGTAACAAATGTAGTTGTACTCATTGGGCACCAAGTGTGCTTTATAGCATTCAATTGTCCCATCTAGATTGAACTTGATTTTGTAAACCCATTTGCATGTGAGGTGGTAAAGGAACCAAGCTCCAAGTGTCATGTGCTTAAAGAGCTTCAATTTCTATTTTCATGGTTTTTTCTCCACTGAAGAACTTGAATAGCCTGTGAAAATGAAGTAGGTTCTTTATGGAAGGAAAGTTAAGTAGTGAAGGCTCTATGGTCACACAAAGATGGTCATAAGACAAAACATATGAGAGATAATGTACCATAATTGATCTGGAAGAAGATGACATAATGGACCATGGTGGGAGGGCACCCTCAATGTTAAAGTCTTATAAGAAGGTCAGAGTTTTGGTGGGTCGTGATGACCGTCATGGGGGGTGTGGAGAGTGTATGGACGGAGACATCTGGGTTTTACAAAGGAGTAGGCTTTGCTGATGATTAGTGAGTCCCGTCTAATTGTGTAGCCGATTTGTTAGTTGCTTAGAATAGGTTGGCATAAGTCAAATTTTCACATGAAATATTTTTCAATGGCTAAAAAGCAATCCAAATAAGGCATAGTGGTTGATTCAATGTCAAACAGAGATGATGGACTTTGCAACAAAAAAAGGAATTCAGTCTGTAAGCAATTTGGATGGGAAAAGGATTGAAATGGAAAGAGTCATCGAAGAATAAGACATCTCAAGAAAAAAATGTTTTGTGTTCTATTAGGTCATAGACATGATAACCCTTTTGGCCATGAGGTTAACCTAGAAAGATACATTAGATTGATGGAGGGTCGGTCAAATTTGGTGCACTTACTAGGGTGTGCGCACGTGAAACATAAGCAACCAAAAACTCATAGATGTGAGTATTCTGGTTCCTTATTGAACAGACTGTCAAAAGGTGTTCTATTTTGGAGTAATGGTGTAGGTGTCCTATTGATGAGATAGGTTGTAGTAAGTATGGATTCCCCCAAAAAAAACATTTAGGTTGATTGGCTTACAAAAGGAGTTCTTGAAATACATTGAGCAAATGTCATGTTTATGTTCAACAACACCATTTTGTTATAGTGTGTTCATGCAACTAGTCTGATGGATTATCCCCTTTGAAGAGTAAAATTTTTCAACTTTGAACTCAAGGACATTATCACTGCACACAACTTTGACCATCTTGCTGAATTGATTTTTGTTACCACTTTGAGTGCTTCTATATAGTGATTAGATTTAGTGAGCTCAAGCCCTAGGCAGTCCATGTCCTATAGGCCAAGCAGAACATGCACACTATGTTTACCCAAGTGGCCCTCTTGGTCATTATGTAAAGATGTGTATATTGATCCGAACATCACACACATATTCATATACAACTAGATCTGGAAGTAATGATGACAGTGAAATTATTTATTCCTGGCCAATATGGAATTTGAGTAAAATCCCCAAGTGCATGTACAATCATATACACACATAATGCTATTGGTGCACATTTTATATGTCCAACTTTCACACCATCTCCAACTCAAATTCTACCCATGTTCTCTTATGCCCTAAAGGTTTTAAACCCTTTAATACCCCTAAACCTTTATAGGGAAATAGGTTTGAGACATTAAATCCATCTAAGTTTACAATTATGGACTTTACACTTAACCGGGTATAATTAACCATATAAAAAATGCTCACCAAAATCAGCCAATTTTGACAGGCCATAACTCTAGCTATAGGGAACCAAATCTAGTGATTCAAAACCCAAGTTATTAATATTGAAGTGTTCTAGATGTGGTCAAAATTTCATAGCCAAATTCTTTATCTACAAAAATTTATGGTAGCTGGAGTACAGGGTACCAAATTTTAGCCACTATTGACTATTATGCCTATACAAAATATCATAATATTCATACACTCCATTTCCAGGTGCAAAACCCACTTAGTAGTGTCCATACATTTATTATACAGCTGGAAAAACCATTCCCATGAATTTAGAACCCTTTTAACAATCATTCATAAAAGTGCCATCAAAACAGCCCATAAACACCATATGGACAGCATTATATACACACTTCAAACTACACTCCATTGATCCATATATCCTTCTCACACTACACATACAACATACCCAACTCATTTACATGAATTTATGCACCATATACATGATAATAGTTTAGTTAATACGTACATAAAACTTCTTGGAGAACTTCAAAAGCACTAAGCACTCCAGAAACTTGAAGGGACCAGTTGTTGCATAAGGCAAAAAGTACCATTACTAAAAATAGCTAATGTGCTCCAAAAATCATGAAACTTTCCAATTTACAACAACACATATGAAAGTTAATCTATCTGAAATTTCACAGAGAAATTAAAATGACAGCTATTATTTTGAATGCTCTCTTTCAGGTGCTCCTAAAATGGACAGAAAGGGGGTAAGTCTCTTTGAAGAAACTTAGTAAGGACTTATCATTAGAAAATTGAATTCCCAGAAACATACCTGAAATCCAAAGACATAAAAACACAAAAAAAAACACATATACAAAAATATAGCCATCCAAATGCACAAACAAACAGAACACAAACAAATGTAATGCTGGTAGCAATACATCATTAGGGTTAGTTAGAGATGTCAATAGGGTGGGTTCGGGTAAGGTTGTGTAATTCTAGAACCTGCCCCGTGATACAATCCATACAACCCAAATTTTACCCACAACCCACATCACATCAGATAGGGTTTTCTAAACCCATATCTTACCCTTGCACTAGGGGATAGGATGGAGTTTCTCGACTTGCAAACCCGCCAATTATTACATATGAGATTAAGAGAAATCTATATGAGATTATGAGAAATCTAACATATAAACTATGATAAATTTCTCACACAATAATAATAAATATATTGGAACAAAACAAAAAACAATAAATAACCATGTCCAAACAACAATTAAATCTAGTAATACAATCCTCATTAATACCAACTAGTCAAATATAAATAAAATGTAAACTGCACTTGTCAAGCCATTTCACATTTGTTTATGATGTGTGTCAGTGGTTTTAATGAATATAATATTTTTATTATTTTTAATAATTATATATATAAATACACACACACACACACATATTGACATACATAATATACACCATTTAGTGGAGCAGGTTAGGGGCAGGTTGTTAGCTAAACCCGCATCCTACCCGCACCCAACCTGGTTATATTACAAAAAAAATCTGGATCCACCCCAAATCCATTTAATTGGAAAAAAAAACCCTACCCATCAAGTAAGGTAAGGTTGGGTATCCACAGGGTGGGGTTCAAATTGACATCCCTAGGATTAGTCCATAAACAATCAAATAAACAATATGTAATAATATGGCAGCCCTCCTCAAGCTAATGTTTGGTCTTAGGAGGTTAATTGGTATTAGCTAGTACTAACTTGGGCTCTAGAAACCCCTATAAACACTCCAATCTTAGTGCATGAAAAACAGTAAGGCTAGAACCTTGTTCATGCACTCCCCCTTAACCAATACTTGGTTCCTTGAGCTTTTTGCTCTCTTCCAGGATGCTTGATCATCATCTTAAGATAGTAAAAAACCATGAAACATGAAGATAAAACCCTTACCTAAGCTGTGAAGGCTGAAATCTTCAAGATATACACAATAAATCCGAAAACTAGGGTTTTTCTCTTTCGTGTTGCATCCAATTGCCTTCCTTTGTTATTTCTTGGGAGATTGAGCTATGGTGGCTATGGAAGCTTATGAAGGAGCTAAAGAACAGGTTGTGCCTGGTGGGGGATGAAAATGGGCAAGAAATGGCAAGAAATCAAGATATTTTACTTGACTTGATTAGTTTAACCTTAACCCTCACTTAGGTCAGTATAAGTATGTCTTAAGCAAAGACTTTTTGGCTAATCTTTAGCCCACCTTTTTGACCTTAGAACCTGGAAATAAAAGGCTAGGATAATGCTAGAAATGGCCACCTTTGACTCTTGTCAAAAATCATCCCATCCTTAAGTTATTTTTGTGAACAATTGTACACCTAGTTGTCCTAGGTTCTTGAATAATAGCTTTTGTTTCCTTTATGCAATTCAGCCTCCAAAAATTGCTTCCATACCATTCAAATCCTTCCAAAATCTCTCTTTTAGAGTTGTAAAATTGAGTACCCAAGTCTTGAAATCTTGCAATAAGACCCATAAATTACTTGTAAAACAAGGAATCCTTTAAGGCTCCCTTTAGTACCAAGTAACCATTGTAATCTTTTAAGGAGGTGTAGATTATTCATTTTACCTCTCACATTTCATTCACTATGGTGAAAATTACACTATATAATGGTTTATAACCATTACACCTTTATACTGTAATTTTCTCATTTGTTGAGGTGGTAACAATTTTCAACCAAATGAATGAAATAAACCCAAAGATTCCATGCTTTTAACTTGTGTTTCAACAAATAAACCTAAGTGCTTTTGGTGTAATCATCTACTATGGTAAGAAAGTATTTTTCCCTAAAAAGTGAAAGTATATGATAACCACCTTCAATATCAACATGTATTAAATCAAAAGGAGACTTGCATGAAATAATACTTACTGGAAAAGAGTTTCTGGTTTATTTGGCCAAAGGACAAACTAAAACCTTGGTTGAATCACACATTTCATTTTTTGAAAAAGAAAATAACATGGAAACTTTACTAAATGGTTGGCCAAGTTGGTGCAATGATTAGGCTGGTGAACCAAAATGGAGTTGCATGTTCTTTTCTCTATTATGTTAAGGCAATAAAGTCCCTCCCATTTAGTTCCCATCCTAGTCATCTTCCCCAATTATAGGTCCTATATGACACAAAGGTTTCTAGGAAAGATGGTAGCATAAAAGGAATCAAAAGCCAACTTACTAATGGAGATCAAATTTAAATAAAAATGTGGCATGTATATGACGTTATGGAGAAAAAGATAAGGAGAGAAAACCACTTTCCCAATGTGAATGACTTAGGCTGAAGTTCCATCTGGTAACTTAATAAAACAATTATTAGCAGGCTCCAAAAAGTAAAAAGAGAAGTTGCACACACTTACGTGGTCACTTGCAACACTATCCAATATCCAAACACTATCCTTACCATTTTAGGAAAACAAAAAGTTCTTTACCTGAGAGTTCTTCATGATTACTAACTTGGTTTGCTATGGCAGCTTTGTTCTTGCTCAATAGATTTATAATTCATTGGCATTCCTCTTGTGAAAAAAGGAAATTGGTCACTATCCCTCCTTTATCAGACGTGGAGGTTACATGGTTTCGCTTTGAGTGCACTTTTCCTTCCTTTGTAGCAACTTTTCTTTTACAACAATACTCAATTGTGTGGCTCTTCTGATTATAAAACATGCACTTGACATGTATTCAACAGTCCTTGGTACTATAATTTGTTCTGTGGCATTTTTCACACTTGATTTCACTTTTTTCAAAGGCAAAATTATGATATGTCTTTTTCACAACAAAGGTTGCCGCTTCTGGTTGAACCGATGTTTTCCCATTCAACATTCTTGCTTGGTTTTCATGGTGCGGTGCCATCGAGTACACTTTATTCACACTTGGGAGTAGATCTACGGCTACTATATTGCTTCATAGCATAACATAGGCATCGTTGAGACCTATCAAAAACTTCAATATCTTTTGATTTTCCATTTAGGCCTTGATTTCGTTCGCAGTTTCACAGCTACAGGGAAGAATCTCACAAAGTGTACCTTTTTCATCTCATAGACTTTTGAGCTTGGTAAAGAATGATGTTACAGAAGTCGTGCCTTGCTCACAGTCATGGATTACATTTTCTGCATGGAACAGTTGAACAATGTTAGTGTTTGAGAACCTTTCTTGTATTTCAAGCCACATACCCCTTGCATCTTCGCAATGAATAACACTAGTTGAAATTTCTTTCAACATTGACCCTAGCAGCCATATTTTGACCAGTGTATTGCATTGATCCCATTGTTGTTATTCTTCAACTCCATCAGCTAGCCTCTTGATGGATCCATCAATGAATCCTTTCCTATTTTTTATTATTAGACCCATGTTGTGTAATTCTCTTCCATCAAAGGTTGTGCTACGAATACAACACATAGTTGATCTGAGTAATAGAGGAATAGCAAGCGATTTGGATTTTCCCATGATTATTAAGACTTCGAGGAACTTGTCCCTTTGCCATGTTCCATGATCCTCTATTCTGTAGGGTTTTGGGAGCCAAGCAAGAACAGCGGTATATAACCAAAACCCTCCAGGATCCCAGTGAAACGGGGTAAACTGGTGTTCAAAATTTTTCACACATAATTCGGTTGAGATCTTTCACCCAACTATTGAGTCGAATCACAAAACCTGAACAATTGATGTGTTCAAGCTCTCTACATTATCCACACGAGCCTCTTGAGATCACTACGCCTCCACCACATCCCAATAGATGCGTTTCTCTTGTGCTCACAGTGCTAGCTTGCGTCATCCAAGGATTGGAAAGAGAAGAGTGCAGCTGGTTTTCAGAACTCTTCTAATTTCATCCTTTTGGGAGGCTAAGGTAAAAGCTGTGAAATTCTCACTATATAATGTATTATAGTAAGACTTAACTCCTAAGCCTAATGGGTTTCAAAGCCCTAATCCAATTAGGCTTAATTTTGGGCTTAATTATGGCTTAACTTTTGGGCCAAGTATTAATATGAAATTATCACAAAATCATAACCTAAATAAATTAGCCCATGCACTCAAATAATCCAATTGGCTCTATATGTGCGACCCAATAGGCTTCTATCACATTGGCAATGATCATAAATCACATTTATGATCATAAACAATGAGTGGTATCTAGCAACACATCATTGTTACCCAAGTGACAAGATTGTTGGTAATTCGACTAAACCTTTATGATCATTATCCATATATGCCATTGTCCATTTGTCCAAGATATCAAGACTAAGCATGAGACATGGAATGTTTCACTCTCATATAACCCAATCTTTGGTTTATTGATTCCTAAGTAAACGAACTTCAACTGATGACATTGATATCGTATATCAACTCATCCAAGCATGGCCATGCATTTTCTTAGTCTCACTCTATCAAGGGGCCTAAAGATATCACTTCCATTACATAGGTGGGACAAATCCCATCTTGATCATACAAAACCCTCCTCATGATATGTGACATACCCAATGACCTTCTTCAAGTTCACTCAATTACGAGGAACAAAGGGAAGTATCAAAGTATATTACTCATATGTAGGGAATCTTGATGACCTTAGGTGAAAGGACTACATATATATGATCACTATGAGAATCACTTATGAAACTTATATAACGATCCATTTAGCATTCTCATGGTGGGTCAGTCCAGTACATAAGTTCTCCAACTTGTACCCGTATGTAGACTACATATCTTATATTAGTCTCTACATTTGCTAGTCTTTACGTATTATTGCAACACGCTCCACGATAATACTAAACCAGGGACGTTTAAAAATATCATTATTCTAAGGTTATAATTATGTTTATTACGTTACGCAAAAATAGAACAACAAACATAATTACTGGATTAATGCCTCAATAAAATATCATACCTCAATGTCCAAAATACAATCATCTCATGATTGGCTTTTGGGCACAACACTAACATATTCATCATCTCTTGCCATGGTACTTTGATTGTGTGTTTTTCAGTATGTTTCAGAACCTTGCTCTGATACCATAAAGAGAAAAAAAAAAGTGAAGAAAAGTTTTCTTAATTTTCATTGAAATAGTTTTACAACCTTTATACACATATTCGCATATTTAGATCCACAATTTATGTCCTAGGATCAAGTACAAATATATTTACAGCTAGCTATTCCTTATTTACAAAACCAATTGTTGACTTGATGAGATTTTTTCCTTCAACATGATTATTTTTATTTTTATTTTTTTTTCCAATTTTCATTTTCTTCTTCACCATTGTCCATTTTGTATACCAGTTAATGATGTCAAAATTTGACCAGACCATTCAGTTCAACCATGAGCCGTCTTCCTCTATGGTCGGGCTCTTGGATCAACTTCACTAAGGTTGAAGCTAGTCTAAAACTAACAAAACCGGCAAGAACCATGAATTGGAAAAATGCTAAATGCCAATTGTCAAAAAGAAAACTAGATCTAAGGAAGATTTGTTCAGGAACAAAAATGATTAAAAAACAAAAAGAATAGAATAGAAGGACGGTTGTTTTGTGGGAGTTGAAACATTTATTTAGGAGGGATATGATGATATGTCTACATGGCTGTGGGATAAAAAAGTGAAGTTTTGAAGCTGTGAAACTTGAGATAACCCATCATGATAAATGCTAGTACGTACAACAACCTAAAGTTCTTGTTTGTTCCAATAAAAGAAAAAAAGGACAATAGAATGGATATTACAGGGAAAACACTAACCGATGAATGGTGTGTGGCACTTTGAGAAAAGTTTGGGCTCCTCAAGTCTGAAATAGGTAGTATTTGGAAAAATACACTCTTATTCCTTATATTGGGTGTATATTTTCATTTTAGTTCTATTCTTTTCATGTGTACAATAAAGTCACTTGTCACTCATGGAACATAATGCAAATGTACAATGAACCGATGGTTTAACCATTTTACCTAATTAGACCATCAACTAGAGACCTTCACAGTTTGAAGCACGGTTCAATTTTAAAAACACTGATATCGATAAGCAGTAAGATAGTCAAGATGCATTTTTCGGTCGATACAGTCCATCACAATAAACAAGACAATATAAGCGTGTCTCATAAAGTTATGTTGCTGATACTGAGATGTCTCAATGGTATTAGTTGAAACAAAACAACTTTCAAAACCCTAATGACAACCACCCTCCATTTGCCTCAGTGTATGTTCATTTCTTTTTTGCCTGGGTTTGATTGAGGCTAGATTGTGAACAACAAAGGTGATGACGTTTAAAATGAATATAGTTAGTCTTTTCTAGAAGTTGAAAGGGTTACAATTATTGATTAGAAAAATTTGAGTACTAAAAAAATTATTTTTAATTTCTTTTAGTTTTAATTACTGGCAAAATTGTCCCAAATTTAACTTTAGGGGGTATTGTGTCCAATACGATCAAGTTCAGGGGGCTAGTCTTCGATTTTTTCCTCAAATTTTTGTCAATACTAAGGAAATCATAGACAAATGGCCAATTTTGCTACAAATGGTTACTTTAATCCTATTTTTGCAATATTCGATAATTTAGGGATAAATATGTAAAATGAGGTATATTTTAAAGGTAGATCATGCAATTTAGCCTAATCAATATATAAAATATCATAATTTTTTTAAAATCTCTACCAATGACATATTTTGTATTAATTTGAATTAAAATTGGCTGGCTTCATTGAGTTTAGTCATTTGATCTTCTCAAGTTTGGGTCATTACGGCTTCAAGCCAATTTGGTTTAGAAGAATTTAGGTTTGGGTTATTTTGGATTTGAGTCATTTAAGTATAGGTTTTCTTGGGTTTTGGTTTTATCATGTTCAGTTTAGGTTAGATTTGTTATAATCAAGTTCAGGTTGTTAACTTTCATAATTAATTTTATTTAGGTCAAACTTGAGTTTCAATGAATCAAGTCAGGTCATCAAATCAGTCAAAATTTGTTATCCTTGCCAGTTTATAATTAGTTAAACCCACCCCAAACATGACAAGTTAACATCTTTAATATGAGCCAATACGTGAACAATAGTGGTTGATACTAGTGTTATCAAACCCGGCCAGGCCTCGCCAGTCGGACCAATTTGACTGTGATCTGGGAGCATAGTGGGCTGGGTTGCACTTTTAAACCACTTAGGTCAAAATCTAGTCAAACCCAGAAGACCCAATGAACCAAGCAACTCAGCTAACCCATTTTATACCGGATATATATGGGTTTTGGGCTTTGAACTTTTTTTTTTCTAATGTGGGCTTTGTAACTTAGATCACTTAATCATATTGTGTTGATGTTTAATTGGCCTAACGTTGAAAAAAAAATGTCAAAAAGTTTAGAAGTTGAAAGGACACAAATGACAGTCTCACGACAAAGTGCAAAAAAAGTCCTGGAAAAAGTAGAGAGAGATGGACAGAAGTTGGCCATGCACAAGAGACTATTATGTTTTTGTTATATTATTACTACTTTATAAAATTTATCTTCAAGACAAAATAGTTAATTATTCATGCATGTTTTTGGAATATTAAGGAATTTAACTTTAAAACTTAAATGATTGAACATACACTTAGTTTATTGGATATCAAAATTATGTGTTATTTTGTTATGAAATATAAAATATTAAAGTCTTACTATATGACATATGTATAAAAAATAGGGAAGCATGTTGTATCCTGGATAGCAACAATGGTACATAGTTGGCAGGGTATGAGTATGCTCATATGCGAAGGTTGTTGTACATTGCGGCTGGCCTAGCCAGTTGAACTAGTTGAACCAACTGACCCACTTTCTGTCTACCTTTTCAGGGTTGCTACCTAGGTCGAGCTTGACAACATTGGTTGATACTATACATGATTTTTTGGGAAGTTTCTAAAATACGGGCCCTGTATTGGTACCTGCCCAATCATAGCCATACATTCCTCCATATCAAAATTATACTATTTGTAACTATATTTTCCTTTTTCATTATTTTGGTCCTAAAAGTTTATTCCCTTCTCATTCAACCATCAGATTAAGATAAGATAAGAAAGAGGTTTGTGGCACCCTGGTTTTGCCAATTATAGATGGTCTTAAATCTTTTCCCTTCCCATTCTTCCTCAAATCTCATCCTTTCTTCATTAGTGAATCAATATTTTCTTATTCTCATCTTCCCCAAATCTCATCATATCTTCTTCTTCCTCAAATCAATCTCTCGTCCACATCACCAATTTGCCTGATTAGAGACATTAGACACTGTGGTTACTGAGATGTCATGATTTGAGGCATGGGTGGGTTATGGGTGGTCGGACTTTTTTTAACTTGGCTATTGCTCATCTTCCTTAATTTGCCGAAGTTGCTCCCCGCCACTCACTACCTTGATCTTGGTGCTAAATCATAAAAAATTTGAGAAGATTAAGTAGTTCATTGATACCAGTCTTTTCTTAATATGCGCCCACTTGATACAACGATCAGGGAACCCTCCCAAGATTTTTCAAGCTCAAAAAGGCTAACCTAGTATACTAAAAGTCCCTGTGTAGTGTCCCTACCCCAAATGGGGCCCTCCCAGGAAGACTATGGAACCAAAATCCTATGCTAGTTGCAATTGGCTAGTTAATTACTTGTCCCATTTCAAAACCTTTCATGCATCTAGTCATTAACCTATAATGCACTATGCATGCACTTGCTTCAACTTGAATTTCACTTTAAGAAAATGAATCGAAAATGTTGCCGACATTTATAAAATAGAACTAAAGCACAATTTAAAGCGTAAAGGATACGTGTATTTACTACAAGTATTAACTGCGCATGTGCATCATTACATAAGTAAAGACTATGCACATGCCCAAAAGTAACTAAAATGCTACTTGACCTAGAGACATTGGAGGCTAAAATAGCATACATACATATACTGAGGGATTACTCCTGAGATCCATGGTCCACTATGTCCTTCCTTGTGCCCCTAGCCTCTGCAAGGTCTAAAAGCAAGACTACTATAGTTAGCACAAAGGCTTTAATTTCAGGCTTAATAATGGCTCAACTCTTAGGCCCATTATTAATACGAAACTAAAGTGAAACCATAACCCAAATAATTAGCTCATGCATTCTAATGATCCAAATAGCTCTATGTGTGCGACCCAATAGGCTCTTGCCACGTTGGCAATGATCATAAATCACATTTATGATTATAAGTAATGAGCGGTGTCTAGAAACACATCATTGCCACCCAAGTGACAAGATTGTTGGTGATTCAACTAAACCTTTATGATCATCACCGATATATGCCATTGTCCCTTTGTCCAAGATATTAAGTCTAAGCACGAGACATGGAATGTGTCACTCTCGTATAGCCCAATCTTTGGTTTCTTGATTACCGAGTAGACTAACTTAAACTGATGACATTGATATCGTATATCAACTCATCCTAGCATGGCCATGCATTTTTCTAAGTCTTACTCTATCAAGGGGCTCGAAGATATGACTCCCGTAACATAAGAGGGACAAATCCCATCTTGATCATACAAATCCCTTCGTATGATATGTGACATACCCAATGACCTCCTTCGAGTTCACTCAGTTACGAGCAACAAAGGAAAGTATCAAAGTATGTGACTCACATGTAGGGAACCTTGATGATCTTAGGTCGAAGGACTACATATACCATGATCACTATAAGAATCACTTATGATACTCATATAACGATCTATGAAGTGTTCTCATGGTGGGTCGGTCCAGTACACAAGTTCTCCAACTTGTACCCATATGTAGATTACATTTCTCATATTAGTCTCAACATATGCTAGTCATTATGTATTATTGCAACTCGCTCCACAATAATACTAGACTAGGGATGTTTAAGAATATCTTTATTCTAGGGTTACAATTATGTTTATTACGTTACGCAGAAACAAAACAACGAACATAATTGCTGGATTAATGCCTTAATAAAATATCATGACTCAATGTGCAAAAAATACAATCATCTCATGAAAGGCCTTTTGGGCACAACACTAACACAAATAACTTAACCAGTAAATCTAGAACCAATAACGATTCACTAGGTAGGTACCTGCATGAATAATACTAGCTTGACAACCTTCCATGGTTGCCGGCTCCTTACAGATGAAATCTGCACAACAACACTAAAAGGAGTAAGAAACTGAAGATTCCCAGTAAAGGATTCAGGTACCTGCAAAGAAACATTATAAACCTGCAAACAAAAACCTAAGGACACTCATATATATAATATATGAAATATACTACGCACCCAATGCAATCTAATGGCTAACATATGTGCATAGATTTAGGTCGCTTGAGACCCTCCTCAGCCTAGTCCTCTCACAAACGTCACCTCATGCCTAGCGAGCTTTTGGCCCCCTAACTCACTCCCAGCAAGCCTTGGCTTACGGACATCTGTTAGTGTTGTGCCCAAAAGCAAATCATGAGATGATTGTATTTTGCACATTGAGTCATGCTATTTTATTAAGGTGTTAATCCAGTAATTGTGTTTGTTGTTTTGTTTCTGTGTGATACAATCAAACATAATTATAACCCTAGAATAATAGTATTCTCAAACATCCCTATTTTAGTATTATTGTGGAGTAGGTTGCAATAATACATAAAGACTAGCATGTGTGGAGACTAATATAAGATATATAGTCTACATATGGGTACAAGTTGGAGAACTTGTGTATTGGATCAACCCACCATGAGAACCCTACATGGATTGTTATATGAGTGTCATAAGTGATTCTCATCGTGATCATGGTATATATAGTCCTTTGACCTAAAGTCATCAGGGTTCCCTACATATGAGTCACATACTTTGATACTTCTCTTTGTTGCTCATATCTGAGTGAACATGAAAGTGGTCATTAGGTATGTCACATATCATGCGAAGGGTTTTGTATGATCAAGATAGGATCTGTCTCTCCTATGTAACGGGGGTTTTTTCTTTGGGCCCCTTAATTAAGTAAGACTGAGGAAATGCATGGATATGTTTGGATAAGTTGGTATAGGATATCAATTTCATTAGTTTTAGTTAGTTTACTCGGTAATCAAGAAACCTTAGATTAGGCTGTATAAGAGTGACACATTCCATCTCTCATGCTCGGTCTTGATATCTTGGACAAAAGGACAATAACATATATAAATAATGATCATAGAGGTTTAGTCGAATAACTGACTATCTTGTCACTTGGGTAGCAATAATGTATTGCTAGACACCGCTCATTGTTTATGATCATAAATGTGATTTATGATCATTGCTAATGTGATAGGAGCTTATTAGGTTGCATACATAGAGCCAATTTGATTATTTGAGTGCATGGGCCAAATTGTTTAGGTTTTGGTTTCATGATAATTTCATATTAATAATTGGCCCAAAGGTTGAGCCATTATGAAGCCTGAAATTAGGCCTAATTCGATTAAGGTCATGAAACCTATTAGGCTTGGGAGTTAAGCGTCACTATATATACGTCATATAGTGAGAATTTTTGCAGCCCTAGCCTCCTAAAGGATGAAATCAAAAGGGGTTCTAAAAAGTTCCAGCCACACTCTCCTCTTGCCTTTCCTCGAAGGATACAAGTTAGCATTACGGGCGTAGGAGGAACGCACCTACCAAAACATGGTAAAGGTGTGGTGATTTGAGTGGTTCATGTGGATACTGTAAAGAGCTTGAACACGTCAACTGTTCAAGTTTGTGATTCGACTCAACAGTTGGGTGAAAGATCATAGCCAACCAGGTCTAAAAATTTCAAACACCCGATTTACTTTGTTTCACTTGGATCCTAGAGGATTTCGGCTAGATTCGCTATGTTTATTTGGCTCTCAAAACCCTACAACATCCTAGTGAGTTAAGCTCACTAAATAGCCTTCCCTTTGTTGTTGCACAGGTGAACATGGCGGATGCTCCTTGCTTGAGTTCCAAGGAACCTCACACTAGGTGTACTAGGCTCCCACACAGTGCCATAAGCCATTGGCTCACCTAGGCTGCTATGGTACTAAACCTCCACCCAAATAGGCATTCTAGGCTCCCACATGGTGTCTTGCTCTAATAAGCTCACCAGAACCACCAAGGTACTAAACCTCGCCATTTAACCTACCAAGGATACACTAAGCTTTACCTTGTGCCTCAAGTCACAACTTGGCTAGGTAATAAGTGCACTCAGCCTTCATCCATGGTGCTCCACTATCCACCATTACTTGGTTCACACTATTATGGTAAGATTTGCTATGAATGGACTCAATTTACTAGGTTCCATAGAACCCCTCATGTGCACTAGGGTTTCTGATTGGTGTCTTTAGCTCAAAGCCTACAATTAGATGACTAATGCTGCTAAACGCCCTTAACCTTTCCTAATGCCTTATTATAGTGCTCTCTGCGCCTCCTAGATCATTTTCCTTTATGCCTTATTGGACCCAAAAAAACTTGATCCACAAACAAGTGCTTGAAGGAGCTATAATGGTACTAAGGTACCATTGGTCACCTTCCACCCTAAGGCCCCTTAAGCACTCATTGACCCCTCACTTTGAAGCAATATATAGAAAAACTTAGGCCAATTCAACCTTGAGTGAAAGCATTAAAGTTGTATATCTTTCTCTTAGCTTTGTGTAGAATGTTGAATTGCCTCAATCGGACACTTGAGTAAAATGTTATGGTGAAAATACTACAACACGTCAATGCTGTCAAGTGTTGGTGGCAGGCACCAAAGGCCATTTTTCTTTAAGTTCCAAATGATGATCTAGGCAATGCCACTTGGCACTGCGGTGTTAAGCTCCTGAGCCCTGCACTTTCAAACTTCATCCATAGCATGTTTGGGGGCATCCTAAGCCACCCAAACCTTCAAACCAACCCTTGCCAAGCTCTAGATCCTTAGAACTGCTACAATAGGCCATAACCATGCCAAACTAACCATGCATCAAGGGCTCAATTGCAATACCTAAGGGCTTGATTGCCACCTGTCCATCACAACACAAACCTTACCATAACAATGCATATCTTACAAACCACTTGAAACCAACATTCAAGAAACTAAGACATGCATTATAATAGTATGTAAACTAAATCCCTTACCTCAACTTAGAAGAAGAAGCAAGCAATCAAGCATCCACACCAAGAACTTGGGTTCCACTAAGGCTCCTGTGGTTATAAGTAAATTCAACACAAATTCAAGCTCATTCTCGTTGGACCTGTTACCACTCTGAGTGCTCAAATACAGTAACACATTTAGTGTGCCAAGTCCCAGGAGCTGTGCATGTTCTATAGGCCAAGTAGAACAATGCTCACTATGTTACCCAGCTGACCCTCTTTGTCTTTATGCAAATATTTGTATATTAGTCCAACCATTACACACATATTCACATGCAATTTCATCTAGAAGTAAGGATGATAGTCAAATTCTTTATTCCTTGCCAATATGGAAATTGAGTAAAATCCCCAAGTGCATGTAAAATCATATGCACACTTGGTGCTACTAGGCCCATTTTAAGGGATTTAAGGATCAAACCCATCCTATTTAATTTTTCATCCATGTTCCCCTACATTTTTATGATGCCAAACCCTTCATTGTACTTAAAAAAATGTAGGGAAATAGATTTGAAGTGGAAACTCCATCTAGATATCAAGTTATGAATTTTACTAGACATTAAAACACCATGACCAAATGAACAATAAACAGCCAACTTTGCCAGACTATAACTCTGGCTACAGGGCACCAAATCCAATGATTCAGAAGCCAAATTCTTCATCTTCAAGTTTTCTAAGTATGGTAAAAATTTCATAGACAAACTCATTATGTACAGTAAGTTATGGTAGTTGAAGTACAGGGTACCAATTCTATGCAACTAATGACCATAATGCTCATACAAAAATTCATAAAACTCATACACTGCATTTCCAAGCACAACGCCAACATGGGTTGTTCCATACATGTCTTAGATACATAAGAAAACCATTCCCTTTATTTTAGGATCATTCCATATAAGTCAAATCAAATTCTCAACATAAGTCACACTATGGACAAAACTTGACAGTATTCACAAAATCAAGCTCAAACCATACTTCCAAGATCCAAACAACATTCATACAGCATTCATAACATGTTTACATTCATTTATGTACTACATATAGGCCCTATCTTAGTTAGGTACATACACTAAACTTTATGGAGAACTTTGACACAAAGTGCACTCCCGAACCTCAAGTGGGTAGCTGTTGCATAGGATAGAAAGTACCATTAAAAAATAATTATTGTGCTCCAAAAATCATGAAACTTTTCAATTAAATACTAGACATTTGGAAGTTTGTATACTTGAAATTTCATAGAAAAAATCAAACTCCAACTATTAGTTTGAGTGATTCCTTTCAGAGGTTCCTAAAATGGACAGAAATGGGGTAAGTTTCTTGAATGAAACTTAGTAAGGGCTTATCAATAAAATCTTCAAACTTTAGCCATATACCTGAAATCCAAAGACACGAAAACACAAAAATATAGTACAAATATACAAGCACAGCCATCCAAATGCACAAACAACATAGCAACAAATAAATGAAATACTGGCAGCAATAAACACATTAGGGTTAGTTCATAATTCATCCAATAAACAATGAATTAATACTATGGAACCCCTTCTCAAGTTAGTGCTTGGTCTTATAAGGTTAATTAGTCTTAGTTAGTACTAACTTGGGCTCTAGAAACCCTAAATTTCACTACCATAACATAGCACCAAAGCCATAAGGCTGGAGCCCTAGGTGCGATTTCCCCCTTAACTTAAACTTGGTTCATCAAGCTCTTAGCTCTCTTCCAAGCTTAAGGTCTTAACTTCATGGATGTTTGGGCATTAGTATTGAATAATAAATAGCCATAAAACCAAGATAAAACCCTTACCTTTTGTTGGAAATTTGAGGAACCTTAAGTAAACCAAAAAACTAGGGCTTATGGTCTTCCTTGATGTTTTGGTTGTTTTCTATTGTTTTCTCTTGATTGTTTGTAGTAAGGTGGTTATGGTGGATGGTAGAGGAGCTCAAGAAGATGAAGCTAGTAGGTGGAGGTCAAATTTGGAAGAAATGGGAGAAAATTATTTTTTTCTAGCTTTATTTATTTCTTTGTCTTTAGTAATGGCATGTTTGCAAATTTTGCAAACTTTAAGCCACACTTGGACAACATTTTTACCAGCCATTTGGGATGGGAAAATGATAGGTTTTGACCTCCCATTACATTAGTCAATGGTCATTATGACCTTATTAAAAGTTAAGGACACTTGGGTCCTTAAGTGTCCAAAAGCATTAAATGCAAATCTTTGTCCCCTTTTTGCAATCTAGCCCCCACCTTTACTAGATACCATCCATGTCCTTTCCATAGCCATCTTTGGAAATTTGTGCAATTGAGCACCCAACCTTTGTAACTTTGCAATTTAGTCCATAGGTTACTTGAAAAGCAAGCAATGCATTAATGCTTTCTTAAGGACAAAGCTATCATTGTATGTGCCACTTAAGGGAGTGTATATTGAATACTTTACACTTCACAAATCATACATTATGGTGAAAATTAAAGCATATAAGTTTAGGTCCTTATGCTATAATTTTCTCATTTTCTGAAGGTGTAACAAGACCCAAGCTCATGGAAGCTCAAGAAACCAATAATAATCAAAGAACAACTAGTCCCAAAAAAATTTAGAGCTTACCTAGCTCAAAAATGTGATTTTGGGTCAAATCGAGTAACCTATGCAAAAATGAGCTCTTTTCCACTTGGGTTCTTCATGAGGCTTTGATTTCCACCAAGAATTGATGATTTTATGAAGATTTGTCCATGGATTTTGAGGGGAAAGGGAGAGCTACGAAAATGGAAGGTTGAGGATGATGAATAGTAAACTGCCAATTGTCCAAATTGGTTTAAAAGCCCAACATTCCCTTTAAAACCTCCAGATTCTTTATTTTTGACAAAACGACCCAGCTCAAATAGTATCATAAGACTTGGCAATTTAGTCCAACTCTTTGGTTTCTTGTCACTTATTTCCAAAAGAACAACTTATGAGCTTAAATACCAAACCTATCACCTCAGGGTACAAAATGACCATTTTTCCCCTTGTGACACTTAGGTGCCAAAATGATCCAGGAACCATCTAACACTAAATAGACTTGCTTGATTTGCTTATTCAAACTAATTGAGGCATTAAACTAGGGATTTTGGCTTGTTTAATAAGTTTTACCTAATCATTGAAGGTCTGCTGCCTAAAGGGACGTAACATCCTACCCCTACCTAACATTATGGATTGAAATGGAAGGCATAAGAGAAAACCTATGTAATAGTTAGAAAACTCAAGTAGCAAAAATAGTCCAATAAGAACTCAAGAGATAATATCCACAAAAAAAATTGTATATTGATTTACTTGTGTTGAATACGCACACAAAGGCCTTACTTATAGGATCAAATACAACAAGTTCTCAAAGACATAGAAGTGCTAAGCTTCGTCAAAACACAACTCCTTATAGGTTTAGGTGATGAACATGCAAACTCCTACTAAAGTAAGTACAAATTGTGTGCCATAATTAAAACAAGTGAAATATGTTTTCTAAGACTTAAAACAACCAAAAAAATTGGAAAATAGTAGGAATTTTCACTAGAACCCAAGGTGGCATGTAAGAGTCTCTCGGGTTCACCCTCCACTTGGTAGGTGCGTGTCCAAGGTCTACCCTTGGGGCCCATTAGGGTTCTTGTGTTATGACCCTCTTAGTTCGAGGCTTGCTTGAGGAAGGGAAACTATATGAAACCTAGTTTGGAACCTTATATCAAGTTCACATAGCAAGGATAGGTAAGTTTAGCAAAGTTCACTAAGTTTCGAGAAGGTTATGGCACCAAATGAGGTTCGAAGGCAAAATGGTAATTTTTTATCCTAAAGAGTTGGGTCGGATCTTGAGTGTTAAAAATGAGTTTTAAAAATCTAACTTTTACTTTTAACCTAAGCTTAACTTAAATAAACATAATTTGACCAAGATTAGCTAGTTACTAAGGAAAGAATGGGACTTGCTTGTAACTCTGCATAAACTTTGGTGACTTGGTTTTAAACAAAGGTATAAAAGCTTGGTAAAGTGGAGGAGGCTGCCATTTTTTCTTCAAAGCCGAGTGCATCCTCCACCCTACCATTTCTTTAAGAAATCAAGTTCAAAACCAAGAGTTTTTCATGAAATTTGAAGGTACCAAAGGTGTATATGCATTAGGAAGCTTGTTCCAAGTGGAATTTCATGTTTTTGGAGCTTGGAATCACGTTTCCAGCCATCCCCTATTTTTTATGCGAGGTAACTTATGATTTTATGGTAAATTCTTGTTTATTATATGATTGGTAGCTTGGGTTTTGATTAGAAGTTAGTAATTTTGGGCCTCACAGGTATTGGTGACACATCACCAATACCACGAAAAGTACACCAAATGTTGATAACTGTGACGCTACAGTTATAATGGCAAAAATTTTCTAATTTTGGTAGATGGTTTAAAAGGAGGCCTAAAAGGGTGCTTAGGGTACCTAGGGGTCTAGGTATTCTGGGGGTACTCCGAGGCTTCCAAGACTCCTCCAAGACCTAGTAGTTTTCTTGAGTTTTTGTGGTTACTCCTACCATAAACACAAAAACTAGATAACAAAGTGCCAAAACTAAGTATCACTAGCTTGGGTGAGAGGTTTAGTACCATCAGTGACATAGCCATGTTGTCGAGCATGAGGTTGTAAAGTGAAACCGTAGTGCACCTAGTGGCTTTTTATGGCCTAATGGGTCTTTATGGCCAAGTTGATAGTACTCCCACCATAGTGCCCCTGTACAACATAAGGGAGTTTCAACTAATGAATCATCATTGGTTCGACTAGTAAGCTACGGTTGCTAGTATACAAGGGTTTTCCTTGTAGTTCAAGGACTAGGCTGAGGAAAGGTCCCAAGGGACTGAGACATATACGCATAAGTCTAGCCTCATGCTGTATGAGCTCATAGCATATTATATATGTTCATATATGTGTTGTCTTTAGTAACTTTTCTTGCAGGTGAAGTGGACACCCTTACTGAGAATTCTAAATTCTCACTCCCTAGTTATGTTGTGTAGATTCTGGCGCTATTGGGCCGGATAACCATTTAGGGTTGTCACAATAGTTTGTGGTTATCGGTACTTTGCTTGAAAATCTTTGTGGTTCTAGTCTACTAGGGTTACTTGTTGGTTAAGTAACAGTGCTAACTATAGTGTTTTCTTGGCAGTAGAACCTAGCAGCACATAGATAGGCTTTTGTGACTCGCCATTGAGATTCATTTCTAAGATGGGAGTTATTGGAGAATATCTTAGTCGAGGCTTGTATGTATAGTACTCCTAGTTGCCTCCTTTGTCTATGTATAAGTCTTAGACTCTAGGGTTACTCTTGGGCGAGGAGCATTAGTCTACTTTATATTGAATGCCCTCACATGGTTGATATGTGTAGTAATAATCATATAAATGTTGATTTTGCATGCTTTGGCTAGTTGAACTTATTTTCTATTAAAGTACCTTAGCCAAGTGAATGTTGTTTTTGTGGTTTTCATTTACTGTAGTCAAAGCATAAAGAGTATGCATCTTGCATATTCTAGGTGATGGCCTACGACGGCCTCATCGTGTGTCATTGTAAGAGCAGAGAGTGCTTCTGATGGAGGAGAATACTTTGAGAGGAAATTCCCCAGTGGAGGATACCTGAAACGCTTTTTTAGAAAAACACAGGTTAGGAGGTCCCCGGTGTAAATTCCCGGGGAGGAACCTCCGACGCCCAAGTCAGTATTTTCAAGTAACTAGATTATGTGCTCTTTTGTGTATTCAAAGAGAACTTTTTTATCTCACCCCTTTTTAGAATGCTTTCTGGGCATTTTATACAGGAGGCGTGCAGAAGCCATTTCCCTCTAGAGGCCGTCCCAGATTATGACACGTGTACGGCAGGCTGTGATGCCTGCTTTTTCGGGAGCGAAGGGACGTGTATCTCAACGAAAGTCACTGGTCTGACAGCCTAGTCATTCCGAGGGCGTCATATCGAGGCGTCCCTCTGATGGCGTGTCCCAATGATAGCGTGTCAAAATGTATTTGGGAGATGACTTTATAGGGAGGTGTCAGAGGCTCCTTAAATGCTTCGTTCGTACCTTCTGAGGTTACTTTAACGTCTCGAGGCATATGTTTCCCGAGGATGGTTCCCCCGAGAGGTACTTCTGTTTCCGAAGAGGGTTCGACCTTTCTACCGAGGTTGGTCCTGTCATTGCCTGACGGAGCGAATTCCCTATACTAGGCCAGAGGGATCGTGTGTCCTTTTGACCTCGGCTGGTAGTTTCCCTCGCCGAAGTCAGTACTCCGCCAAGTTTGGGAGCTCGGCCGTTGATGGGCACCTCGGCTATCACATGCCCCCTACCGGAAAGCCGGAGCAGGGGCTTCGGCTATGTTTCCGAGAAGGTCTCTTTGCCGATCTGGCAGCTAAATCCTTTCTTGGGAATTGGTCTCGCTTCAGAAGTTGCTTACTCGGAGCCGAGGTACCCTCTCTAGTTTTCTGGGCATCCTCGGAATGTTTGTTACTTTTTTCTTTTTGCCTTTTCTGCCACGGATCTGTGAATCATCGCGTCCTTTGGTCAGGCGTGTCAGTCATTAGTGACCGTGCCTGGGTTTTCACGATGCTAGGGGGACGTGCCCTGATTCCTCGCGCTGTGTGACACGTGTATGCCGCTGGATGGTGGGGCAGTTATGCTGGTTACGTCAGCTGCACCCCTTCGCCTTCTAGGAGCAATAATGAGGCGGTTTCTTTTTTTAAAGGATGATTATGACGACGCTTCGCTTATCCTCCTTCGGTCTATATAAGTTTCTTCCGTTCTATTTTGCCTCATTCTTTTACTTTAGCTCTTGTCTGTTCCAGAGCCTTTTCTTGCTCCTTTCCCTTTTTCCGGCGGTGATTCTTGCGGCAGCGTGACCTCCGGCGATTCCTTGCAGCGGCGTTTCTCAGCCCAGGCTTTGGTGGGTGCTCCTTTTTGTGGTTTTGTTGTTGTTCCCCCCCTTTTTTCCTCTCAAAGTCATCTCTCTTTTCTTATTTTTTGAAAAATGTCGAATCCGACTCCATTGAATCCGATCCCTTTGATGACTGTGCGCCCTCTTTCTGCAAACCTTGCTTCCCTTGAAGCTTATCCTTGCTCCACTACCCCGGAAAAGATGAAAAAGTGGGTGGCCAAGTACTACCTCCCTTCTTATATCACGCCGAGGTTACCCCTCCCGGGATCTTATGGGTACGCAGCTTCTCCGGGGGAGGTTACCGTTTACCGAGCTCAACTGAAAGCCGGTCTTCGGTATCCCCCTCATCACATGATATGTGGATTCTGTGATTTTCACGGCATTGCCGTGAACCAACTCACCCCAAATTCCTACTCTTACTTCAATGCCTTCCTCTGCATGTGCGGGGTGTTCGGCATAAACCCCCACTTCACCTTCTTCATGCAATACTATAAACTCCATCCGGTCCCGAAGGGTGGTTTTTACTACCTCCTTCCCCGAGGGTCCGGGAGCAAGAAGTTCATGTTTACCTTTGATAATAAGGACAGCTGGCGGGGGTGGCAGAAGCAGTTTTTCTTTTTTAGGGTTCCCGAGTCTTGGGGCCCCGTGCCTATTAGATGGGCCTCCGGAACATTAGAGGCTGACGTCGTTGATGCCAGGAAGCTTCTTACTCCGGTAACACTTGCCGATTTTAACAATTTTGACAAACGTGTTCGGTCAGTGTCGGACTGGGACTCCGGGGCTCCTTCACGTTCACTCTACCCCTTTCCTATTAAGTGGGATCTTATGTCCGAGGAGGTTCTTCGGGAACTGGGAGTGATAACTGCCCACAAGAGTGACCGGGGCATGCCCGTGCCTGTTCTTCCGGGGAAGAAAGCTTGGATAGTCATGCTCCTTCGGCGTCAAATTTCTTATCAGGCTTTTTCCGAGAGTGAGTCATCCTCCAGGGTTTAGCTTCTGGCTTTCCTTTTGGACTTACACTGATATTTTACCTTTTTGCAGAGATGGGCGATCAGTCTGCCGAGTTTTATAAATCGCTCTTCGACAGTCAGGCTAAGCGGGGAGAGCAAGTTCGCAAGAAGACTTCCGGTAAGAGGAAGAAGTCGACTGCCGGCCCTTCTAAGTCTAAGAAGGCCAAAGCTACCAAAGCTACCACTCCTGCTCCTCCTTCCCCCGAGGACGTAGTTGAGGTGGAAGATTAGTCCTCAGCTCAACTACCGACGTCCGATAATCCTCATTCGAAACCCGACATCCTCGGGGAGATGCATAGTCCTGCGCCTGCTACCCAGATTCCCGCAGAGCAAACGTCTGCCCAGGAGTTTGAAGAGGCCCGAAGAAGAAAGGGAAAGAACATTCGTGAGGATGTTCGGGAGGTTGGTCCTAAGGAGGGCGTCCCCGAAGTTTCACCAGGTTGGTTCCTTAGCCATTCTGCTACAAATCTCAGTATTTTTCGTATCTACGATTTTTTGGATGAATGGCTAAGGGATGACGTTTTGATGGAACTTCGGCGTGACCTTGCAGAGCACGCTCCTAACGCTTCTTGGAAGGAGACTCATGACCGTCGGAGGGCTCTTCGGGACCGACGGATTCCACTGGGCAGGGTGCCACGGGAGCCTTTCTAGACGTTCACAGAGGACATGGATTTGTTCTCTGAGGATAGCCAGCTGATGGCTCCGCAAATGGCGACGGGGGTGCTGACTCATGCCACTTTTTAGTCCCTTACCACCGAATGTCCCAATGAAGAGATCCTCGCGGCGAGGATCTCTGAACACGCTGCTCAGGTGATCCTTCTTTTTCAGAAAATTGTTCTTTCTGAGCTATCACTTCCTTCCGATACTTTTTTGACGCTTCTGTTTTTCTGCAGCTTTTGGCATACAGTGGGTACTTCCGCGCCTGGTCAGCGAAACAGACGGAGACCCGTTCTCGGTCTGAAGATTCCTTGCGCCAGACGAAGGAGTCTCTCGCCCAGTATGCCCTAAAATATGGCGAGTTGAACAAACTTGCGAAGAAAGACCTTGGGAGTCTTCGGGCCGAGGTTGTGTCCAGCAAGCAGGAGATTCTTACTGATTTCTCAGCCAAGGTTGAAGAACTCGGTTCAAAGTGCGCGACTCTTTCTTTAGAGAACGAGGCCCTTCGGAAGAAGACGGCTCAAGACAGCGAGGATCTTGCGAAGGCTTTTGCTGAGATTGAGTTGCTGAGGAAGAAGGGGACGAAGAGCAAGAGGAAGAAGAAGCTGGAGGAGAAGATTGTTGAGCTGAAAGCTGACCTGAAGGTTCTTGGTACCGAGAAGGACCGTAGTGATCAAATGTCGAAGACGTCCTACCAAGATGGCTTTTGCTTGGCTCGTCATTAGGTCCTCGCTCGGTACCCTGGACTTGACCTTTCTCACTTATCTGCCTTGGATTTTCCCGAAGAGCCTAGATCTTCGTGGTCCAAGGCCGAGTTCCTTAATCTTCCTTCTGCTCGTCCTGCACCTTTGACTGAGTCCTCTGGGGAAGAAACGCCGGATACCCCTTCTTAGTCATAGGCTTTCTTCTTTTTTCCTCTTTTGTATCTTTCTACTTATCATTCTTAATGAAGAATTTTGGAGAATCATCCGCACTTTATTTTTTCGGTAGGAATCTTACTGGACTGCTTTCTTGCTCGGACGAGTTTTTAAGCCAAGTGAGGAATTTCGTAAGGAAGAATCGTCAGTCACGCTTTTTCGATAACGAGGGCATATTCGTCATTTACTTTTTCTGATGACTTCGGTGATGAGTGTCTTTCAGGCTTTCTTTGAAAAAAATGTCTAAGTATAGAATTTTTTCAGAGAACTTGAATGCCAGGTATTCTTCAACTCTACTCCCTCAACGTTACCCAACTTAAAGACCCCTGGGCGAACTTCATCAAGGACCAAATATGGTCCACTCCAATTTGCCCGAAGTACACCTTGCGATGGCCTTCTTTGTTCGAATTCGGTCTTCCGGAGAACAAGGTCTCCTTTTTTGATCTCCTTTTTCCTTACATGTAAATTGGCGGTGCGTGCTATCCGCTGCTGGAATGCCTTCCTCCTTAACTCGGCCATTTCGCGATGCTCTTCGAGGAGGTCCAATTTTGCTCTCAGTCCAAGCTCATTTCCTCCTTCATCGAACACCTGTACTCTTACCGAGGGCTGCGTGACTTCAATGGGGATAATGGCCTCAGTCCCGTATACGAGCGAGAAGGGAGTCTCTCCCGTGGCTCTTCGGGGAGTCGTTCGGTAGCTCCATAGCACACTTGGAAGCTCTCCTGGCCATTTTCCTTTTGCCTCCTTTAGCCGTTTCTTTAGACCATCTTTTATTGTTCTGTTAGATACCTCTACCTGCCCATTGCTCTGAGGGTGAGCTACTGGGGCAAAATGTATCTTGACGTCAAGGTCCTCCATGAATTCCTGGAACCCCTTGTCAGTGAACTGGGTCCCGTTATCGGCCACTATAACCCTCGGAATGCCAAATCGGCATATGATGTTCTTCCATACAAATCTTTGGGCGTCCTTCGCCGAGATCGATGCTAGTGGTTCTGCCTCTATCCACTTGGTGAAATAATCCACTGCAACGATGCAAAATTTTACTCCGCCGGGGGCGGTTGGGAGAGGTCCGATGAGATCAATGCCCCACACGGCAAAGGGGCAGGGGTAGTCTGCCGCATTTATTCTTTCCGAGGGTAGCTTTTGGATATTGGCGTGCCTTTGGCAGTTGTCGCATCTTCGGACAAATTGCCTTGCGTCCTTCCTTAGGGTAGGCCAGAAGTAACCTTGGCGGAGTATTACTCCTGCGAGGGCGTCTGTCCCTATATGGGAGCCACACACTCCTTCATGTACTTCTTCAAGTACATTTTTGGCGTCATCCTCGCCTATACATCTTTGCAGAGGAGTTGCGTACCCTTGCCTGTACAGTTCTTCTCCAATGAGGAAATACCTCCCTGCACGCTTTCGGACCTTTGCGGCTTCTTTAGGATCCTCGGGAAGCTCTGAAGTTGCCAAATATTTCTTGAGGGAGCTTTGCCATCCCTCCCCCGAGGTTTTTATGCACATTAACTCCGTGCTGGGGTGTTCTAGCACTTCGGTGGGTTCTTTTGCTTTGGCCAAGGCATCCGCTTGGGTATTATCCTTCCGGGGCACGTTCTTTATGTGCACCGAGTCGAAATCCTCAATGATTTTTCGAACGAGATCGTGATACTTAGCCAAAATTGGGTCCTTTGCCGCATATTCTCCCCTTGTCTGTCGGACCACTATTTGTGAATCACTGTGGGCCACAAGGTTCTTCACGCCTACTTTTCTGGCCATTTTCAGTCCGGCTATGAGGGCTTCATACTCGGCAATGTTATTGGTAACATTAAAACCAAATTTGACTGCTTTAGAAGCTTCCATTCCTTCGGGACCCTGAAGGACTATTCCAGCTCCTTGATGCTCTGCGCCTGACGCTCCATCGACGAAGAGCTTCCATTCTGGATCAGTTTCTGTTTCACCTCCCGTGAGTGGTTCGATCTTTTCAATCTCGGGAATCTCGGCAATAAAGTCTGCAAGTGCCTGGGCCTTTATTGCCTTTCTAGGCTCGTAAGTAATGTCATACTCACCGAGCTCGATGCACCATTTTGAGAGTCTTCCCGAATGCTCCACTTTTTTCATCACATCTCGCAGGGGCAAATTACTTCGCACGGTGATGGCGTGCCCTTGGAAGTAGGGTCGTAATCTCCTACCTGCCAGTACTAACGCGTAGATGGCTTTTTGGAGCAACGGATACCTTGTCTCGGCACCGTGCAGGGACTTGCTTACGTAATACACCGGCCATTGTTTCCCTGCTTCTTCTTTCACTAAGACGGAACTTACCGTTTTTTCAGTGACTGCAAGGTAAAGGATGAGAGGTTCCCCCTCCCGAGGTTGTCGAAGCGTTGGGAGGCGAGTTAGATAATTCTTGAGCTCTCCCCAGGCTTTCTGGCATTCTTCATTCCATGGGTGTTCCTGGTTTCCGGAGGTACCACCTTCCTTGGAGACTTTGGTGAGTACTTTGAAGAACGGGCGACATCGGTCACCATACCTGGAGATGAATCTGCTTAGGGAGGTGATCCTCCCGGTAAGCCTCTGTATGTCCTTGATAGACGTAGGTGTCCGGAAATTCAGCAGGGCTTTTACTTTCTCAGGGTTAGCGTCTATTCCCCTTTCCGACACCATAAACCCGAGAAACTTTCCCGCGTTTACTCCGAACACACATTTTTCGGGATTAAGGTGAATATCGAACTCCCGAAGTCGCTGGAAGGTTTCGGTTAAGTCGGTGATATGATTATCGGGCACTCTGCTCTTGACTATCATATCGTCGACGTATACTTCCATGTTTCTACCGATCTGTGCGTCAAATACCTTGTTCATCAGCCTTTGGTAGGTACCTCCTGCATTTTTGAGCCCGAAAGGCATTCTAACATAGCAGTAAGTACCTATCTCTGTGATGAATGCTGTTTTTTCCTCATCCTCGGGATTCATTCGGATCTGATGATACCCGCTAAAAGCGTCGAGGAAGCTAAGTAGTCCGTACTCGGCAGTTGCGTCTACTAGCTGATCTATGGCCGGTAATGGATAGGAGTCTTTCGGACATGCATCATTTAGGTTTCAGAAGTCGATGCACATTCGGAGTTTTTCATTGCCCTCCTTTGTGGCTATAACCACATTGCTGAGCCATTCGGGGTATTTCACTTCCCTTATTACCCCGACCTCGATGAGGCGATTAACTTCGGTTTTGACGAAGGACCTTTTGTGAGCAGATAGATTCCGTTTTTTTTGCCGAACTGGTCTGACGTGCGGCTGCACTTTGAGATTGTGATGGATTATGCTGGGGTCAACCCCAGGCATATCCTTCGGTGAATAAGCAAATAGATCTTTGTTCATGCATAAAAAGGATACAAGCCTCTTTTTGTCCCCTTCGGCCAGTTTCTTTCCAACTCGGGTATTTCGGCCGGGGACTAATTTTACATCTTCTGTTTCTATTTTTTTGAGGCTTTCCTTTTCTTCTGCTGTTGCCCTTTCGTCCATCAGGACCTTTTTTCCTTCTGTCGAAGTGTGCACCTGGATCTTGGTCGGGCTTTGCCTGGCCCTCGTGAAGACTTTTCTAACCTCGACTTGATCAATGAAGATTTCAGCGTCTCCATTTTCGGTGGCGAAGGTGACCATTAAGTATCTTACATCTGGCCGAATGTGAAAATTACCCTGAGTCTGCCTTCCCAGAATGGCGTTGTATGCTGATGGTACATCAATGACTATAAATCTTGTTCTGCCAGAGGCGATTAAGTCTTCTTTGCTTTTGGAGGAGACCCCTTTCATCATCACGGGCAAGTCAATGTACCCAAGGACTGGAAGTTCAGATGGTCCGACACCGTAGGTGGGGGAACTGACTGGGCTGAGGTCGCTTTTTGAAATATCTAACTTTTCCAGCAGATGAGAAAAAATGACGTTGGCGTTCGAGCCGTCATCGAGGAGTACTCTTTTGACGTCGCAGCTCCCTATTCTTGCCATGACAAGGAGGGGGTCGTCATGAGGGAATTTTATCACAGACCCGTCCCTGCGGGTGAGCCTTTGGGAGGTGCTCCCGTACTCCATGATGGAGACTTCTCTCATCTTCCTTTTTCTCTCGGCCGAGGGCATCCCCGTAGTGATGGTTTGGATGATCCCCGCCGAGGGTGGCAGACTTTTGTGGGGACTTCGGTCCCGTCGTCTGTCTGAGTCATACTCTTCATCATCTGCTCTCCTTTGCTCTTCTTTTCTCCCTTTCGGAGAGGGCATCCGCAAATATCGCCGAAGTTGCCCCTGTTTGATCAGGGACTCGATGTACTTCTTCAACTGGTAACAGGCTTCAGTGTCGTGGCCGTGTTCTCGATGAAATTGGCAGAATTTCTTCATATTCCTTTTATTTTCCGGGGCCATGGCCTTTGGCCTTGGGATTGCTGTCCCTTGCCTTTCCAGGGTCATCAGAATGCTAGCTCTTGTGGTGTTCAGGGGCATGAATGCTGCAGGCCTTTTCCCTCTTTGCCTGCGGGACCGTTCTCCCTCGCTCTGATGGCGCGGCTGGTGGCCAGGCCCTTCGGTGCGAAGGTGTTCTGCCTTAGGTCCCCCCATCCTGAGTTCTTCAGCCGTCATGTGTTGTTCGGCTCTTCTGTAAAATTCCCCAAGAGTTTCTGGGGGATCTTTGGAGAATTCATAGAACAGCTGGGAGTCCCTTCATAGTCCTCTGACCATTGCCAGGATGCAAATTTCTGGTCGAAAGTCTGGTACGCTCAGTGCTTCTCGGTTGAACCTTTCAACATAATCGCGGATGGTCTCCCCTCCTTTTTGCGCTATGTCAAACATTTGCACTGGCATTTTGGCAGTTGGCCTACTGCCAATAAACTGTTGGGTGAAAGCAGTAGATAGTTCTTGGAAGCTCAACAAACTTCCCTGGGGCAAAGACCCATACCATGCTGTTGCTGGTCCTGAGAGTGTCACCTCAAAGCATTTACAGAGCGTGGCGTCGTCCGCGCCATGGAGCACCATGCTTCTCTTGTATTTTTTCAGGTGCGCCTGGGGGTCACTCCGCCCATCATACATTTCCAGACGAGGAACCCTGAAATCACTGGGCATAGGCGCCTCTACTACTTCGCGTACGAAAGGCGACTCCTCTCCGGTGTAGGAGTCGGACAACCGGGACCAGACTGGTTTTCGGGAGATCTGTTTCTCCACCTTTTCCAGCCTTCCCAGGATCCTTTCCATGAGGGCGGCAGTGCTGGTTCCTCCCTGTCGTCGTGTGTTTGCTGGTAGTGGCGAAGTTCTTCTTCGCCTTGGGGAACGACTCCGGCGAGGAGGAGAAGGGGACCTCTGGTAAGGGGATGCGCTCCGTCGACAGGAAGACCTGGTCTCTTTTGTGGCTCCCCCTCTGGCGGAGCGCGTCTCAACGGGCTCACCATCTGTCGAATACGCGTCAAGGGAGTCTCCACTCCCTGAACTCCGGTGAGTGGATGGCGAGCTCTTTTCCCGACGGATGGTCGAGGGTGAGGCTCTCTGAGTGGGTGAAGGTTGGGGCAACCTTTGATCAAGTTGCTGAGTGATTTCGGCAATGATAGAACGCTGGAAATCCCGTAGGAAGCTCATCGTTACCGTTACTGGACGGTCGTCCTCCATCATGGAAGTTTCTGCCACAGGCAAAGGGGTCGCCTGTTGAGTCTCAGGTGCGAGGGGGGATTTTGGAATCCCTTTATCCTTCGAGCGTCGAGTCTCCACGACGGCGACATGGGACAGGGTTCTCACAGACGGCGCCAAATGATGGCCTACGGCGGCTTCATCGTGTGTCATTATAAGATCAGAGAGTGCTTCTGATGGAGGAGAATACTTTGAGAGGAAATTCCCCAGTGGAGGATACCTGAAATGATTTTTAGAAAAACACAGGTTAGGAGGTCCCCGGTGTGAATTCCCGGGGAGGAACCTCCGACGCCCAAGTCAGTATTTTCAAGTAACTGGATTATGTGCTCTTTTTTGTATCCAAAGGGAACTTTTCATCTTACCCTTTTTAGAACGCTTTCTGGGTATTTTATACAGGAGGCGTGCAGAAGCCATTTCCCTCTAGACGCCGTCCCAGATTATGACACGTGTAAGGCGGGATGTGATCCCTGCTTTTTCGGGAGCGAAGGGACGTGTATCTCAGCGAAAGTCGCTGGTCTGACAGCCTAGTCATTCCGAGGGCGTCATATCGAGGCGTCCCTCTGATGGCGTGTCCCAGTGATAGCGTGTCAAAATGTATTTGGGAGACGACTTTATGGGGAGGTGTCAGAGGCTCCTTAAATGCTTCGTTCGTACCTTCCGAGGTTACTCTAACGTCTCGGGGCATATGTTTCCCGAGGATGGTTCCCCCGAGGGGTACTTCTGTTTCTGAAGAGGGTTCGACCTTTCTACCGAGGTTGGTCCTGTCATTGCCTGACGGAGCGAATTCCCTATACTAGGCCAGAGGGATCGTGTATCCTTCTGACCTCGGCTGGTAGTTTCCCTCGCCGAAGTCAGTACTCCGCCAAGTTTGAGAGCTCGGCCGTTGATGGGCAACTCGGCTATCACATGCCCCCTCCCGGAAAGCCGGAGCAGGTGCTTCGGCTATCACTAGGTTAATCAACTAGTATCTAAAGTTTTAATTCACGCACATGTACAATTAACAAATTGCAACCACTATGAGACCAGTTCTCACAAGCTTCCTGGACAAGGCCGAGAGTGGCCATGTTAGTTTTTTGTATCAGAGCCAGGTTCAATTCATAAATATTGAAGGCTAAACTGAGATCTTGTTTTAAAGTCCATGTGCTAGGATAGTTAATGCTGACCAACATTTGGGGAATATCGTTTAGCTTTGGTTATAGGTTGCTATGGTTGACACTAGATCAAAAGCTTCGAGAGGAGCTAGAGAACCAATTGAAGGTTCTAGTGATCCAGTTGTGGCAAGGTTGGATGAGATATCCAGGGTGCTTCAGGGGTTGACACAGACTATGACTCAAATGGCATAAGGCATGACTATTATCATGAATGAGTTGTTTCAAGATCATGAGGACAGAGGAGTTGTCTAAGAAGAAAATGACCAAGGGAATGAACCATCCCAAGGTCAAGAGAGGCATGCCAAGCAGCGGCAAGTGCCTAGGGCCCATGAAAGAAGAGAACATGTTTATGAGCATAAAGAGGAGCCGGAGGCTATGGAGGCTCCAAGGAGGGGAGAAACCCTGCATCTTGAAAAGTTTAAGACTGTGGACCCATCAAGTTTTGATGGGATATGTGACCCTGATCGAGTAAAGGATTGGTTGTCCAGGATGAATCGACTCTTCACATGTAGGGGTTATGAATCAGAGCAAATGATGGCCTTGTAAGGATTCAGGAGCCAAACAAGCGCAGCAAAATTTAACCGAAACCCTCTAGGATCCAAGTGAAACAGGATAAACTGGGTGTTCAAAAATTTTCATACCTAATTTCGGTTGAGATCTCTCACCCAACTGTAGAGTTGAATCATAAAACCTGAACAGTTGACGTGTTCAAGCTCTCTATGGTATCCACACGAGCCTCTCAGGATCACCACACTTCAACCACGTCCCAACAATTGCGTTTCTTTTGCACCCGTAGCGCTAGCTTGCATCCTCCAAGGAATTGCAAGAGAAAAGTACAGCTGTCACTTTTGGGAGGCTAGGGTAAGGCTGTAAATTTCTCACTGTATGTTGTATTTATAGTGAGACTCAACTTCCAAGCCTAATAGGTTTCAAAGCCCTAATCCAATTAGGCTTTAATTTCAGGCTTAATAATGGCTCAACTTTTGGGCCAATTTTTAACACGAAATTATCATGAAACCATAACTCAAATAATTAGCCCATGCACTCTAAAAATCCAAATAACTCTATATGTGCAACCCAATAGGCTCTTACCACATTGGCAATGATCATAATCATGTTTATGATCATAAGCAATGAGCAATGTCTAGCAACACATCATTGCTACCCAAGTGACTAGATTGTCGATGATTCGACTAAACCTTTATGATCATTACCCATATATGCCATCGTCTCTTTGTCCAAGATATCAAGACTAAGCACGAGACATGGAATGTGTCACTCTCGTATAACCCAATCTTTGGTTTCTTGATTACCGAGAAGACTAACTTAAACTGATGGCATTGCTATTGTATATCAACTCATCTGAGCATGGCCATGCATTTTCTAAGTCTCACTCTATCAAAAGGCCCGAAGATATCACTCCCGTTACATAGGAGGGACAAATCCCATCTTGATCATACAAAACCCTCCACATGATATGTGACATACCCAATGACCTCTTTCAAGTTCACTCAGTTACAAGCAACAAAAGGAAATATCAAAGTATGTGACTCACATGTAGAGAACCTTGATGACCATAGGTCAAAGGACTACATATACCATGATCACTATAAGAATCACTTATGACACTCATATAATGATCCATGTAGCATTCTCGTGGTAGGTCGGTACAGTACACAAGTTCTCCAGCTTGTACCCATATGTAGACTACATATCTCATATTAGTCTCCACATATGCTAGTCATTATGTATTATTGTAACCCACTCCAAAAAAATACTAGACCAGGGACATTTGAGAATATCATTATTCTAGGGTTATAATTATGTTTATTACGTTACGCAGAAACAAAACAATAAACATAATTGCTGGATTAATACCTTAATAAAATATCATGACTCAATGTGCTAAAATACAATCATATCATGATTGGCTTTTGGGCACAACACTAATAGGCCTTAGTACCTTTCTTTTTTAGAGGAAAAGCTAGTCTTTGGGGGGATGATGTGATGGAGATGTTGATGGAGAGTAATGGCACTTGACCAAAGCGCAAGCAAAAGATGCTTAAGTGGTCAGACTTTGAGAGGAAGTTCTGACAGAAATATATTAGTGAAGCGGCACAGGGTTAAAGAAGGATCCAGTTTAAGAATCTGATTTAAGGTGAGATGTTAGTGAAAAAGTCTGAGCAACGTTATAATTCACCTATACGGTATGCTCTTTGTATGGTCGGCAATGATGAGTTGAAAGCCAATAAGTTCTTCCAAGGCTTTAAGCCTGTGCTTCGAAGGTATATGTAGGGGTGAAAGAATTTAACCCGGACCCGAAAACTGATATAAAACCTGACCCTAAATGTAGGGTTAGGGTCGGGTCAAAAAGTCAGAAAACTATTATTCGGGTTGGCCCTAAACCGTCCCGAAATAAAGGTACAAAAATCGGGTTGGTTCGGGTCTAACCCGAAATGACCCAAACCAACCCGAAACTATTACAACTTGGCAACTTGTAGGCCCAACCCATTTATCCCAACCCAACCTACCACAAAATAACCCTAAGTTCATAACCCACTTACTACTTACCCTTCCCCCACCTATGACCTAACCGGCTAACCTCATTCTCATTCATGCCTCCGTTGTCCCAGATTTCACCACACCTCCAGATTTCAGCCACCATATAGTCCGATGTGCCCTCTATGCCTTTCACCCATCATTCCACTGTGACACCGTAGATCGTCGGGCTTCACAAGCCCTATGCTCTCGTGCGATCATCCTCCTCATCAACCTTTAGCTTCGTCATTGGCCTTCTCATCAGTAGCCTACTGCCATCACCACCGCTTGATTTATTCTTTGGTTCGTTCGTTGGACGAGATCGTCATCCTCTGGTTTGTTCACCGTCGTTGGCCTCCTTGTCAACCTCTGGTTTGCCATTCGCCACCGTCCCTCAGTCCGCCACCATCATCCTTCGCCAGGAGCGAGTGTCGGGTAAACCCGACCCTAACCCTATATTTTCGGGTTAGGGTCGGTTCGAGTTAAGCCAATGAATAGGATTAGATCAGGTTGCAATTTTTGGATGGTGATGCTCCTTGAAAACTTCGGGTTTCAATCTAAACCCGACTCTAACCCAAAATTTACAGCCCTAGGTATATGGCGATGGTTGACATCTAGAGTTATCACTAAGTGGTCCAAAAGGCATTGCCCTTAGAAAGAGAAATTGAGTACTCGAGGGCACCAAGAAAAAATGTGGAGGTTAGACCATCCAATCTAGGTAAAAATGTTGGGGAAATGACCAATGGTAGGAAGGATCACTGATAATCAAGGTCCCTTCAAGAGAAGGAAAATGGGTTTCTACCCTAAATGTAGGAGGTTCCATGGCACGAAGCCATGTACATTGGGAATAGATATCTGCAACATTTGTGGTCAGAGTGATCACTGGGCAAGGGAATGCCCACAGGCTTGGCCCTTACCGGGTCCACCTAGGAATCCACCCCCTGCACCTCTTGCCATAGGAAATTAACTTGGTGTAGCCGCAGCAATTGAGCCGAAGGTCTTCACCCTGGCTAGTTAGGTGACCAAAAAGCCAGCCGCTATTCAAGGTAACTTTACTTTTTATAATGGTAATGTTATAGTACTTTCAATAGTATAGTTACTTTTTTTGTTATATCATTTGCCTTGGTAAATAAGCTTAAGATGCAACGAGAAATCTCAAATGAGTTATGACTGACCAGGACTGCAGCGAGGAGTTTTATAGTGACCAATAAGTTGGTTACTAGGTATCCCTTGCAGTTAGGCGACCATGATTTATCTTGTGAGTTATGGGTGATAGAATTAAGGTCTTACGACATAGTGTTGGGAATTGATTCGCTAAGCAAACATAAAACATGAAGGATAGCATCCAATGCTAAAAGTTTGCACCTTAGACTTATGGATACCAACCCCATAGTCAACAAGGATGAGTATCATTCATTGAATGGGGTGGCCATAAAGGAAGAACTTAGGGAGATTCCTATAGCCAATTAGTTTCCTAAGGTGTTTCTAGTAGAATTGCCTAGGTTACCACCTAAGAAGGACACTGAGTTTTCTATACATCTTCAGCCTAGAGCAAAACCTATTTCAATACCACCTTATTAAATGTCAGCTCCTAAGATGGATGAGTTAGAGAAGCAGTTAAGGAGGAAAATATCCCAAAAACTACCTTCAGAACAATGTATGGGTAATACGAGTACATGGTTATGTCATTTGGTGTGATCAATGCCCCGACAATGTTCAAGGAACCCATGAATAGGATCTTCAGGCCGTTATTGGATCGATTTGTTGAAGTCTTCATCGATGATATTTAGGTATACTCACAGTCTACACATGAGCATGAGGAGCACCTTAGAATGGTTGTGGAAGTACTAAAGGATAATTAATATTATGCAAAGTCATCTAGGTGTGAGTTTTGGTCCAAAAGGATATAGTTTTTGGGGCACATTATTAGTGCTCAAGGCTTGTTAGTGGATCCTGAAAAGGTTCAAGTATTGGTTGAGTGGAAGAGACCAACTACAATTACAGAAGTTAGGAGTTTCTTAGGCTTGGCAAGCTACTACAGGAGGTTCATAGAGGAATTCTCTATGATAGCTATACCATTAACAGCTTTGACCAAGAAAACTTACAAGTTTGATTCGACACCAAAGTGTGAAGAGGCTTACATGGAGTTGAAGAAAAGGTTGACAAGTGCACCAATACTTATTCTACCGGATCTAAACAAAGCTTTCATGATGTACAAAGATGCATCAGGTTCTGGTCTGGGGTGTGTATTATTGCAGGAAATTTAGGTGATCGCCTATGGCTCAAGGCAATTGAGGCCTAATGAGTTGAACTATCCAGTTCACTACCTTGAGCTGGCAATGGTGGTCTTTGCTCTTAAGCTTTGGAGGCAATACTTGATGAAGAGGCCATTCAGAATTTTCACAAATCATAAGAGTTTGAAATATGTTTTTACGTAGAAAGATTTGAAATCAAGCAACGGCGATGGATCAAGTACATAAAAGGCTAAGATTGCTCGATTGAGTACTGTGCAGGCAAGGGAAATGTAGTAGTAGATGCACTGAGTCAAAAGTACACAATAGTGATCTTATCTAAGGATCAAGCTATCATGCCCAACTTAGCCCCTAGCCTATTTTGAGCCCAATTACTTAATCATGCAGTGGAATTTCATAGAAGAGGCACTTATTCATTTCTAAATCATATGGGCCTGTTCCCAGGACATTACTAGTACTAGCTCATTAAGTATTTATTTAAAGGTTTATATTGTGCTTTCAGAAACAAGCTAGTACTTATATGGAACTTGTGTGTTCATTTCAAGATCGTTATCCAACATAGCTGATGGCCTGCGGCGGCTTCATCGTGTGTCATTGTACGGGTAGGGCAGACTTCTGTTGGAGGAGAACACTTTGGGAGGAGATTCCCCAGAGGAGAGTACCTGAAATACTCCAGAAAACGTGGGTTAGGAGGTCCCCGGTGTGTATTCCCGGGGAGGAGCCTCCGACGCCCAAGTTAGTATTTTCAGATCACTGAATTATGTGCCCTTTTGTGTATTCAAACAGAACTTTCTTTCTTACCCCCTCCAAGATGCTTTCTGGGTGTTTTATAAAGGAGGCGTACAAAAGCCATTCTCCCTTGTGGTCGTCCCAGATTATGACACGTGTCCGGTGGGATGCGATCCTTACTTTTCTGGGAACGAAGGGACACTTATCTCAGCAAAAGTCGCCTGGTTGACAGCCTAGGCATTCCGAGAGTGTCGTATCGAGGTGTCCCTCTGATGGCGTGTCAGAATGTAATTGGGGGACGACTTTATGGGGAGGTGTCAGAGGCTCCTTAAATGCTTTGTTTGTACCTTCCGAAGTTATTCTAACGTTTCAGGGGATATAATCCCCGAGGATGGTTCCTCCGAGGGGTACTTCTGTTTCCGAAGAGGGTCCGATCGCTCTACCGAGGTTGGTCCTACCATTTCCTAAGGAAGCGAACTCCCTACATTAGGCCAGGGGGACCGTTTATCCTTCTGACCTCGGCTCCCAGTTTCCCTCTGCTGAAGTCGGTTACTCCGCCAAGTCTGGGAGCTCGGCCAGTGATGGGCACCTCGGCTATCAGATGCCCCCTCCTGGAGAGCCGGAGCAGGTGCTTCGGCCATGTTTTCGAGAAGGTCCCTTTGCCTTACTTCAAAAGTCGTCTCCTCAGAGCCGAGGTACCCTCCTCTAGTTTTCTTGATGTCCTCGGGATGTACATTACTTTTTTTTTCCTTTTTGCTTTTTCTGCCGCGGGTCTGCGAATCGTCGCATCCTTTGGCCAGGTGTGTCAGTCATGGGTAACCGTGCCTGGATTTTTGCGATGTTAAAGGGACATGCCTTGGTTCCTCGTGTCGTGCGACACGTGGACGCTGTTGGATGGCGAAACAGTTATGCTGGTTACGTCAACTGCACCTTTTCGCCTTCAAGGAGTAATAATGAGGTGGTTACATCTTCAAAGGATGATTACGACGACGTTTCACTTATCCTTCTTCGGTCTATATAAGCACCTTCCGTCCCATTTTGCCTCACTCTTTTGCTTTAGCTCTCGTCTGTTCTAGAGCCTTTTCTTGCCCTTTTCCTTTTTCCGGCGGCGATTCTTACGGCGGAATGACCTCCAGCGGTTCCTTGCAGCAGTGTTTCGCAGCCCAGGCTTTGGCAAACTCTTTGGTGGGTGTTCCTTTTCGTGGTTTGTCGTTGTTGCTCTATTCTTCCCAAAGTCATCTCTCTTTTTCTTTTTGAAAAATGTCAAATCCGACTCCATTGATGACTGTGCGCCCTTTTTCTGAAAATCTTGCTTCTCTTGAGTCTTACCCCTGTTCCACTACTTTGGAAAAGATGAAAAAGTGGGTGGCCAAGTACTACCTCCCTTCTTATATCACACCGAGGTTACCTTTGCTGGGATCTTACGCTTATGCAGCTGCTTTTTCGGGGGAGGTTACCGTTTACCGAGCTCAGTTGAAAGCTGGCCTTCGGTATCCCCCTCATCGTATGATATGCGAATTCTGCAAATTCCACGGTACCGACATGAACCAACTCCCCCCAAATTCTTATTCTTACTTTAATGCTTTCCTCTGCATGTGCGGGGTGTTCGGCATAAACCCCCACTTCCTCTTCTTCATGCAATACTACAAACTCCACCCGATCCCGAAGGGTGGTTTTTACTACCTCCTTCCCCGAGGGTCCGGGAGTAAGAAGTTTATGTTTACTTTTGACAATAAGGAAAGTTGGCGAGGGTGGCAGAAGAAGTTTTTCTTTTTCCGGGTTCTCGAGTCTTGGAGACATGTGCCTATTAGGTGGGCTTCGGGGACTTTGAAGGTCGACGTCGTCGATCCCCGGAAGCTCCTCACTCCGGTACTGCTTGCCGATTTTGAAAATTTCGACAAACGTATTCGGTTAGTGTCAGACTGGGACTCCGGGGCTCCGTCACGTTCACCCTACCCTTTTCCCATTAAGTGGGATCTTATGTCAGAGGAAGTTCTTCGGGAACTGGGAGTGATAACTGCCCATAAGAGTGACCCCGGCATGCCCGTGCCTGTTCTTCCGGGGAAGAAAGCCTGGATAGTCATGCTCCTTCGGCGTGAAATTTCTTATCAGGCTTTTTCCGAGAGTAAGTCATCTTCCAGGATTTGGTATCTGCTTTCCTTTTGGACTTACACTGATATTTTACCTTTTTGCAGAGATGGGCGATCAGTCTGCCGAGTTTTATAAATCACTCTTCGACAGTCAGGCTAAGCGGGGGGAGCAAGTACGCAGGAAGACTTCTGGTAAGAGGAAGAAGTCGACTGCCGGCCCTTCTAAGTCCAAGAAGGCCAAGGCTACCACTCCTCCTCCCCCCGAGAACGTAGTTGAGGTGGAAGATCAGTCCTCTGCTCAACTTCCGACCGCCGAGAACCCTTCTTCGGACCCTGACATCCTCGGGGAGACACTGAGTCCTACCCCTGCTACCGAGATTCCAGCAGAGCGAACGTCTGCCCAGGAGTTTGAAGAGGGCAGAAGGAGGAAGGGAAAGAATGTCACTGAGGATGTTCGGGAGGTCGGTTCTGAAGAGTGCGTCCCCGAAGTTCCACCAGGTTGGTTCCTTAGCCATTCCGCTACAAATCTCAGTATTTTTCGTATCTACGATTTTTTGGATGAATGGCTAAGGGATGATGTCTTGACGGAACTTCGGCGTGACCTTGCAGAGAACACCCCTACTGCTTCCTGGGTAGAGACTCATGCCCGTCGGAGGGCTCTTCGGGACCGACGGATTCTGCGGGACAAGGTGCCACGGGAGCCCTTCTGGACGTTCACAGAGGACATGGATTTGTTCTCTGAGGATAGCCAGCTGATGGCTCCGCAAATGGCGGCGAGGGTGTTGACTAACGCCACCTTTCAGTCCCTTACCATCGAATGTCCCAGCGAAGAGATCCTTGCGGCGAGGATGACCGAGCACGCTGCTCAGATGATCCTTCCTTTTCTTGTATTTTAGAAAATTGTTCTTCTAAGCTATCACTGCCTTCCGATACTTATTTGGCGCCTCTGTTTTTCTGCAGCTTTTGGCATATAGCGGGTACTTCCGCGCCTGGTCAGCGAAACAAACGGAGACCCGCTCTCGGTCCGAAGATTCCTTGCGCAAGACGAAGGAGTCTCTCACCCAATATGCCCTAAAATATGGCGAGTTAAACAAAATCGCGAAGGAGGACCTTGGGAGTCTTCGGGCCGAGGTTGTGTCCAGCAGGCAGGAGCTTCTTACTGATTTCTCAGCCAAGGTTGAAGACCTCGGCTCAAAGTGCGTGACTCTTTCTTTAGAGAATGAGGCCCTTCGGAAGAAGACCGCTCAAGACGGCGAGGATCTTGCGAAGGCACTCGCTTTGAATGCCGATCTCCAGGCTGAGATTGCGTCGCTGAAGAAGAAGGAGACGAAGAGCAGGAAGAAGAAGAAGCTGGAGGAGAAGATTGTCGCGCTAAAAGCTGAGCTGGCGGCTCTTGGCGCCGAGAAGGACCGTAGCGAGCAAATGTCGAAGACGTCTTACCAAGATGGTTTTTGCTTGGCTCGTCACCAGGTCCTCGCTCGGCACCCTGGGCTTGACCTTTCTTACTTGTCTGCTTTGGATTTTCCCAAAGAGCTGCTTTGGATTTTCCCAAAGAGCCCAGATCTTCATGGTCCAAAGTCGAGTTCCTCAATCTTCCTCCGGCTCGGCCTGTGTCTTTGACTGAGCCATCCGGGGATGATAATGTTGGAGAAACGTCGGATACCCCTGCTCAGTCATAGGCTTTCTTCTTCCTTCTTTGTATTTTTCGCCTTAGAATTTTTTAATGAAGAATTTTTTCCTCCATTCTCCGTTCTTTCTCCCGAATATGCCTTCTTAGAAAGCTAGTATGATTCTAAGTGTGCATTTTTGGCGGACACCTGCACCTTATTTTTCGGAAGGAACCTTTTTGGACTCCTTTCTTGTTCGAGCGGGTTTTTAAGCTTAGTAAGGAATTTCGTAAGGAAGAATCGTCAAGGCATACTTTTTCAGTAACGAGGGCATATTCGTCATGTATTTTTACTGACGACTTCGGGGAGGAGTATCTTACAGGCTTTTTTTGAAAAAATGTCTAAGTATAGAATTTTTTCAGAGAGTCTGAATGCCAAGTATTCTTCAACTCTACTCCCTCAATATTACCCAACTTAAAGACCCCTGGGTGAACTTCGTCGAGGACCAAATATGGTCCACTCCAATTTGCCCGAAGTACCCCTTCCGACGGCTTTCGCTGTTCGAACTCGGCCTTTCGGAGAACGAGGTCTCCCTTTTTTATCTCCTTTTTTCTTACATGTAAATTGGCGGTGCGTGCTACCCGCTGCTGGAAGGCCTTTCTTGTTACCACCTCACAAAATGGGAGAATTACAAGTGTGTCATAATGGCTAAAAACCATTATATTGTGTAATTCTCACCATCGTGGTTGAAGTATAGGGGGTAAAAGGCATGATCAACACCTCCTTAAAAGTGTTCCAAGTTGGTAACTTGGCCCCCAAGAAAAGCCTTAAGGATTGCTTGTTTGTCAAGCAACCTATGGACTTTTTTTGTAAGGTTTTGGAAATTCGGGTACTCAATTGCAAAACTCTCAAAAAAGAGACTTGGAGGGTTATGGGAAGGATATAAATGGTATGAAAGTGCTATTGGAAGACCAAATTACTCATGGAAGACAAGTTTGAACAAAGGAAACACTAAAGGCAATAAGGACCTAAATGTCCTAGTGTAAACCTTAAGTATGTTCAAGCTTTTGACTTAAGTCTAAGGGTGGAATTTTGGGGTTATCCCACCATGGGGGAGGCAGCCAAGGTTGATAATTTAGTCAACAATGGTGGGTATATGTGTACCAATGAGTTTAAGACAAAGAAACCATAATTAATGAGAAGGAAAATGACATAAAGCAAGGTTAAGCTTGTTTAAGTGTGTCTTTTGTGCCCTTAAGCTCATTTAGGGCCATTTAAGTGGCCAAATCACTTATCCCACTCAAGGGATGGCTGGCCAAAGCATGGCAAGAAAGTCAAATGTGGGCCAAGAAATTAAGACTAAGAAGCCATGGTCTTGTAGTAAGGAAAATGACATAAAGCTTAATTAAGGCTATTAAGTGTGTGTTTTGTGCAATAAAGTCTTTATAAGTGGTTATCCTTGTCTTTATCTCCCACATTTGGTCTCTTACAGTAGAAAAAACGCAGCATCTCCACCCCCACACTTCTTCCATAGCCACCATACCTTCAAACTTAAAACTACTTGCAATTGAAGTCAAGGAAGCACAATTGGAAGCTATTTGGTGCTATTGCTTGAGTGCACCTAGGATCAAGCTCCAATTTCAGCATACCCATCAAGGTAAGGGTTCTCTTGCTCTCATGGGTTGTTTTCTGTAATTTTCAAACATCTATGGAGCAAGGGCTAAGCTTGGAAGAGAGCCATGAGCTTGATGAACCAAGCTTAGTGAGGGGAGTGCACTTATTGAAGGTTTTGTGACCTACTGTTGAGTGTACAAAGATGGCCACGAAATAAGAGTTTTCTAAAGTTTCCTGGATTGTTTACTGTATTTCCAAACATCCATGAAGCTAAGACCATGCTTGGAAGAGAGCAAAAAGCTCTAGGAACCAAGTATGGGTTAATGGAAAAGAAGTATGGCAAGGTTTCGGCCTTAGTGTTACCATGCTAAAGATGGCAGTAAGAAAGAAGGGTTTCTAGAGCCCAAAGTTAGTACTAACTACTGTTAAAATCCTCCTAAGTCCAAGCATTAGCTTGAGGAGGGCTGCCATAGTGATTTATTTAAGTTTATTGCATGTTTTACGGACTAACCTATGGTATATGTTGTTGCTGCATTTCATGTGTTTGTTGTTTGTGTTTGGCTGCTGCATTTGGTTGCTATATCTTGTATATATGCATTGTGGTTTTTGTGTTTTGGTGTCTTTGGATGCAGGTTTTAATGAGGATCACATTACCTTAAGAAACCAAGTGTTACCCTTACTAAGTTTCTCAATGAAACTTACTCCCCTCAATTCTGTCATTTCAGGTCCAGCAGAAATATCACCTTCAAACTAACCTTTTTAGTTTGAGTTTTGATCTGAAATTTCAGGTACATTAACTTCCATATGTCTAGTTGTGATCTGGAAATTTTGGTGATTTTAGGAGCACATTTGGTATTTTTAATGGTGGTACTTATTGTGTTGTGCAGCAGCTGTCCAGCATCCTGTTTTTGGGGTCCATTGTGTCTCAGGACCTCCTGTAACCTAGGGTGCGTATTTAGCTGAGTTAAGATCATATTGTAGTGCATGTATGCATGTACATGTAGTGAGTGTAAAATGAGACAAGTATGAGAACATTTGAGTAATGTTTTGGCTATGTAAGTGATGTGGTGCAAAGCTGCCTAAGTGTGAATGATGGGCTGCTTACTTGTAAATTCTGTTTTGACCACATAAAGTTGTTAAAAGGAAGGGAATATAATTCCTATGTGTAATGGACACATATGGGATAGCCTTGGAGGGCTTTCCCCATGTGAATGAAGTGTTTGCATGGTTTGGAAAAATTGTATGGGCAAAATGGTCCAAAAGTTGCCAGAATTTTGACTCTGGACCTAAAGTTTAATATCTCTCTGTGTAGAATGAATCTTGGTATGAAATTTTGACCACAGATAGAGGACATCTAGAGGGTTAACTGGGATTTGGAATTTATGGATTTAGAGCCCTGTAGAAAAAGATATGACGTTGCAAAGTTAGCTTAGTTACTGTTCATTTGGTCAGAATTTTGTAACCAACTTCAAAAATCCATAACTTGGCCCATAGGTGGGCTATTGATGTAAAAAAAAATTCCTTGGTTTTCTATATGTCTCTACTTGATAATGGAACAAATAAAACAGGGGGCCATTTGGCTATAATGATACAGTTTATTAGTGGAAGTTACAGGTGCAGTAGCTGGCCACTAGAACTTAACAAGATTGCCTAATGTGTGGAAGCCAAAACTAAGACTTGTGCTAGTTTTTTCCTTCTTTGATGCCATGGTGTGCATGAAATGTGAATATGTGCATGATGGTTGGACCAATATGCATGTGTTTACATAGTGCCCAAGAAACTAGGGTCCACACCAGGGCCCGAAGTACCCCTTCCGATGGCCTTCGCTGTTCTGACTCGGCCTTTCAGAACATCTACCTTTCCTGGGATCTCCACAGTTTTCTTACCATGTAAATTGGCAGTGGTGCTATCCGCTGCTGGAAGGCCTTTCTCCTTAACTCGGCCATTTCGCGGTGTTCTTCGAGGAGGTCCAGTTTTGCTCTCAGTCCAAGATCATTTCCTCCTTCATCGAACACCTGTACTCTTACCGAGGGCTGCATGATTTCAATGGGAATGATGGCCTCAGTCCCGTATACGAGCGAGAAAGGAGTCTCTCCCGTGGCTCTTCGGGGAGTCGTTCGGTAGCTCCATAGCACACTTGGGAGCTCTCCTGGCCATTTCCCTTTTGCCTCTTTTAGCCTTTTCTTCAGGCCATCTTTTATTGTTCTGTTAGATACCTCGACCTGCCCATTGCTCTGAGGGTGAGCCACTGGGGCAAAATGTATCTTGACGCCAAGGTCCTCCATGAATTCCCGGAACCCCTTGTCCGTGAATTGAGTCCCGTTATCGGCCACTATCACCCTCGGAATGCCAAATCGGCATATAATGTTCTTCCATACGAATTTTTGAGCATCCTTCGCCGACATTGATGCTAGTGGTTCTGCCTCTATCCACTTAGCGAAATAGTCCACTGCGACGATGCAAAATTTTACTCCGCCGGGGTCATTTGGGAGAGGTTCGATGAGATCAATGCCCCATATGGAAAAGGGGCAAGGATAGTCTGTTGCATTTATTCTTTCCGAGGGTAGCTTTTGGATATTGGCGTGTCTTTGGCAGTTGTCGCATAGTCGGACGAATTGCCTTGCGTCCTTCCTTAGGGTAGGCCAAAAGTAACCTTGGCGGAGTATTACTCCTGCGAGGGCGTCTGTTCCTATATGCGAGCCACACACTCCTTCATGTACTTCTTCAAGTATTACTTTGGCGTCGTCCTCGCCTATACATCTTTGTAGAGGGCTTGCGTACCCTTGTC